>OX103979.1:4407562-4731249 GCA_944470395.2 Schistosoma turkestanicum | reverse complement strand
CATGAAGCAAATGATGCTGAGTTCAAAGAGCATAGTGATCATGTTGTGTGAAATATAATTCAATCCATTTGACAAGCAAGAAATGGGATGAGACTATGGAACTGAATTCTATCACTATCAAGCAAGTTCTACCTATCCTGAAAAAGCTTGCTTCATCATGGCTAGGTCAATGCAAGCCGTTCCGCTTGCTGAAACGCCAACCAAAACTCATCAAATCTATCAATAACAGGACAATCCCAAACATCGTAAATGTCATAATATTTGCGTCAGTTCCAACATGCGCAGTTTAAACGGTTCCTGTAAGTAAACTGACATACCACTGTTCTCCTTTGGTTTCAGGTGAAGAAGTTTCTCAGATACGGTGATCGTATAATTTTTCCATCAATGGACTTTTCAAAATGTCATGCATCAAAATGTACACTGATTACTAATATGAGCAGATGGCGAGAGGCTGACGCTCTTATAATTACAGAAAGTAAAGTACCTAGTGGACTTCGGCCACCAGAGCAGTTATGGTTTGGCTTAATACACGAATCGCCTGCACACGTTGTGATGGCAGATTTTTTGGAAAATGAAGTAAGTGATTTAAGTTATGTTGCATTGCTCTTGTTCGCCATTGTGATGTTGACATTCACAGACATTTGTAAAACGAAAATGTGTATTTTGAGTCTATTCCATTGAGTTAGCTCTTTTACATATCTTGAACTGATAGAATATCTGGTAGTATTGATAAAATTTTGATAAAATTGCATCAGTTTACTATTATAGAAGGTCAAAAAATTAAGATCACAATGTGGTTATTCAACGGTATATTCTCTTCATCATTTCACAGTTACACTTTACCATACTTCATAGCTTTGATACCACTATTTAGAAAATCATAATCGATAATCCAGTCCACAGTCATTTCATCAGCATTTGTAGTGAATTTCTCTTTACATTCACTCTTAGCGCCCGATAAATGTATGTTTTCAGGCACATACTGGTTACCCCAGTTGTGTGAATTCAATTTGCTCGCTACCGTTGCCCAACTTATTCGAACCACTTTAATAAAATGTATTGGCTTATAGCAGACATCATTGCCCACGCACACGTAGTGAATAACTGTGTTCGCCACTAATGGTTTCACGAATTTTCGATAACGCTTTGGCTTCAACAATCAAATCCAATTTTACGTGCCTGCTGTTTATTATTCACCGAATCATTTTAAACATCATTTTCGGCATCTCTGTTTTGCTCGCCACTTAATGTGCTTGAAACTATTACGAGTTCACCTGGATCGATAAACGAGAACAAGGCAATGACCCAGTGAAACGATAGGCTACTCTGATCCAAAACTTATGGAAGACATATTCTTGATACGATGTAGAAAGTGTATTTTACAAACACATAACAAGCATAATACATTCAAACACACAAATTGCGTTTATTTATATATCAAAGAAGCGTCCTTGAGAGAGTCACTAAAGTAGCTTTCTAAAATAACACATCGATCTAATTACGATTCAACCACATGGTTCGAGAATACTTTGTTTGGTCTTCTTGTTCCTAGTACTTTATTTTTATATGATGCACATCTTCGGAAACCAGGAATCACCTGTCTCGTCCCAGTTTAAGACTTTCGATCTAAGAACGTCAACCGACTAGGTTAATTGCAGTCGAGTATGATCATTCCATACATCTCGAAACAAACTGAAGGAACAAGAATCGAGAGCAAAACATTCAACTAGCTAATACAAGCGCTCGAAAAACATATTCTATAATGGATAACGGACTACACAACCGATCGTGAAACAATCGTTTCAGTCTGTACTGTCAGAGTGCGATGTTTGACAACAAAACTAAACGACCACCACCAATCACTCCTTTGAAATAAGTAATTTCACCAGCATATCTATTCATGATATCATTTTACTTCGATTTGTCCCTTGAATTCGAAGGTTAATTTCACTGTATCCTATCGCTTGGATTCAACAATTTATTCACCATATGGTTCTTATGAACCAAATATATTACAACATGGACCAGAAACACGGTATCCTCTGCCTAAAAGAAACATCGCTGACGGTAAATCGAAGAAAGTTGCATGGTTTGTGAGTAATTGTAATCATAAAAGCCCTAGGATGAAATATGCCAAAGAACTTTCACAATATATCTCTGTGAGTTTGACAATGTTTTTACAGTTATTTTGTGCAAATTGTCAGTGTTTTCGACGAAAAGTACTGTGCAACATTTGTCAGTGCGAAACAGTTCTTGATGTCTGCTATTTTGCTATTAACAATGGTTTGAGATGAAATCGTGGTAAAAGAGACTGAAACCTTGTCTGAACTAAGGATGTACAAAGCAACAAAAAGTAAGTAAGGAAGTAATAAAACATAACCGAATAAGTTTGGTTGAGTTCTTAAATATTAATGAATGAAGTTAACTTTCTGATGCGACAATCACATTGAATCATCAATACATTTTAGGAAAGTCAAAATACTTGATTTTGAATCACTTTATCTTATAAATTAAATTAGTGTTGAAACGCTAGATAAAAACAAGTGTTTATAATTTATTAATTCAATAGTTGCCGGAATTTTTCTACTTCTAGGTTGATATTTATGGTTCATGTGGTACGTTGGTATGTCAAAAGGATTATTCGATCGACAGATCATCAGAGAGCTGCCTGAGAATGATTCGTGAAAATTACAAGTTTTATCTGAGCTTTGAAAACAGTTTGTGCAGTGAGTATATAACAGAGAAGCTCTTCAAAAATGCACTGAAGTAAGTAGCTTTGCATTTATCCTGCATTTCAATGTGGTCAAATACATCAACATGGTTTTGTGCGTGAATAACCGCAATATGCTGAAGTACTTCGGACCAATCATATGAAATTAGCTTGTCTGACAAAACTGTATTTGAATAATGACATCTTTCATAATAGGCTATTACAATCAACTTTGAGAATATGAACCGACAGAAGAAGAAAAAAGTGTTATCCAATATAAGTGAAAGTTGAGGGTGTTAGAGTAATAATTTGAATACTTTCAACAGCTCAGTGTGAAGTGTTTTTCACACTCGTATGGATCTCAGGGTTGATGTTCACTATGGACGACAACCTGACGAAGGATTCAAAATAAGACGAAACTTTCATCCTGCATTCCACTGACAGTCATCGTTCGTGTACGCTGAAAATTTTGAATAATGATTAAGTTTATGCTACATCGCTCCATTGCGATATCCACGTTGTTGTACTGAATGCACATCTGCAAACGTCCAATAAATCTGGCATAACTCATCATTGTCGTACAACAATAGGCCTACACATGTAACTAAAATTCAAAAAACTACTGAGTTGCATTTTACATTGCTATACTGAAGTGTTTTTGGCTCACATTTATGCCTTTGGTGGAAAAAGATTAGTAGTTAACATGTCTTATAATCACGAAAAAATTGCGAAGTATTCCATATGACTACGAACCTTTGTTATCAGTACTAAGGTCTGACTTGAATATCTCACAGACACTGACCAGTGGTTAGATTGGCTAAAATGAACTAACTGGTTTTCAGTATCCCGATAAATGGGAAAATGAAGTACTAACTGATGTTTCATGACTTATTGGAGACCACGTTTTCAAACAATAATAAGACGAATGAATTCAACTGTTCACATTATTTGGTGTAAACCGATCAAAATCGTGTATTCAAGGAGCTGACCTTATATATTTTCATGAACGCAGATCTTTCGAATAATTTAGGACGCTTTTTAAAGTAACGTTCCGTTCTGTGCTTGTAATACTACGTCATTCATTTTTTTAAGAAGCGAAATACTCCCAATTGTGATGGGTGCCTCCATTGAAGAATATCAAAGAGTCGCTCCTCCATACTCTTTCATTCATGTCGACCAATTCGAATCACCAGCTCAACTGGCAGACTATTTGAAATATTTGGACAACAATGATACTGCATATAATGAGTACTTCGCATGGCATGGTCACGGAGTCATTCATGATTTCGATGCTCAACCTCAATGTGCAATGTGTCTACTAGCTCACACATCTCCTGCATTTGGTCCATATTGGGTACCGAATGTGGCAAAATGGTGGAATGATGGTTGTAGTGGTCGGAGTTTGCGTTGGAATTCTTGAATTGTGAACATTTACAGCAAGACTGCTTTTTCAATTCCGATTGTGACGATCATTAACGTAAATATTATTTTTATTGTTTATTTTAATTAGTGGTCTGAATTGAAATCAATAAATACAAATTCATGTCACCCATTCATGTGTTATTATGATGAATTTCATGTGTGCGCTTTATTTTTACATTAGTTCAAAGGGGCTGGTCGATTAAAGTGTTCTTCAAAATTCTTCAGGCACCTGTTTCTCTGTTCTCAAAAGTCTATGATACATTTTCTTTCGTCACTATTCAATGTTCGTTCCGTTTAACAATAATTTACAACTTGCTAGATCTGCCGCATGAATATATTTATCATCCTGGTTCTCCTGATTTTAAGCTTCTGTGCATGTGTTATTATTATTTAACATGGATGGTTTCAAAGATGCTGGTTCATTAAAGTGTTATCATAGTTCACCAGCCATCTGTTTAGCTGTTGTCAAATGTCTGTAAAAAAATTTCCCTTCTTCTTCACTTTTGACTTTCCTTTCTTGTTAACGATATTTCAGTAACTTCTGAATCTGCCACGTATTTGTATTTGTCATTCTAATTGTCCTGTTCACCTGCTTGTTACCTTCTGTGCATTCTGATTGCGCTTTGACTTTCTCTGCTCTTGTTCGACGTATGTTGATTGCAACATTCTTGTTCGTTTTTTTCAGTCTCATCCAGAGTTTTAGTGGTGGGCGCATTAGCATTGCATGACATTTAATGTAGTGCCTTCTTTCGTTGTTTCGAAGGATGTGACCATGATCCTAGGTCATTGAGATCATTATCCTATCTGTGCGTTTTGCGCATGCTAGGACTGCATCAGTTCCACTCCTTGATTGTGTGAGACGTATTCTTCGTCATGGTTGGAGTATAACAGCAGCTCAGCTGAACCTAGTCTTAGTTATTCAAACTGCTTGCAATATGGTTCACATTTTACAAACTCATTCACGTTGTATCTTTACTTCTGTGCATCAATTTGAAAAAGTCTGCCGATCACCCACATTGTGGTCGAAAATTTCACTGACCTAGAAGAATGGTTGCTGTAGTTGTCAGTTGTTGCCTGTTGACTTCCGACAAAACTTGCCTTTCATCACTGAACTTGATAAATACCCAAAATGAATATTTTCCGAATCACAGATCAGAGTTCGGATTATTTTTCTGGTTAGAGTCTTTTGTAGCAAGTTAGTTTTCTAATGGATGCGGTCAGTAATCTGATGATTAGCTTTTTTCCTTAATCCACGTTTGGGACTGCTATTTAACCTCATAAAGGTTCAAGGCTGAATTGTAGGGAATTATACTAGTCACAATTGGTTGCAACGTTGAAGTGTTGAAGGAAGTAAATATTCATCGACTGTTTTTTAATACGGAATTGGTAAAATGATTTCGAGATAGAAAACAAATTCATTCCAATCAAGGAGGAATTTTTTCCAAAATGTAACGTACTATTCCATTCATTCATATAAAATCAGTGAGCCAAGTCGATTCTTACATTCTAAAGCTTTGAAATGATGGATAAGAATACAGTTCAAGAAGTGTTATACCGACTGAGACGCATGATCTCAAGATTTGTATACCTAGTATTCAAATAATAATCCTCTCTGAAGGTAACAATAGTAAAATAATGTTTGTGAAATTTATACTATTTTTACGTAAAATAATTATATCTTACTGAAAGAATGCATCAACCCATCTTCGTTACTGTAAACTCCATAATCCATTTTCATCTGCTTAGTTCAAGTGGTTGAAGTTAATAATTCAACCATATATTCATTATTTCAACATTAACCGTCGTCGACTCATTATATAACTTCAGGCCATATTATTTTATACAATGGTTACTAATATAGTCAACCAGTTCAAAATATTACAGTTATATTTGAAAATAAAATCCATACGCTTATGAATGTTCGCAAGTTGTACACTTTTAGTGAAATGACGTGATCATTTGCTGTTTACTGAAAGATATTTTATCGAAAATCTCTTCGAAATGTCACATAGTTTTCAGAAATTACTTCCAAAAACTTAGAAAACTATCCTCTGGATCATTTAGCTGGCATCCAACGGTGTTGATATCTAGGTTTACACAGTCCAAGCTTTTGCGCTATCTCATTCATTGTTTTCGGTTGGCAATTCCTTACATCCAACTAAGCTGAACTACACTTGATACGCGATCTCATTCAATCCCCGAAAATTTTCTAACAAAGCAGTCCTACTGAAGACAACAGGTGAGGTTGTGGAGCACCGTCGACTGAATAAAGTCAGACGTTAACACTGGCGTGAACCAGGTGAGTACTTAATCGTTTATATGTTCACGCGTGAGCTTGAAAGACCAAGGGTCTACATTTATATAGCAATTGGATTTGTGGCTAATAAACATAGGAATATTCGAAACCGTAATTCAAATAATAGGTATGTAATAGCTGCGAAATGTGTTGTCCAGCTTTTGTATCCTAGGCTATGTATTTCGAAATTTATCTCTAATCGTGAAAAATTTTCGGAAGACCGGAGTGTGATCATGCAGTTTCAGATATCGATTTCCATACGGTTATCTACTACTATGTATTAGCACAAGCAAGAACAAAAGTTTCAACAGAAATCGCACACGAAATGAAAATTAGGGGATTAAACATAACCTGCAGAAGTCATTTGAAGTTCTAGAATTTGAGAGTAACCGATAATGCTTGCATCATATTTCATGTAGGTCATCGTGTTATAAACACATAAACGACGAATAATATTGAACTGCCTGTTGACCTAGAAGTCACTGATTGTCAATAATATTATTGACTTAAAATTGTAGTAATGTTAGTAATGTATTAGGACCAGATGTGGACTGACCAAAGTACTTAAACCAATTAATGATAAACTCACATCAGGCATACTCTAAGATTTCTTCTGATGCAACATAGAGAATTTGTAAAGACATTCTCAGGAAGTTCAAAAGTCCTGAAAAAAATTACGCGATGGCTAGCAATTAACTTTGTCATCGAATCATTTACCAATGGAATTCGTAACTTCACCAGATAGTTGGAGAGAGGCCACCATCCACATTATCGTGAATTGAAACTGATGAACTATATGAATTTCATGTTTTGCAATGTCCTTGCTAATAATCAAATAATGACAAATAAACATCACTGATAAATAATGTGAATTTAGCTCATGCCAGACACAATCAACTGAGAACAATAAACACTAAGGAAATTCGATTTGCGGAGAGGCGAACTATTTAATTATGTTGTTCAGCTCAGACTTCATTTAGATTCGTGAATTAGGATTTGTAACACAGTTATTGGTCGATCTGGTTATAGATGATTATCGAACTTTTGTGTTTTGAATTCCGAACGTTGTTGCTGCTTATTTATTCCTCCATTTCCAAATTTAATCTAGGGTACTTACAAAGATTGATGTCTCGTGATGGTACTTTTCGTGGCTCAGAAACACAGGGCGTGTTGGAGTGATTGCCACCTTGGTCACTTCCCAAGTGTTCTCCATGGTAGTTTTGGTTCCCACTGAGTAGGTCATGAAAACGACTAGAACCTTTCACTGCGAGCTATCTTGAATTCGTTATATGTGCCATTATCCTGAGGAAAAATTGCAGTAAACTATTGTGATTATGTTCTGCCTGTTCTCCAGTGCTTCATTAGTTTCAAGTTTATTACAGATAGCAAAACTAGATAATATTCTCGCAGTTAAGGAACTGTTAAAACCGAACGACGAAAATACAAAATTGTATTGATGATGATAATTTGAATGCAAAGTTTTACCTGCCTAATTGTGAGAACGAACTCACCAAAGCATTTAAACATTGATAGCGCTGATATTTCCAATACATTAATCTAGTTTAAATCTTTCAATAATTCAGTGGCCCGCCATCACTTCTTGATTCATGACATTCTACTACTCTATGACATAAATTACTCCTTTGATTTCTCTATATTACATCAAGCCAAACCTCGTTTGTGAGGAGGATGAAGTAGGAGACAAAATATGGTTTAATCAGTGTCACTACGCAATAGAACTTCGTTCCTGAGATTTTCTTGGTTTTATTATTTATCTAACAAGTGAGCGCGGCCCTACACAATCGGTTTCATATAATAAATGTTCACGAAAACATGTAGTTATTTTATGTTCTCCCAATTAAAATAGGTTTTCATTTCTTGTGTTATCAATTAAAAAGATTTTTTCACAGATTTGATGGGAAAATGGTTATCGGTAGATTTTCGTAAGTGGATAGTGATTATTAAGTTTTTTTTAATTCAAGTACATAATTCATGAAATACAAAAGTGTATGAAACAATTTATTTGCATTTTTACTGCTTAGAAGATCATTTTTAAGTTCATTTGACACAACTTTATTATTAGAGTTAGTGATGAACAATGGAGACTATAGAGCTCGATTCTTCTTATTCAGGACTTGTTTGTAGCCGGATGTTTACCGGCATCTCATACTTGGTGTTCAAAATGAGATTCGTATTGTTTTACTAAATGTATTAAACTGGTGAAAGATTCGAGTTAGTAAACCAAGATAACTTTATCCACTGTATTTTGCTGTGACCGAGAATTCAACATTTATTATATACGTACATTTCAGTTCATTTATCTTAGAATAAAAATGACATTCTAATATTTAACGAATATTGAGCAAATGAGAGGTTTTATTTCTAGATTGTTCGCTTGGGCAATGTTTAAAAAAAAAACACTTAATTTTCGACTTAGTGCTCTTTTTCTCAATTTATCGTCTGTGATAAGCTTACTAAACAAACTGATATTTCCATTTGAATATTTTGTTGTAATCTTGTTTATTTGTCGACAGACTAACTAGATCTTAACACTTATAATTAGCAGAAAGATATTTTAATTATTAAATGAATTTTGTACGTTTTCAGTGAAATTCATCTTTAAAACAAATAGTTTTGTTTTATTAAAATGTTGATTTCCTTAATAACAGTAAAATATATGGGATAAGGAAAAGACCACATTCATACAGCTATAAATGTTAGCGATTTGTAAACTTTCATTTAAATTATGCTATAAAGTGGTCTTACCTAAAAGATATTTTATCGAAAATCTCACAAAAATTGAAATTAACTTCTAGATTATTAAATCAGCATCCGATAGTGTTGATGTCTAACTTTATACAGTCCGTAGTTTTGCGAGATCTGAATCATTGTCTTTGAAAGTTACCACTTACACTTAATTTGATGCGGCATCTCATTCAATCTCCGAAAAGTTTCTCACGTAGTAGCAACCTACTGAATACAGCTGGTGAGATTATGAAACACAGTACAGTGTATAAAGTAAAGGATTAACACTATTGTAAACCATGTCACTAATTTAACGTTTAGCCGTTCACGCTTGAGCTTTTAAGACCTGGGTTCGATTCTCGAAATTGAAGGTCGTGGAATCGCATAGCTAATACGTTCAAAACAGGGAGGATATGGTTGTTGTTACGCATGCACTTAAATGTGTCATTTTGATATGCTTGAACTACTACGAGTTACCCTAGTCGGAAAACGAGAGCGAGGATCGAGGATCCGGCGACACGACATGCTACTCTAATCCGATTGTCTCAACCCACATTGAATAATAGAAGAAGGCTTTATATGAGGTAGAACCTGTATTCTACAAACATCCAGAAAACATGTAATCCGAGTTGAGAAGAGAATCAGCATCCCGGACTAGGCATCTTGGTTCGGGTTCGGGTCATATAATGGTAAAAATAATACGTATTTGTACATTTAGGTCGAATAAGAAACAGCTTTGAAGTCTGTGACATTGACAGTTAGGTCGACCAATCGGAAGCAACATTTGAAATGACATTAACATTCAGGAAGACCAATAAGAAACAACATTGAATCACATGACATACATAATCTAGGACGACCATGAAATTGACCAGTAGGAATTACCAATAGGAATTGACCAATAATTCTCTTAGGATATTGAATGAATATCCTAACAATTGTCCACTGCGTCCAGATTTTCAATGATGATCTCACAATTATCAGTTCACAATCTTCACAACTCTATTTTGAAGATAATAGGAGTGAGTAGAATAGTGTAACATGATCACCTGTAGATTACCATTCAATTTTTTTAGTTCTTCAATCAAAAAACATGTATTTAAATTGGAAAAAATTCGCTAACACTGATCAAATATTCCAGTACAGTCAAATAAGTCTGAAAATTTTTAATCTATAGCATTCAGATACGATCAAAATTCAAAAATTGACTCAGTGTGATATTTTATTCATATCACTGTTCATGTATCACAACAGTGAAATGATTCGAAATCTTGACTGAAATCTGTAATAAATTCGTGATAAATGGAAATAAAATCTTGACTATTTTGGTCCTTGTCATAAATATTTTCAATGAGAAAGCGATTCACCAGTCACACTAACAATAACGAATTATTGTTTTAGTTGTAGAATTTATCCGTTTTAATCTTACATACTTACGCCTTACGTCTTCTCTTGCATTTGTTGTTGAGTGTGCGATAGTAGAGCCAGGACATCTGCGAAGTCCATATTGTCCAGCTGCGTCCTAGCTGTCCAGTTGATACCGTGCTTCCCTCCAGATGTTGACGTCTTCATAATCCAGTCGATCACCAGGAGAAAGAGAAAGGGTGAGAGTAAGCAACCTTGCCTCACACCGGTCTTCACCTCGAATGAGTCTGTCAGCTGACCTCCGTGCACGATTTTGCCGTTTATTCCATCATAAGAATTCCGTATGATGTTAACTATTTTATCAGGCACACCGTAGTGTCGAAGAAGCCTCCACAGTGTTTTCCTATCCACGCCATCGAATGCTTTCTCGTAGTCGATGAAGTTGATGTAGAGTGGTGAGTTCCATTCAATTGATTGTTCCACAATGATCCGTAATGTAGCAATTCGGTCAGTACACGATCGATCCTTACGAAATCCGGCCTGTTGATCTCGAAGCTGGGAGTCTACGAAGTCCTTCAATCTGTTTAACAATACTCTGTTGAAGACTTTGCCTGGTATTGAAAGAAGAGTGATGCCTCCGTAGTTCTCACTCTTGCTGAGGTCGCCTTTCTTTGGTATTTTGATCAGGTATCCTTCTTTCCAATCTGATGGTACTTGTTCCTCATCCCAAATCTTCTTGAAGAGGATGTGAAATAATTTCGCAGTTGCTTCCACGTGTGCTTTCATTGCCTTTGCTGCAATGTTGTCTGGTCCTGCTGCTTTGCCGTTCTTGATTTGTCTGATGGCCATGTTGATCTCCTCAATCGTAGGTGCGCCAATATTAATTGGGAGGTCTTTGGATGCTGCTTCGATGTTGGATGGGTTCAGTGGAGCTGGTCGATTGAATAGTTTCTTAAAGTGCTCTACCCACCTATTTCGCTGTTCGTCAGTGTTGCTGATTATTTTGTCTTCCTTGTTTTTCACTGGTCGTTCTGGTTTACGATAGTTCCCGGAGAGCTTCTTTGTTGTTTCGTACAATTGTCTCATGTTTCCTTCTCTTGCAGCCTTTTACGCTATCATTGCTAGATCATCCACATATTTTCGTTTGTCAGCTCTGATGCTCTTCTTCACTTCCATGTTAGCTTCTGTGTATTTAGCTTGTGCCTTAACTTTCTCTGTTCTTGTTCGGCTGACATTGATTGCTGCCTTCTTGTTCCTCCTTTCTTCAATTTTTGCGAAAGTACCAACAGAGATCCATTCCTTCTGATGGTGCTTCTTATGACACAGAACATCCTGACATGTTAAAGGGATTGCTTTTCTGATCCCTTTCCAATTTTTCTCCATGATTGTTTCCTCTCCATTGAGTATATCGTGCAGGGCGTGCAACTTATTTTGAATTCGTTGAGTTTGACGGTATCTCGAAGAAAGGCCGTATTAGGCTCCTGTGATGTTGTCGGCCCCGTTGTGCAGTGCTTATTTAGTTTCATTTCCATTGTTTTAATGATCCTGGGCTCATGAGACTCCCATCCTATCAGTGAGTTTTGTGCTTGTTTAGACAGCATCTGTGCAACTCCTTGTGTAGTGAGGCATTTTCTTCTTCATGACCAGAGTAAAACGACAGTTCCTTTGAAGCTAGTCTCAATTCTCCTGCCTGTGTCCAGTGCGTTTCACTGATGGCGAACACCTTGAGGTTGTATCTTTTACTTCTGCCGCAACTTGAAATAGTCTTCCGGTCTCCCGCAATGTACGAACGTTCCATGTACCTAAAAGAATGGTGGCTCTGATTGTCAGAAGAGGCATCGGCCTCGTGACTTCAGAAGGAACTCGACTTTCATCACGAGACCTCATAATTCTTCTTCCAACATCTAGGGCAAGGTTAAAATGGTTTGATTTATTTTTTCTGGTTAGAGTTTTTTTGGCAAGTTAGTTTTCTGGTTGGATGGGGTCGCCAACTCCTATGCCCAACCCTCCTCCTTTATCCGGGCTCGGGACCGACAATCACCTCGATGGTCCATTTTCTTCTATCTAAACGAAATAAGAATTGTCATGCAAAATACTGTCTTTTATGGATTTTGATCGGGCAAGTCGCGTATCTAAACTATCTAAACAGTTATTCCTCAGTTCAAACCTCAGTTTGGATAGTATATCTGGATATTGTAATTGTAAAGACCTGATTTCCAGTATAGGCTCTGGATGTGGAGCTGACGAACTTAGTTTAATTCTATTAGATCAAACTAGTTTCTGGTGATTCGCATATGGAGCATTTTTCAGTGATGCGTAACGAACAATTTCAAAATTATTTTACTCATACGTAGCATCGGTGGAGCTTTCTTAGAGAAATTCAGAGCATATTCAACAAACCTAAATCTCCATGTTTAACCTAGTAAGAAGTTAATAACAGTATCAATGTATGTTCCTCGATTGGTAGATAATTATGATTACTGCACATAATAAGTACGTTATTCCATAAATTGTGCATATAAATAACGGAAAAACTGTGAAATTCTCTTTCTCATGACCAGGCAGCATACATAAATCTATCCTTACTACTCCACATTGAATTTCTGAAATATCGATTGTTCACGCTTGCGGGTATTTGAAAGAAACGGACTTCACATTATTCATAAGCCTTGTATATCAAATATGTATGAAAAGGTATCAGTTAATTTGCTGAACAAATTAACAGAATAAGATTAGTCGATTTTCGAAAGTTAGATAGAAGTTTTGAGAGTCTAAAATTGTCTAAAAATAAAGTCAGAAACTCATTAGTACATATAGGATTTGCTTAAATTTAAATTTCCTATTTACAAATCAGATCCTACAAATTAACAGGATTTAAGACCGTCAGCGATAACAGAATACAATGATTTATAAAAAAATGGTTGACAAAAATAGGATGGATTCCAGCTACTCATAAGTACTCAATATTTTAATTGAAATATTCAGATCTGAAATTTTCTAAAAGCAAGTATTAATTGAAAAGATTTTCGTCGAAATTTCCTGCATTTATGATAGTCATCGATAACTTTGTTCAACAAAGTGGTTTTAAACAAACTAACCGTTATTGAAAATAGGTTGTTTTCCAATTCACTTTGACTGAATTTATACTCAAGATCATAGACACGATTCTTCAAATTTGAATCAATCGCGCACTCCATAGTTGAAAATCTGGTGCATGTTACATGTGGATACACTTACATCCCTATCGCAACACCTTCTATTGAACACCTTCTATTACTGATATAAGTATGCAACGCTGCTGACTTTGGGTGATCTATCAACGACGCTAAATACTGTCTTGTGAGAAATTAATCAATAGTGTCATCCTGGCGACGCGGTACGGAACCACGGCTTGTTCTTTTTAGTGTTACTTTGAATGTTATACCAACCAAATCTTTTGAATTGTTTCTTTAATGATGGATATGTTTGATTATGGAATTAATTATCTAATCAATACCCGCCTTACTAATTGTGTGAATTTTTTCTTCTCTCTGACCATGAAGGAGGTTTGTGAGCCAAGATTACGTCATTAGAAAAATAAATCTGAACATGAAACAAGTTTAAACCATTTATTTAAAATTCAGAATTTTTGTTATAATGGTTACTTTTCTCCTATCTTTTAAGCTAAAGAAGCACTGGACAACGGGGCAGACAACATCACAGAAGTTTAATACGGCCTTTCTTCGGGATAACATAGAACTCAACGAATTCAAGATAGCCCTCACCAATAGGTTCCAGGCCTTTCAGGATCTACTCAATGGAGAGGAAGCAACATTGGAGTACAATTGGAAAGGGATTAAGGAGGCAATCACTTCAACATGTCAGGAGGTCCTTGGTCGCAAGAAGCAGCATCACAAGTAATGGATCTCTGCTCGTACGCTTGAAAAAATTGAAGAAAGGAGGAACAAGAAGGCAGCAATCAATGTCAGCCGAACAAGAACAGAGAAAGTTAAGGCGCAAGCCGAGTATACAGAAGCAAACAGGGAAGTGAAGAAGAGCATCAGAGCTGACAAACGAAAATATGTGGAAGATCTAGCAATGACGGTGGAAAAGGCTGCAAGAGAAGGAAACATGAGACAATTGTACGAAACAACAAAGAAGCTCACCGGGAACTATCGTAAACCAGAACGACCAGTGAAAAGCAAGGAAGGCAAAGTAATCAGCAACAGTGAAAAACAGCGAAATAGGTGAATAGAGAACCTTCAGGAACTTCTGAATTGACCAGCTCCATTGGACACATCCAACATCGAAGCAGCATCCAAAGACCTCCCAATTAATATTGGCGCACCTACGATTGAGGAGATCAGCATGGCCACCAGACAAATCAAGAGCGGCAAAGCAGCAGGACCAGACAACATTCCAGCAGAGGCAATGAAGGCACACGTGGAAGCAACTGCGAAAATATTTCACATCCTCTTCAAGAAGATTTGGGATGAGGAACAAGTACCATCAGATTGGAAAGAAGGATACCTGATCAAAATACCAAAGAAAGGCGACCTCAGCAAGAGTGAGAACTACAGAGGCATCACTCTTCTTTCAATACCAGGCAAAGTCTTCAACAGAGTAATGTTAAACAGATTGAAGGACTTCGTAGACTCCCAGCTTCGAGATCAACAGGCCGGATTTCGTAAGGATCGATCGTGTACTGACCGAATTGCTACATTACGGATCATTGTGGAACAATCAATTGAATGGAACTCACCACTCTACATCAACTTCATCGACTACGAGAAAGCATTCGATGGCGTGGATAGGAAAACACTGTGGAGGCTTCTTCGACACTACGGTGTGCCTGATAAAATAGTTAACATCATACGGAATTCTTATGATGGAATAAACGGCAAAATCGTGCACGAAGGTCAGCTCACAGACTCATTCGAGGTGAAGACCGGTGTGAGGCAAGGTTGCTTACTCTCACTCCTTTTATTTCTCCTGGTCATCGACTGGATTATGAAGACGTCAACATCTGGAGGGAAGCACGGTATCAACTGGACAGCTAGGACGCAGCTGGACAATATGGACTTCGCAGATGTCCTGGCTCTACTATCGCACACTCAACAACAAATGCAAGAGAAGACGATCAGTGTAGCAGCAGCCTCTGCAGCAGTAGGTCTCAACATACATAAAGGAAAAAGGAAAATTCTCCGATGCAACACAACTTGCACCAACCAAATCACTCTTGATGGAGATGCTTTCGAGGACGTTAACAACTTTACATATCTGGGCAGCATCATCGACGAGAAAGGTGCATCCGATGCAGATGTGAGGGCGCGGATTGGCAAAGCGAGGGCTGCATTTCTACAGTTGAAAAATATCTGGAACTCCAAGCAACTTTCAAACAAAACCAAAATCAGGATTTTCAATACAAATGTGAAGACAGTTCTACTGTATGGAGCGGAAACTTGGAGAACTACGAAATCTGTCATCCAGAAGATACAAGTGTTTATGAACAGCTGTCTACGCAAAATACTTCGGATTCGTTGGCCAGACACCATCAGCAACAACGAACTGTGGGAGAGAACAAGTCAGATTCCAGTGGAGGAGGAAATCAGGAAGAAGCGGTGGAAGTGGATAGGACACACATTGCGGAAAGCACCTAACTGCGTCACGAGACAAGCCCTCACATGGAACCCTCAAGGCAAAAGGAAAAGAGGAAGGCCAAGGAACACACTACGCCGAGAAATAGAGAAAGATATGAGAGGAATGAACAAACATTGGACAGAACTGGAGAGAGAAGCCCAGGACAGATTTGGTTGGAGAAAACTGGTGCTCGGCCTATGCTTCATTGGGGGTTACAGGCATAAGTAAGTAAGTAAGTTCTCCTATCTTTTGAATCTGTCGACAAATGAATTCTCAAGTAAGTGCAGAGATTAGTAAATGTATTTGTTGATTATTCGATCGAGAAGTTGATAAATAGTCAGACAGTAATTTGTTCCGGTATTGCCATCTTCTGGAAACTGTCTTCAATTCGCATGTGATTAAAACTTGGTCTATTTGTCATTAGTTATTTTATTAATCATTAGTTAATTTAAAACTGTGGTCAAACCACTTGTGGTTCTTTTACAAAGTTCTCACACGACAGTGTGTAGTGGTTTTCATGTCTTCGCTTTCATAAGTGATAAGATGCTAAATAGCTATCTTTCCAGGTATGATTGCCAGTGTGCCAAATCCACTTTATTATATATTAATCTATCGAGATCACATGGTTTGCACTAGTCTTTGTAAAAAAGGCAACAGGTTTCAGGCATTGCTCGATCTACTCAATGGAGAGGAAGCGACCATGGAGAGATTTTTGAACAGGTTTCATGAGACAATCAGTTCAACATATCAAGAGGTTCTGAGCCACAAGAAGTACCACCACCAGGAATGGATCTCAGTCAGCACTCTTGAAATAACTGAAGAAAGGCGTAACAAAAAAGCAGCAATTAGCATTGGTCAAACGAGTTCAGACAAATTAACGGGCAGGTGAAGAGAAGCTTTAGAGCCGGCAAACGAAAATATGTGGAAGATATAGCAATGACGACGGAAATGGCTGCAAGAGAAGGAATGTCGAGACAAGTTGAGACAACCAAGAAGCTCTCTCGAAACTATGGAAATCAGGATGACCAGTCAAAAGCAAGGAAGGCAAAGTAATCAACAGCACTGAAGTCCTGCGTTATAGGTCGTGAAGAACTTTGTGGAGCCTTTGAATGGATCAGCTTCATTTAACCCATGCAACGTCGAACTAGCATCTAAAGACATACAAATCATAGTTGGCCCACCAACGAATAAAGAGATCAATAGAACGATCAGACAAATCAAGAGCATTAGAACGTGACATCATTTCGGCAGAGGCAATGAAAGCAATGTGACTGCGACCACTAAGGTACTCAATATTCGCTTTTAAATGATTTGGGAGAAAGAAAAAATATCGACGGAATAGAAAAAGGATACCTCATCAAAATAACAAACAAAGACGATCTCTGCAAGTACTACACAGGCATCACTCTTCTCTCAATACCAGGCAAAGTTTTCAACAGGCTATTTTTAAACAGAATGAAGGACATCGTAGACGCCCAACTTCAAGAACAATAGGTTGGTTTACGTCAGGATCGACTGAGAATTGACGGAAATGACACATCGCGGATCATTGCAGTACAATCAATTAACTGGAACTCACTGATCTATACTAACTTCATTCTCTACGAGAAAGCATTCGATAGCTTGGAGAGGAAAACATCTATGGAGGCTTCTTTGACACTACGGCGTGCCTGAAAAGATATTCAACATCATACGGAGTTCCTATGACGGATTAAACAGCAAAACCGTCCACGGAGGTCGGCTCACAGACTCTTTCGAGCTGAAGACCGTGTTCAGACAGGGTTGCTTACTCTCACCTTTTCTCTTTTTCCTGGTGATCGACTGGATTATGAAGATGTCAACATCTGCAGTGAAGCACTGTGTACTCTTGACAGCTAGAACGCAGCTGGTCGATCGGACTCTTTTATCGCACACGCAACAACGAACGCAAGAGAAGACGACCAGTGTAGCAGTGGTAGGTCTCAACATACACAAAGGGAAAAGCAAGATTCCATGATCCAACACAACATGCCTCGGTCAATTCGCTGGAGACGCCTTAGAGGACGTCAAAACCGGTGTAATGCGAGGTTGCTTAAGCTCACACTTTATTTTTCTCCTGATTATCAACTGGATTATGAAGACGTCAATATCTGGAGGGAAACATAGTATACAATGGATGCAACTGTATGATTCGGATTTTAAATACTATCTCGTTCTTTAGTTGCACACGGAATAACCAACGCGAGAGAATACAATCAGTGTAGCATAAGATTTAGAGGTCTCAAAATACATAAAAGGAATAGCGAGATTCTGCGACACAAAACAACATGTGCCAACCAAATCACTCTAGATGGACACGCCTTGGTGGAAGTTAACACTTTCACATACTTGGCAGAATGATCGAAAATGAAGGTGGTTTCGATGGAGATGTGTAGGTGCAGATTTGCAAAGATAGGGTTGAAGTTTTACAATGGAAAAATATCTTGAACTCCAAACAAATATCAATTAACATAAAAATCGGGATTTTTAATGCAAATGACAAAACAGTTCTACATTATGGAGCTGAAACTTGGAGAACTATAGAATCCACCATCCAGAATATACGAGA
This sequence comes from Schistosoma turkestanicum, assembly GCA_944470395.2. Classification (NCBI taxonomy): domain Eukaryota; kingdom Metazoa; phylum Platyhelminthes; class Trematoda; order Strigeidida; family Schistosomatidae; genus Schistosoma; species Schistosoma turkestanicum. The sequence goes on along the minus strand of OX103979.1, from coordinate 4,712,505 downwards.
ACTTCTCAACAGTCTTATATGCAAAACACGTCTGGTTCGTTAGTCAGACACCATCAGCATTAACCTACTGTAGGAGAGAACGAAACAGATTCCGGTAGAGAGGGAAATTTGCAAAAAGTGTTGGAAGTGGATGGAACATACACCACGAAGAGCACTCAACTGAGTCAGCAGACAAACCAGTTCTTAGAACCCTCAAGGTAAAAGGAAAGAAAATAGGCCAAGGAACACAGAACGCCAAAGAATAGAGAAAGATATGAGAACAATGAAGAAAAATTGAACAAAACTGGAAAGTGAATCCAAGGAGAAAATTGGTTGGAGAAAACTAGTCGGCATCCTATGCTTTTCATGCGAGGTACCACGAGTAAGTAAGTCAAGTAGGTATTTGATCTAGGGAAAAGATGCAAGCATGTGAAATCTGATTTGAATACCAGCGGAATTCCAGAAACTAGCGACTTTGTTCACCTACAAATCTTACATTTAGGTGGACAGAGGTGGCTGTAGAGTATACGACATAAAGCCGATCCCATATTTGAGGATCTAACTTAGTTCTTACAAAACGATCAGATACTGAAACCACAAAATATGGAGAATTAAAAGTACGATCAAAGCCGTTACATGAATTATTGGTATCTTATCTCAAGTTATTAAGGCTTGTGTGTAGTGAGAATAGACGAAACCGTGAAAACAATCAGCGATAAAATCTGACGTCACTTATGCTTGCAGGCTAACCATATAGCTCTATGTTATCCGAGGCGGGTGTTTTATAAAAGGATGTGTTTTGCAATATTTGAAGCACGTCAACTTGAATGGCATATGGTTTAAGAATGGCTTCAGAATTCATATTGAGTAGCAGCATCTAGTATCTTAAGTTTGATCAGATTTGGTAATACTTCCGTGAAAGACAGACTGCCACATGAGCTGAAGGGTAATGGAAATCATGCTAGGAGTGAAACATGTTAAGTTGTCGATGGTTGATGGTTTTGCTCTTGTTCTTACTTACTGAAAATAAAATAAGCGTTATCTAAGTAGTCAGTCGATCCTCCGCTCGATCCTTCCTCTTACAATGAATGTAAACCACTGTACAGTTACGTACTGCGAGTAAATAGTTATTCAATTCATCCTCATTTTCTGTTGTCTCATTACGATTAGTTGATGCACAAGTTTAGTTTCAAATTTATTGTGATTATATTTCGGTTTGTATCAACCAGATCACTTCTAGATGTCAGTGTGTCTTGTATACTCAATTTAAAAACAAATAATAAAATTATTATCATTTAATAGGGTTGTTCTTTCACATTTCATCACGCATTTTCAGTTTTATTTCACCCTATACTCTTGCCTCGATTCAACCATACGGTTATGATGAACCACTTACAAAGCATCTTTAAAACCTAAAACCCTTTATCCGCTGCTTCGTGGGATGTTTGCACCTGACGAATTGAAATAATAAGCATGATTTATGAGTATAAATGTAAATCCTGTCTACAACTGCACTAAGAGTAAACTAAGATTTAAAATAAAATAAAGTTGTCATCATTTTAATGCACAACAATCAACAATCGTCATGTGAACCGTCAAATATAGATGTCAACATTTAGGCATATGAGCGAGCTCTTTATTTTTCTTATCCTGGTTGAATCACATGGGACGAACTCAGTATCTGGAGACCTTAAATTATCACACAGTATATATTTCATAATGAAACCATTACCATTATTCATTTGAATGAGCAACTGCCTAAAAATATACATATCTTGATAACAATTTCGGGTTTGATTTGAAATTTTTGTTTGATGTTCCGCTGAATTTCTAAATCATGAATCGATCAGTGTCAGGTCATCATTAGTAGCCTGAAAGCACTAAATGTCTGTCCCATTGTGGTATGGGAGTCGTCGGCGAAGCGCATCCCTGACTCCAATCACTGTTCGGAATTGAATTCAGGTACTTCGGTCTTGAGCGTGAACGCCTAAAATATGGATCACTGAGCCGACATCCAATGGTGAGATGAGTTGTTTCAAAAAGCAAACCATATCTGTCAATAATAATGTATACTATTATTGAAGTGTTGTCAAGAACTTGCAGTGGAACGCTTCTACGAAGAAAATGCGATTTTTGAAATGTAAACATCATTGTACTCGTTTTGTTTAACTGTACCAAAAACACTTCAACTACTTCTTGCGCGCAACGTTATCTTCGCGTTGCCGCTATCTTTCTCTATTTGGTGCTCCCTATGTAATGCCAACGTTCTCCTTCAATAAAACCATAGAATATGGATTTATTTTGTTTTGCTTTCCGTGACGCGACCGTATGGATCGTTTAGTGGTGAGCATAGTCAAGCTGGTATCCGGACTCGCTCGCAACAAACTAATTATTCTCAATTCAATAATTCATCAATGAGCATATATTTCTCAATGTGATATGCATTCAAAGCCGAATAGACATTGTTTATTTTAAAAGGTTTATGAAATAACTGAATAGTCTTTAGATTAGTGACCTACTTAAATGATGCAGCCAATGAAAAACGAGAAACAATTAGACTGATGATTCGTGTTAGTGTGTTTAAATCCTTAGTAGAGTTTATCAACGCACTGTACACAGGGAACTTAAACGTGTGTTGATAATAAGGTTCAAAATACAACTTAGATAGCACATTTATTTAAATAGAAATAAGAAAATTTAAAATTCTTCAACTATCATCAAGCATATATTTTGAGAGGTTGTTGATCTCAAGACACTCTCCAATAAGAAATTCTCATTATTACTTATAATCTATGGTAGTAATTCAGTTTATAAATTGAAAAAAACTGATCATATTATTAAAGTTTTATACTACAACTCTATTTAAATGAACTGTTGTCCTAGTAAACAATCGATCGCTGAATAAGAGCTACACATATAAGGTGAATATTGTTTGCAATCGATAACATGAATACTCTTTAATGTTACTTGTGATACTTCAATGATGAAAGCTTGTTATTGTGAATTATTCACGATTTGTCGATTGTTTTACAATTTTCATATTCTTCACACTTCTCATACATATATATAAAATCAAAGTCATATCACTTAAACAATGACAGTCATGATGCGTGAAATCTTTGTTATTATTCCACGAAAAGATGAATACTCATTTAAAGTTAAAATTCTGTTTTGTGCATTAGTTACTCTGTTGGTTGTCTGGTTGAACAATATAATACCAAATCTGTGTCAATGGATTTTCTATCAAGATAAACTCGACATATTGCCTGCAACATTCAAATCGATGCAATCAAATACATCTACTTCAAACCATTCAGAATTGGATCTTGCTCAAACATTACATGTCACATATTCTCCTATCAGCAAAACATCTTTTCAGAAATACTCGCTAAGATTTAGCCTGGAAGAAAGCAGACTGGAAAAGCTATACGACTCGTTAGGTGGAAATAAAACAGTGAGTTGATCAATTGAATAAATTATTTTTTTTATTTATTGAAATTGAATGTAATTTTTATTAATAACAAAGATTTGCAATGCGTTATTGATTTCTAGGTTCAATGTCGTTTACATGTTAAGCAGAAAACTTGATAGGTTGTTTCACAGTAATACATTCAACTGGGCCAGATGATATTGTGTAACTTCATGTTCGTGACACAAAAGATTTTATTGAATACAGAATTTGTCTGTTTGATTTAGTTTTTTTAAAATTATCTCAAAAATAAATAAATACTTTTACCAATAAACAGAAGAATATGGTTTGATCTAATCTAATGAACCTTGGTGCGGTTGTTCTTAATTCAGAGCATTAACTGAACGTACAAACAGAATAGTTTCCAGGTTCAAACTCAATTTATTTCGGTCACTGTAAAGGTGCAGCTGGGTTAATTGAAGGTAGTAAATTTAAACCAATTTGAAATGATTTGAATAGACCTATGGATAATGCATATTTGTTGCACTACTGGATCTTAAATCAAATGATACGGAGTTCGGAGTTATATTTGTATAAGTTCTAACATGTGAAGTTCAAACAGTTCCCATAATTCAACAAATATACTGGTGTTCTTCTCTGGTTCCAGGTGAAGAAGTTTCTCAGATACGGTGATCGTATAATTTTTCCATCAATGAACTTTTCAAAATGTCATGCATCAAAATGTACACTGATCACTAATATGAGCGATTGGCGAGAGGCTGATGCACTTGTAATCACAGAAGGTATAGTGCCTAGTGGACTTCGGCCACCAGAGCAGTTATGGTTTGCCTTACTACAAGAATCTCCTGCACACATTGCAATGGCAGATTTTTTGGAAAGTGAAGTAAGTGGTTTTGGTCGTTTCATTGTTCTTGTTGGTCGTTCTGATGTTGACTGTCATAAACAGGTGTTTAACAAAAATGGCAAAACTGAATTTAGTCTATTCTATTGAGTTTGCTATAGTACAGTTATTGAACTATTCGAAAGGTTCTGCAAAATTAATATGAGGGGTTATTCCATATGTAAATCCAGATTAGAATTTACATTGTACATTCAGGCTATGACTGAATATTTCTAGTTTGCTTCAGGGATGTAAGTATAATTTTTCTTTGGAATTTCATTTATTCTAGTAAAATTAATTTTTACATTTCAGTGGGACTGTAAATAAATAGTTTTCCCTTCCTCAAACTATGGCAATGAATTTCTCTTACATTCTATGTAAGCGCCTGATAAATAAATGGTTTTAACTCAGAAACTGGTTATAACATTTCTGTGAATTCCTTTCTCTCTTTGTCAATTCATTGTTCTCGCTTGTAGTGCCTGACTTATTTGGGCTGATTTGATGAACTGAATTTCCTTATAGCAGACATTATTGTCAACGCAAACGTAGTGAACAGTTATGTGCTATTAACTGTTTCCCAGTCAGTTTTACACAAATTTATGATATCCGTTGGACTAGATCAATCTAATATGATGAAACTTGTTTGCAATGTATCATTCATCTAATCATTTTAAAAATCAACTTTGAAAACATGGAATTTGTTGGTCCTAATGCCTCTACACAATAAATAGACAGCTAGGAATTAGGATTCGATAACTTAAATCACACAAGTCATCAAACAAACACCCTGTTCTCGATCAAGATTGAACTGCTTGTTCGTATTGCTATACTTATCACATGATGCGCTAGCGTATTCGTGAGAAACTGTCTCGTCTGTCTAACACTTTCCAGCGGTGAGCGTCATCAGACAAGATTTAATGCAGTCGAGTGGCTAAGCGCCTGTCGATTAGACACTGCCAGATATCTGGAACCATACCAAACAAACAATAATCGAGAGCAAAAGAATCAATCATTTCACACAAGCTAGTGAAAAAGATATTGTATGTTTGATAACGAACTACAGAAGAAACCGCGGAAGCAACAACTGGGTCTGTTCTGTCAGCTCACCATGTAAGACTACAAAACTAAAAGGTCTCTACCCTGAACTAAATATGTAGTATATTTTCACCAGCGTTTACATTCATATTACATTTTATGGATTCATTTTACTTTGAATTGACTCTCGAATATAAAGGTTAATTTCACCATATCCTATCGCTTGGATTCAACAATTTATTCACCATACGGTTTCTATGAACCACATATGAAACAACATGGACCAGAAACATGGTATCCTCTGCCGAACAGAAAGTTTGCTCATAGTAAATCAAAGAAAGTCGCGTGGTTTGTGAGTAACTGTGTGCCTGAAAGCTGTCGAATGCAATATGCCAAAGAACTTTCACGATATATATCGGTGAGTTTAACATTGCTTTACTTTGTATTTCGACTGGTTTTTCATTTATTTCGACTGAACCAAAAGTCCATGAAAGACGATGTATTATGAATTGCGCAACATTTGTTCCTCGAAATTAGGCCGTGATGTGAGCCGCTTTCAAGTGAACAACAATTTGAGATGAAACGATGATAAGAATGACTAAAAGTTGGCTGAATTGTGTACATTAAATGAATAAGAAGAATTATTGGAATATAAGTAGATCACAATAGCCTAATTTGTGTGTTTTGGTTGATAACCGTGTATACAGTTAATAATAAATTATGTTACGAGTGTTTCAATATAAAGTCTGCGTGATCGTACGTTGAACACTTGTGTTGACAAAATTTCTGCATCACAGAAATGCCGATAATTTATTTAAACGTTGAATACCAGCAACAGCATTGCAACTTGTAGCATATCGATTCAATAGTATACTGAATTTTTCTAATTTCAGGTCGATATTTATGGTGAATGTGGTACTTTAGCATGTCCAAAGAATAATGCGACATACACCTCATCCGATCACTGCTTGAAGAGGATTCGGGAAAATTACAAGTTTTATTTGAGCTTTGAAAATAGTTTGTGCACTGAATATATAACGGAGAAGCTTTACAGAAATGCACTGAAGTATGTAGTTTGCCATTTGGGCAGCATATAAATTCATTCACGTTTATCGATATGAATATGTACATGAATTATCTCAGGGGGGTCTAAGCACTTCAAACCAACGAAGCGACATTGGCTGGCTGAATGACAATAGTGAATTAATGTTGTGATAGCTTCTGTAATAAGCAAACACAATCAACAATGAGAATATGAATACTAAAAACAAGTACATTTGTGCAATAAATTTTGTAATACAAAATTGAGACTAAAGGTGTGAATGGAAGAGTTGAAATGAATTCATATGCTCAATTGATTTTCAGCGATTCCACAAATGTTAAACTGCTGATCACGCTTTTCGTAATGGTTTGTACCAGTTAGTTGTCGTAGTAGTTGTACTGGTAGTTGTCATAGTTTTTGTAGTGTTAGTAGTAAGAATAGTTTTATTGGTAGTAGAAGTAGTAGAAGTTAAACCAGTATTAGTAGTAGTAGTAGTAGTAGTAGTAGTAGTAGTAGTAGTAGTAGTAGTAGTAGTAGTAGTAGTAGTAGTAGTAGTAGTAGTAGTAGTAGTAGTAGTAGTAGTAGTAGTAGTAGTAGTAGTAGTAGTAGTAGTAGTAGTAGTAGTAGTAGTAGTAGTAATAACAGTGGCTCTCAAATATTCTAAAATATAAGCTTATACAGGTCAAATCGTAAAGTGAAAACTACTAGTGATATCCAAGCTATATGGAGAGATGTATAAACGGTTTCCATACATGTAGTTCACGTCTACATTTTTCGACGAATGAAACTCAATTAATACGGAACTGATTTGAATGATTTCATTTGTAGATGTTACCAGTTTGACTGATTATGAATGAACTGAATCATAAGTCAAGACTAATCGCATAGATGCGTGCTGGTTGGCAGAGAAATCAAAGACGCGTGTTTCTCCCTATTCCGGTAAGGAGGATGAGCATCTGCGCATTAGATCGTAGAATTTTATTTTGATCTTTGTGAGAACGAGACGTCAATGCACAAAGCTGATGACTCCTATACTAGGATCAATATACGATCAACTGATTACCAGTATTCTGGTAGTGCTATTGATGGGCCTCCACACGTATTCTAGTTCGCTAACATTAAATTTGGTAAAGCCCTTTTGATTGATTTACTTAACCAATCCATTTGTATAGAAACAATTTATATGAACCGTTCGTTTTTATTACTGCCTGGTTTGTGTGAGCTCACATGACTTGTCCCACTTGTCTTTTGACCTTGTCAATCATTCGTCGATTTTATTCATGTGTGTTAATGCCTATCTCGTTGGTCACATGTCTGTCTTATTTCTGCGTGAATATAAATTCTTAGTAGAGAATAATCACACGAATGAATTCAACAGTTTTATTAATTTGGTGTAAATCGATCGAGCACCAGTCTTCAGTAAGCTGAAATTGTGACATTCACACTGACACTGAACTTTCGAATGATATAAGACATTTTGTTCTAGCCATGTTCTGATCAATGTTTGATGAATTACGGTTTTTGGTATTATTTTAAAGAAACGAATTACTCCCAATTGTGGTGGGTGCCTCCATTGAAGAATATCAGAGAGCCGCTCCTCCATACTCTTTCATTCATGTCGACCAATTCGAATCACCAGCTCAACTGGCAGACTATTTGAAATATTTGGACAACAATGATACTGCATATAATGAGTACTTCGCATGGCATGGTCACGGAGTCATTCATGATTTCGATGCTCAACCTCAATGTGCAATGTGTCTACTGGCTCATACATCTCCTGCATTTGGTCCATATTGGGTACCGAGAGTGGCGAAATGGTGGAATGATGGTTGTAGTGGTCGGAGATTGCGTTGGAATTCATGAATTATGAAGATTGACAATGAAAGCGCTATATCGTTCCACGAAGTTGCATATTTCTGTTTAAATAACGTTTTTTTATTGCATTCAATTAAATCGAAGTATATTTAGACATGTTCGTGTTATGCAAATATCTGCTATTGTAAAATTTTTCTTGAAAATCATCACATTGTTGTTTCAAAAATTTTTTCCCGAAATGATGATGATGTTACAGGTAAACCAAATACTAGTCAAAAATGACTGCAATGTCATATTGTGAAAGGATTGATATTCATTGAACATTATTGAATATAGAATTGAAAAGTAATATTTAGATATGAATATAATGAAGATAACAAATGTGGAAAGAACGTTTTCTTTTACATTCACTTAACTTAATTTTGGACTATGTTGTGTGACAATACGATTTGATATGAAATCTTCATGATGTATGATAAAATCTCAAGTAATTTGCACGTGTTCTGGTAACGTAGTAATAAAACAAATGCCAACATTAGTGTAGAACCCACAGTTGATTCTGATAACGGAGAAAGAGTTCTAGAAGTTAGGATACGCGCCATGCCCAATTAATCCAAATAGAAAGCAATTTATCTGGGTAAGAATCGGTTCTATTATTGATAAAAAAATACAGATAACTACCTAAACAATAATACGCTGTTCTCCTTCCAAATAAACACAATGTGTTGCCACTTCTGGAAGAATGGTTCCGTTACAATCCAAATTGCACCCTTCCAGTCCAGATGCACGTTTCACCTGCCAAGGTATCAAATCCGATATGGCTGACAGCATAATTAAATATCAATTTGAACAACATAAAACAGTTCGGAAGGAAACATAGAAACTCCAATAAAGGTACAAAAATAGAAACTATAACAAAATACAAATAATAATATCCCAAAATATGATTAAACAGACCATCAAAATGTATCAAACTAAAGAATCTGACAGAATCCTAATGTGTGTACTTCTTTTATTTCATTTTTGATTGCACCAAGTGATGATCTAAAGCTCTATCGTCTCTTCTCTTGTGTTACACATCCTTCGTCCTTCTAAAGTTTTTATTGATGCAGACATAGTCTATTTAGATTGATATAATGTGATGGAATAAAATCTTTGAAGATCTGAATATGCGTTTGTGTGGTAATGAGGTACATCATATTATCAGTTTGTTGAAGAAATATAAGTTTGCCAAACTACTAATCCTTTGGATCCATTCTCGTAAAACATGTTGTCTCATGATGTCCTCATTTCCTGTGTAGTCCATTCAAACCTTTTCATTAAGATTCTACATCAGAATAGTTAAATCGTTTTTTTTATGGATTTCCGAACGATTGACTGCAGCCTTTTTATCGTCTTCAATTTATTCATTGGTAGACCTCAGAGAATTCGATGACGTTCATTGTAGTGCCTGTTTTCTTTGTTTCAGAGGATGCTTTGATTATCTGGATACATGAGATTACCATAATATCAATGCTTTTAGTGCCTGTTTGGATAGTATCAATGCGACCTCTTGTGTACATGAGGTGCTAAAATGTTGATACTCAAAGCAGAACAACATATGTCCTGTTGAGAGTGCTTTTGCAGAACTTGCTTGTTATGTTTCTCAAAGTCAACATATCACTGGATAGTATCTCAAAATTTGTGCACTCATGCAAATGACTCTTTCGGTATCCCAAAATGTAAAAATATTCAAAGTGCTAATAATAATGGTTTCTCTGGATGTCAGAAGTTGCGTTGCTTTCTTGATTGCAGACGAAACTTGTTTTTTGACATGAGCCGAAAAAAACACTCAAAATGAAGACCTTCAAACACAAAGGGTAGAATCTGAATTATTCGTTTGGTTAGAGTCTTTCACAGCAAGTTACGTTTCTAATGGATGAGGTCAGTTTTACCATGTCAAACACTCCTTGTTTATCAAGTCTGGAACAAGAAGTAACCGACAGAGGTTTATGGCTGAATTTTAGGAAGATATACTCGACATATGTGGTTGCAAATTTAAAGTGTTGAAGTAAGTAAATAATCATTGACTTTTGTTTAATATAGAGTTCTTAGAAAGATTTTGAATCGAAAACAATTTCATTCTTATCAAGTACGAAATGTTTTATTCTGCACCTAATTATCGTTACCCTCGACAAAATATTTGTGCGTGAAATTGAAAATAACAAAATAGAAGTCTGAAAGAGTTAACAACGTTATAGTTATGGAACTGACAGAATCAACTATCTGTATACCAATTACCGATTCAGGATAATAATTTGATTTGAAAACGTTACGTTCCAAACGCTTACGAATGAGTTCACCACAGCATGGCAAACATATGTTGAATGCACAGATATGGATTTAATCTTCCAGTTATCATCGCTACAACGAACATAGTCCATTTAATGTGGTTCTTTTCGCTAAGTCCACATTGTGTTCATATAATGAACACTTTCAAACAAATGATGTGCAACTCAATGGATAAACATATGTTGTCGATCCACAGATCTGTAGTCATTTTGATGTTCTTTGGTTGTTATTAGTCTTGAACGACCCGAAAATTTCCATCTCATGACCAGTGCCAAGCTGATGGCATGCAATCACAACGTTCAAAATATGTTTCCTCCTAGTCCAAGTTTCCAAAGAATTCCAATTATCAAACACTTGTAAATGAAGATTTCTCATCATCCCCTCACAATTCTTGCATGATAAACAGTTGTCAACCTGAAGAGAGCAACTATTAAACGTTTATTGCAGAGTTTTGTCCGTAATCGACATCAGAATTCAGTGGTAGGCGATGAGTTCTTGAAGTATGATGTTCCAGTGCCTCGTGACATGATTCTCTCCTTAATTTCGTTATGACGTTCTTGGCTTCATTTCTTTTGTTTGACCACGATAGTAGAAGATGAAATACGGTTTTATCGATAAACATAATTCATGCATTCGGTTAGATAAACAGACATGTTCATTGAAAGCATTGAAGCATGACAGGGTGAATCACCGATGGTGAGTGAGTAAACCCAATCAATGAGTTAGGGCAAAGAGTTTATTGTCAGACTGCTATAAACTATCTGCGAGAAATGAAGTAGGCAGCACACTGAAATAAAAACAACCAACATTGTATGCTAATAGTAGACCAGGTTGAAATAAGTTCGAATAACAACGCGAGAATAGAGGATTTATTAAATTATACAAAGACTGATACAAGTCCTCTAGACTTGACACATCACTACAAACACTACCAGTTAAGAAGAACAACATGAGCTCCGCACATTTCGTTTAGTTCTCATCAGCTTATAATAACACATGAAATTGTTAATTCTATCATCATGGAATAGTATTGAAATTAAATATATATGAAGTGCGCGGTAAATAAATATACGATGTAGGGAAAATTTTCAGATCATCAGAATTAATAATCATAACAGATTATTGAAGTAGAATGATTCATTATTTAGATAACGAAGTATTTGGACCAAGTTAATACGAATCAGGAATAACTTGACTAGAAATCAGCCAGTCTAAAAGTAAAGTAATGATTTCTAGATGAGAAGGTGTTCAAAGTAGTAGTAATCATGTAATCAATAGACGATACAGTCACCGTAACGAGAAAAGATATGCAGCCATCTCATTTTGGATAGGAAAGTTCAGCTTGAGGCGTTTGATTACTTTGTCTTTAGCGAATTAGCGAACGGCATGAGACGAATGTTGTTTAGATTCAGATAATTACCGTTACACGTATCCTTTTGAAAAATCGCACTTTGAATTTTGTCATTCACTCAACACTGTATGAAAGCTTATATATATATATATATATATATATATATATATATATATATATATATATATATATATATATATATATATATATATATATATATATATATATATATATATATATATATATATACACGGTTAGCTTCATTCCATTCACACAAATAAAGACAATGAGCTGAATCGATTTACCCAGTCTTACGCTATTCAATCGATGGATAAGAACTGCAATTCAAGAAGTGTTATGTCAACTGAGCTGTATGATCTCGCGATCTGTATATCTGTATGCGCATCTGGTATTCGAATTTGTCTGATAAAACAATGACTTAGCTATCAAACTGAATACAATAAATGCATATACTGCTGGTCCTGATAATCGGTACTAGATAATAACCTACGGTGTATATATCAGAATATCAATATGAAACTTTGATAATCTTCATTATTAATAGTAATATTTATTTTCAGATAACTACGTTACAAGAGTCATGCCAGTTTACAGGCTAGATCAAATTGTCACAAATGATTTCACATTTACTGTAAAAGTTATAGCAGTTAAATTAAGTATAAGAGTCAGTTTCTGATAGCACATTTACACCATGTCACCGACAGAAACAGTATAATACAGCCACATTTTCAATAGCAGAATATAAATAAGGAAGGTGCACAAAAGGTTCCTTTGGCGGTTTGCTGAGATCAGTAGTGAATTTGTTGGGGAAGTTCAATTGGAACGCGCTTGATACGAGCTGTGATCCAGACAGTCATGTGCATAGGGTGCATGTTTTCTAGAAACTCCAAGGATTTCCTACCGTGAATGGGGTTCCGAAAAGGGAGAAAAGAGAGTGAGAGAAATAGGCAGAAGCGTGGCAAGTATATATATATATATATATATATATATATATATATATATATATATATATATATATATATATATATATATATATATAACCAAAGCACCACTTAACCTGTTATGTTGAGGTAGTCAATACAGTGGTAAGTTAAGATAAAATTCATACTGACCACTAAAATTAAAGTTAATTAACTTTTATATAATATTGCAAATCAGTATTCCACTACATTTTTGCCATTGAACAATGGACAGAACTCTAAAAAAAACAGCTGTAGAAAACAGTAAATCTTCTCTTGCATATTCCAACGAAATGCAAATTAAAACAACATTGTCAGAAATTTATGCAGAATAATGAATGAGTGACATGACAATAATTCATATATTTGAAAATATCAATCAAAAGCTAATAACTAGAAGATTGTGATGAACTGAAGTTCATTAGATGAAAGAGGTACTGTCATTCTGTTCACTATAAATATACTTGTACAAGTATGTTCTGATATGAGAAAAACTATACATGTTAGTGCACAACATCCACCAAATATCTAATAATCAGTATTACGGGGATGTTGAGTAGTGTTGATTGATTTGTTCACGTCTATTTTATTAGATTTTGTCTTTTCCTAAATGAATTGTCCTGTTCTTCATTAACTAAGATTTCTTCAATAACATTGTGGAATAAATAATTGATTGAGAAAATATTGATTTGGATTTGATTGATGTATCGTATTAGTTGATGAAATCAATCAATGGAAAATTGAGTTATATTTTTCTGATTGATTACCATAATGTAGCTTTAACCTGACAGTGAAAATGATTTTGGTAGCATTGATTGCACTGCACCGTATCAATCTTCAATTTTAGAACAATTTATGTCTTGTAACTTCACTCAGCAGTTTTGGTCAATGATATGGAAGTTTTGTTTGAACTGAAGAGATGACGGTTGTAAATTTTTACTAACTTTGCATTTTATTTTGTTATTCTATCGAAATTATTCGAGAAAGCTCTTTTTACTCCATGTACTGCATTCCATTATTGCTGGGTTCCATGTAGCTTGTCATGAATAAAGTAATTGAGTTAATCATCAAAATTATTTTGAATATTACCGAGTTAACTGGTTTATTCATTTATATTCAGTATATTGTTAGGTAATAAGAAAATATCTACTCAAACTAGCAAGGTTACATACACTTTGGTCATGTTAGAATCATGTACTGTCATCGAACAAATGTTCATGCATAACCATGAGAAGTATTGAACAGTAATTTTGTCAGTATTTATTCATATAATCATTGGACTCTCTCAAGTAACAAAACACATCGATTAGTTTATTGTGTACACTGGAGAGCCAATGGGCGACTGAAGCGAATCGTACGAAGCGATGTGGAGAATGGCTAATGAGCCAACTCAAAGAGATAGAGCGTGACTGAGAATATATGGTCAGACGAATATAAGACAGACATGTGACAAGCGAAATAGGCACACATAAATAAAAGCGACGAATAGTTGACTAGGTCAAATGACAGTTGGACACGTCATGTGAGCTCATACAAACCAGACAATAATAAGAACGAATGGTACACATAAATTGTTGCAATACAAATGGCTTGGTTAAATAAATTAATTGAAAGGGCTTAAGCCAAATAGATGTAAGCGAACTGGAATATATGTGGAGGCACTACAAGCTTTTGCACTGAATGATTTGGCTTTGAATGTCTGATTATTCATGCTTGATGTCAAGATTTATGGAGGACCTGACTGATCAGGCTGATTGTCGATCATCGCAATTGAAATTGAAGTTATCAGCATGTAAATTATAGTAGGTCAATACGAAAAAAATATATGGAGATGTTTGTGGCAAATTTTTGAATAAAAATTTTCAAACAACATGTTGACAATAACATAAACCTCTAGACTATCAAACGGCGTTCGATGTTCATTGTATTCTTGAGTTGATCATTGTTAGACCACCACTGGAAACGCGGAAACACTGGAAAGCCTATTGGGCTTATTATGTGACTTGACAGCAGTGCACATAAACGAACTCCTCCACCACCTTCAATCTCACTCTACGAGGTCTAACCTCCAGACTACTGAAATGGCATCCAACCTCGTCAGTGACTAATTTTAATAGCTCTGTGATATAGAATGGAATCATGTTCAGTTGGAAGTGTTTCAACACCTTATAGTTTTAAACTATTCAGCATATCATTTTTAAAAGAGCTGTGTAGGAGAGAATCTATTTCTAGATGGGTTCTACTGTGACACCGTGAAAGGTGAAGTCCACACATATCCAGAGTGAGTAATATATCATCAGATTATTGATGTTCTATTTGTCCAATGTCGCTTGACGAATCTCATGAAGATTTAACATCAGATCAACAGTTTATAATTTATATGAAGATCTAGCATTTCTGACACAAAAATATTGTAAATTGTTCTTTGTGTACTAGTATATACATGTTCGTAAATAAAAAAATTTACAATTCATTAGGAGTTAATAAAAAATCACTGGTACGACTACAATTCCAGATTCGACTGTCACGTACCCGTCTTTCGTCTGTGATAAGCTAACTAAACAAATAGATAATTTAGTCTAAATATATTGTTGTTTTCTTGCTCATTTTTTAACAGTCTAACTAGATCTTTACAATTATAATTAACAAAAAAGCTATCTTAATTATACAATGAATGTTGTTAGTTTACGGTGAAAATCACCGTCTTCGCAAATAGAATTTTTTCAAAAGTTTTATGTTACTATAATGTTGATTTCAGTAGTAACAGTAAAATTCAAACGGAATGAAAATTATATATTTTTAGTTAAGATAACAATATTGCACTGAGAGAATACGATTGTTTGTCTTCGTTACTCTAATATAATATCTCCTGATTAGTTTAATGATCGGAACATTTAATTCTACCATATATATGATGTTTGAACATGAGCCATCGTCAATTCACTGCGTAAAATGAGTCTGTGTATATTTTATCTATGTGAAGATAAGCAGATAGTTTGAAAGATTACAATTGAATAAAACAAGACACACATTCATACAGATCTAAATATTTGCAATTTGTACATTTTGAATGAAATGATGAGATAATTTTGTCTTTCCGAAAAGCTAGTTAGTTTCTCAATTATCTGATCAAAATGTTACAAATTAAATGCAGAAAAACATTTTCTTACTATAAAAATTTACCTGTAGATCATAGTATGACATAGAACGGTGCGACGTGATCACATGTAGATCACCCACCAATCAATGTTCCTAGTTCAAATTTGTAAGGACAAAACTAAAATTAGTAATGATTCGATGATTCATTGTATTTCTAAATAAGGGAACTCCGAATTTTGCTGTTTTTTTCAAGTAATTTCATGTGTTTTCCTTTACCGCAAAAAAAGTATTCACTAAAATGTTAAATGGACAAACTTGATGAATTATAACAGGTGATTATTAATTAATATGACATCCTGTGAATGCATTCTGTGTATTCATACGCTCAATTAGTGAAGAATCGATCAGTCCATGATGTGAACTTTGCCAAATATTTTGATGAGAATATTTTGAATAATCAATTACATGAATGAAACGTAGTAAACAAAAAAAAACGTTTTTATCTCTAGCACGTTGAGTTTATTTACAACAGTCTGTAGTGAAAACAGTAGTAAATAATAACATTACAATATGCCGACATTATAAATAACCACTAAATTAGAGGATTTTGATGAAAATCGTGTTTCACAAGTATCGAGAAATTATTATTACCCGCCAAATTCAAATCGTAATGTTGTATGTCATTCGAAAGTTTACGTTATCAACCAGTTTCGATTGTTAGATTGTTTTATTCCTATCCTACTGGATGTTGTACATTGTTTCAATTATCAGACATGAGTGCACTCGTTATGTACTCATTGTGTCAATCGCTCAAATTTCTCTTGCATTATTCTTGTACACATACTGATCCAGTTCAAAACATACCTTCAAGTTAAACGCAAATCTACCACAGTTTGAATGTTACAAATTTACATATCAACGATTGTTCAGTTTATTCTTTGTTTCCTAATACATTTGTAATATAATAGATATCAATAATAAGCATGACTATTAATTAAACTTGTCAACAATAAGCAACAAATGCGATTCCTAATATCTCATTACAACATCTCACATTACATTGAATTGTCTGACTTATGAATTCTTAACTTGACATTATTTTCTACATTGTTGGTGAATGGAATAATCATTCAATGCATATTGTTGATTGGTGCGGAACAAATTAGTGAATGATGTGAACTTGGCCAAATATTTTGTTGAAAATATTTTGTCCTATTAACCAATAACCTGAAATACATCTCTCTTATTCATCCACTACTTGTCGAGTTCTCAATATATAAAACCTCTTTCAATATACACTACGATTTGATTGGATTATCCTCAAACTACTCACAAATGAGAAAAGTCTCTAACAAGGATTAGATAGGCTAATATTATGTTTAGTTTAGGCATCAACTAGGCATACTGTACAATATTCTTATCAGTAAACATCACCGGAGTGTTCAAACATTCACATGCGTAAACCTATTCAACAGAAGCCAACGAACTGTTATAGTCACTGATTTGTAATAATATTTATCGTAATTAAAAATGTGTCTAGGTTTTTTATAGAAATAAACAAAAATATATTACATTATGTTATCGAATTCTTTCACATTAATCATTCATTGAATCTTGAATGAAAATTCGAAATGAAGTGTGAATTCCCTGACTTTAAAAATCTGTAGAAGGTATTTCAATAAATACATAATTTAGGATTTTGACATAGGCCATGAACAATAACCATTGAAAGAGAATAATAGACACTCCATCAGTTCAACTACAGTGAAATAAGTTAGTTTTGATCTTTAAATTATTGCATTCCAAGTCAAGTTTGCATAGGAAATTTAGACTTGATATTAACTTTTCTTTTTTGAAATTCGTTACACGAAAGGAAGGACGGGTTAGAAAAGGTCGACCCTAAAAATCTCACATCTCACCCTACCTGTCGGTAAGGATGCCCACCAAGGGCTTTAAAAGAGCGGATTCAATACTCAAAAAAACTTTCATAAAAGCGCCGTGCGTGACTGGCCTCAAATAGTTGTACCTTGGACTCTGCGGGTACGCTCCCAGATCTCTAAGACCGACTCTAATCTACCTTTTCTTTCAGGTCCCTCAAGAAACCAAAGTCCATGGTGTGAGCAGCGCGAAAGCAACATCCGCCTTTAAAATGTAACAGCACATGTAAT
The DNA here is from genome assembly GCA_944470395.2 of Schistosoma turkestanicum. Classification (NCBI taxonomy): domain Eukaryota; kingdom Metazoa; phylum Platyhelminthes; class Trematoda; order Strigeidida; family Schistosomatidae; genus Schistosoma; species Schistosoma turkestanicum. Next base: position 4,694,392 of record OX103979.1, on the reverse strand, counting down.
CCTACTGGTCACAATGAAATCCTTCCTACACTCCCTAACATCCCATTATCTTCACAACTAACGCCCCCTACATCCCTTTATCACCTCACACCTCTGCTGCAAATGATTCGAGTTCCCGAAACGTTATTCATGTTCTGCTGAAAACCGGCACTAAACTATATGTTGGAGCATTTATTGTACGCAAATTGTGTGAAATAGGGAAACAGACTTCATTAGCTAGGAAAATAGAATCTCGAGATATCGATGTATACATCGTCTCGTAGACGTAAATACAGCGTCAATCATTCAATAAATAAATAGCAACGTAGAACTTCGTACGTAAGTACATCAGTTCAGGTTGCCATACCACATTAGCTTAGTGAAACAATTGTCGATTCAAATCACATAATGGAAGATACAGTAGAAGAATTACTGCTTATGGAGAAGATTAGGATTTGAAGATAATATTCAAGACGTTAATATAGTGAGATAAGTTTAGAAAGACAAAGGTAAAGGTGCTGACGAATCAAGAAGACTATGATTTGAGAGAACACAGAGTGAATGCAGCTGCTCCATTGCAAACGATTTTGAGCCATGTCATTAAGGGTCTCTAACCATCGGAGACTTTTGTCTCGCGGAACTAAACTAGATAGCCTACATCTGCTAACATGACTCAGTCCACTTGTCAGTGACTTCATGAATTTCTGCCATGTTCTGGTCTGGCCACCCCTAGCTTTCTTCTAACTTTATTACTACGACACAAAACATAGCTCGACGAGGCAGTCGGTGGTTAGGCATACGTAACACATGTCTCAACCACCTCAACTGATGGAGTTTCAATACTTCATCAATTGATCTTACGTCCTTACCTAGCACTCGCTTCCTAATGTCAGCATTGCTTACTCGGTTTTCCCACGATACACGGACAATGCTTCTAAGACATCTGTGATTGAATATTAGCAACCTACAAATATGTTTTACTCTTATCGGTCGTGATTCCCATCCATATAGGAGAACGGAGCGAACTGCTGCACAGTACACTCATCCTTTAATCAGCAAACGGATATCTCGCCTACGCCATAAGTTACGCAGGTTGGCAAGACCAATCAAGCCTTCTGCATCCGTGCTGAGGTTCCGTCAGTCACCAGGACATCAGCACTGATGAGACTCCCCAGATAAGTGAAGCGGTTTACACGCTTGACTACTTCACTCTTTATCACTAGTTCAGGTGCCGATGCAACCCAGTCTTGAAGCAACATTTCGCCTTTCGAGGGAGAAAACCGCATTGCGAACATGCTTGCATTGTTTCCTAGTGTGGTCAGAAGACTCTGCATTTTGTCGGCTTATTCACTGGAAAGAACTATGTCATCAGCATATTCTAAGTCAATAAGCGATCCTCCTAGTAGAAGGTGCACTCCTGAAAAGTGAAACGAGGATAATACTAACTCCTAAAGCATGCCTACTACAAAGTTAAACAAGAATGGAGAGAGTGAAGAGCCCATACGGACACCATTTGAAGTAAAGAATTCCAGTGACAGTTCACCATGAGCTCTCACACGACCAGTGGTGTTCGAGTAGAGAGCTGTTATAAGGTTAATATACTTCTCTGGTATACCATTTAATGACAGACACTGCCACAAAACCTCACGATACACTGAGTCAAATGCCGCTCCTCGGTCCAGGAATACAACAATTGTAGGACGTCTAAATGTGTGTCTGTATTCCAGCACCTGTGTGAGTGTGAAAATGTGGTCTATGCAGCCACGTCCATCCCACCTGGCTCTGAACTTGATGAAGAGCTGGTTTTATATGTCACCGAATTCTTTAACATTATTCATTCATTGAATGTTGAATCAAAAATCAAAATGAAATGTGATTTCTCTGTTTTTATCAATCTGTACAAGATATATTGATAAGTATATAATTTAGGATTTTGACATCGGCCATGAAAGAGAATAATGGACACTCAATCAGTTCAACTACAGTGAAATAAGTTAGTTTTGATTTTTATAAATTATTGCATTCCAGGTCAGGTTTGAGAAATAAATTTAAACTGGAAATTAACTTTTCTTCTTTGAAATTCGTTACACGAAAGCTGTTATGAAATTCAGTTGTGAATCGTATTTATTTCGTCAATGCTTATGCGCGCATTGACTAATAACCTTAACTTTTTTATTCCATATGGAAAATGATCCACACACTTTTGTACAATGAAATATATCTGCCCTAGAATAGTAATTAGTGGTTATTATTTTCCATAAACTGATCAAAAATTTAAATATTCGTACAATGTTCACTGTTTCCAAAAAGATCTGAGCATTATTTATTTACATAGTACTAGTTGAACCGTTTTAAATGTTGTCACGAATACTTACAACGCATTCTTAACTATGTTGTACATGGCAATGTTTCAGTCGGTTGAAGCGTGAAAGATCAACATGAAAGATTACGTAAAAGTAATGTATAGAGCCACATTGTGATTCACCGTTCATTCGTTCGTAATTGATTCTCCTTTCACTTTCATTGTCAGTAAACAATCAGGTAATTCTCATTATGCGTTAATGAGTATTGAACATTCAACTACCATAAATCAAGTTCGATATTCAAATCAAAAGGAAACAGTTCAAACGAAAGTGGATAAAACATTTAGGAGTAAGACCACCATTGGAAATGAGAAAACACTAGACCAACATTTCATCTTAGTATTAGACTCGACAGTAGTGCGTAGACATTGAAAAAGCACACGGCAATCGAACCCACAATTTCCAGTCCAGAGTGTAAATCCTTAAGCTTCAAATCGCTGAGAACGCATCTAGTGGGTTGAATGTCTAAATTCAGTCAATCCACAGCATTGAGTGATAGTGTTTCTTTGTGTTTAGTTTATAACCAACTCAATTTCAACACGGTTGAACTGCATTGTCGTCACAGTAACTAAGTGCAATTTCTATATGAACCACTCAGAATTCAAGGCTACCTTATTTCTCATAGGTTTAATAAATTATACACAACTTCTTAATTGAATCACAAAAATATGTGAAATCTAAATAATCCATGATAAATTATGAAACGACTGTTTTCGTCAGTTAACTAACAGTTCTATATCACGAAGAAAATTTTCCCTGAATTTTCTCTAATCTTTTATTCCCTAACTGAAATATTAACTGTTCATCATTCAACATTATTAAATTCATTGGATATCCATTGAACATTCATTGCCACGTTCATTTATTGATATTTCTTCTAAATAATTTATTCAACATTTTGTCAGTCTAAATTCAGTCATAACAACAAAACGTGTCAAAATAACTCATTTTAAACAGTCTGATAGGTAATAGTTTTCACATTGTGTGTAATTACGTTAATTAGTTTTCAGTTACAATCAAATACTAGTCACATTAAAGAATTATATCTGTCGACAATAAACTCATCATCATTGCTGATAGTTGTTATTGAACCATTTACAATAGTTTTGTTTCAGGGTCTTTCAGGGAACCTACCATTTCCACAAGTCTTATTCAGTTAGGATGATTGACGAAATCAATGAACGTTACTATGAATAGTGAATCTGGTCTCGACGTCATCGATAGGGAGATTGACCTAATTTCAGTTTGAGTGTTCTGGCAGCAACCAGTACTTTCTGTTGGTGTTTGAACAAGTCTAATTTAACTTTTCCATAAGTTACAATTGATTACTACTCAAAATAAGGTATTTTTAAGGCTTAATAAAAGCATAAACCAAACGAAAATGTTTCTCCTTATTTAGATTTTCATCATTGTTGTTTACTATTGTATTTGTTTTCAGTTAGAGTTTTGGAGATTTGTGTTTTTACACATTTGAAATCATCAATCAATCATTGTTAGATCACCATTAGAAACATGGATGCACTGGACGGCCGTCAAGTCCTGGTTTTGGACTTATCAGCAGTGCACATCCACGATTCCTGCACCCTGCAGGATTCGAACCCGTGACCTTCGGTATTGTGCGCGAACACCTTACCATCGGACCACTGAGCCGGCATCCAACGGTGTCAATGTCTAACTCTGACTGACCTAGGGATTCTGAGCGACCTCACCCATTTGTCTTTGTTAGTTACTGCTTACATCCGACACGGTTGAACTCCATCGGTCACGTCTTCTCACTAGAACTTCGAGAATTTCCTCACGAAGCTAGTCACTAGTGAGCACATGTTTTATTTGTGTGATTTACAACAATGAAATAATACTCCTCAAGTAGTAGGTGCATAATACAACAATAATAATAATAATAATAGTAATAATAATCATAGAATAACAGTGAATAATCGGAAGAAATAAAATTCTCAAAACAGATACAATGGTGGTAGAATGCAAAGGTCAGATATGTGAATATTCCTTTGTAATAGCTACAACAGTATGCAAACAATGAACTAGTAAACTATATGCGAAATTTAATGAAATTCAGTGTATAACCATAGTAATTGACCTGAATCTAACTTTTACAATTGATTATTCACAATATTTCACAAAGTTTACCTTTTACACTGTGCGAGTTCATTTTTGTTATGGTGATGAATTTTCTCAAAGTCCCTTCTTATTCATCAACAACACTTCAACGTAGTTCTTAATTTGGAATTTAGCAATATTATTAGCCAATCATTGGCAAAATTTCAATAATGAATTAAAAATAATGTTAATTCACAGTATAATTTATTAGTGTTTCTATCCGATTTATTTGTTATCACATGATGCTATCAATGAACAACGCATTAGGCTTTATCATCCTACTTCCTATATTGAACTATTGACTAGAATTGTTGTTATAGTAATCTTATCACTTATCTTTTTAATTATCAATTTATTTTACTTGTTATCTAATCATGTTTGATTATGTCATATATATATATATATATATATATATATATATATATATATATATATATATATATTACATTGTGATCACTAGACTAATCAATGGATTAAATTATCTGCTGCGTTTTCCAATCAATAGGTAACTAGAAAAGTTATAATTATTGTATGCATGTATGTATTTTCTGTAATTTTAAAATTGTAACTTTTCAGTAGGTTATGTAGTAGTAGCCTGTAAGTATATTCGGTAAGTCATTCATAACGACTCAAATTTTTTTTTAGATTGATTAAAAAATGCAAGGAACATTGGATACAAAACCAAATTAGAATAGTTGGTAGGCCAAATATGTCGAAAATTCACGGGTTTCAATAGTCATTCTGCATCACATTCAACTCAAGAAATAACACAACTGTATTTCTTAGTTAATTTCAAAATTGTTTCAGCAGAAATGTATAAACTTTAAATGAAAGTTTGATGCATCATACCCAGTCCAAAAATCAATCAACCAATCAGTTGTAGTTTGATAATCATATTTTCTGACTTGATCGAACTTCACCTTCATAAAACAGCTTTGGGTATTTTGTGTGCATGAAATTATTTTTCTGCATGATTGAAATCTATCAGTTAGTTAGTAAAATTCAATAGTACTGAACAGAAATTATAATATTTTTTAACGAATCAAATCTAATCTCCATTCTTATCTGGTTTTCCATATTTTACAACATGGTAGTAGGCATTTGTAAATAATGTGTTCAGATCAGATATGTAAACCAATACGTCGATTGTTAGTTAGATAGTATGAAACGTGTTATTTGTTGGGTATTTAATATTACTCGGTTTCTATTACGAGACTTTACATCACACGCGTAAATTATTCTTTCATACTGACTGATTTATTGATAGCTAGGTAGGCAAAGTGGCAGCATTTCAATCAAACAGTATTGAATTCGAATGATTGAGTACCTGGCATGCAGGTACATTCAACTATTACGCTTGAGAAAATGATATTTGATACAGATTAAGCGAGAAATGACTAAATTATAGTTTTCCGACTTTTTTTTTCATGTGAGGTCGATGTCAGACAATCAACCACTAGAAATAAAGATGAATTAGATAACTGTCATGTTCAGTTATGATATTCCTCAGCAGTGTCCATGTACGATTGCGACATTGGATAGGTGAAATACAGGAGTCAATAATTTACTGCCTGAAGTGATTAACTGAGGATTAAAAAAAAACTCGCTGAAATATACAAAATCATCGACGTACTATGGAAAATTTCCTTACTGATGCTTGACTTGGAGATCCAAGTTTTGAAGCGATTTTCTTAATCTAAGATCGGTGGATTTCAACCAAGTTGGATGCACGATAGTTATTCGCCAAAGACAATGGACGATGGTCTAGCAATCAACGAAGATAGATCAGTGGTCATGAGGTTCAGCATTCTGTAACAAATAGATTTTGAGCATGGCAAGTAGTATAGATAAAGTACACTATTTGATTGCTTGATTTATAAGTCAATTCTGTTTCGACGAATATGAATAAACCACTAATTACTCAGCTGAAATATCGTCCTTAAGTGTTGGAATACTGAAAACAGTTAATTAAAAATTTTGAAATCACATGTTTGTTACAACTGGACTGATCTCCAATATTGAATTCGCATATCCTATAAGCTGTACCTGATAATCAAGAACAAATGCAAATCGCCCGAAGCGAGGTACAGGTACACATAACTTGTTCAAGTGTAGATTTATTCACCACAAAACATGACAGTAATCCTAACTGAAAATACACATATTGATTTGTACACTGAACTGATTATTGAGTTAGAAAAATCAGTCACAGATGTAATATGCCTACAATTGTAACAAATCACACACAGTATATTATGCTGAATACAGTTTACGTTTGTTGAATACAAAACAACATAATATCTGAAAAAAAATATCACATTGAAAATAAAACGACTATTACAATATTTTTTCACATCTGATTGGAATTAAGAACGGACGTCATGTTGAACAAAAGTGACAATGAAACAAAAATGTCATTTTGTCATTTGATCACGTCAATTCAAGCGCATTTTTTCTATCTGAACAAATGTAAAGCCACATTTTGGGATTATTTTTTTTAATGAAAAAATAAAACAAATTCAAAATTACATTGATTGTAATGGTTTATCTCAAATGTTTGCGTTTAGTTTATACGATGGAATACAGTAAACAGTTATTATAATTTGACCGTGTAATTCAACCTACGTTTATTTGATAATTCTGTAAATTACCTTCTAACATTAACTATTCAGAAATATTACATATTAACAGGTGTGTGCAGCTTGGTCAGGGAAAATTCCTTCAGTAACATAACGTTAACTCACCTGTTAATTACTGTAAACATCATCGTAAACTCACATTTAATAACATGAATGGCAGTCATTCTTTGATAGTGTTCACCAAACCAAGTTAATCAGTTCAATGTTCAACGAAGTAGTTCAAATAAACTTTTCTTAAAAGCCAGACAACGAAATTCAGTATATGAGCCTGTTACAATTTGATTTTTTTTTAAGCCATTCTCCTTTGACATCATGAATTGTGAAGTCATTGAAACAAGGTGACACTTCATGAAAAATAGTGATAGATTATGATGTATCAAGAATTTATAATATCAGTTATTGGATAATTATTCATTAATTTGAATCTATTATAATCCTTATTAAACGTTGGCATTTTTACCGGAGTTAAATTCTATGAGGTTAATGATTTAATTAGCGTAGACCTCCAATTTTTTTCCGAATAAAATGGTCAGCATAAATTTCAGTTAGAAGATGAGGTTTTCGAAAGAAGTAAGCATGCAATGAATTGATTTGAAGACAGTTTTTAAATGATACTCAGAAGAGATAAATGATCTCTGACAAGTAAATGAATTATTCCATTTCAAGGGAACTATGAACATTTCACTATAGTTTCATAAACATATGCTTAAAACTAATGTTTGAATCAACGGTGATAACATATTCTCTGAAATGTTACAGACAGATTATACAGTTTGGTGTTGTATGGTTTTTGGACATACTTCACGAACATGAAGTGGACATATATGATGTATATGTCTTTGACGAGAAAGAACCTAGCACTTTGACTCTTTTGATTAGTTATGTGCTTGCTTTCCAATATGTGAACAGTAAGGCTCTCTTTATCGTGATAGGTAATATTTGGAAAAAAAATTTTTTAGACATAATGGAAATCTAATAAACTTTAATACATAGGTAACAAGTAACAAGGGTAACCTTTTTAATTAATTGTATATGATGATTATATATATATGATGACATTTTCACTAAGAAATGTAATGATCACTTATGACATACTTAGAAAATGTTAATTTAATGACGTAAAATTGTTTTTTTTTTCTTTTTCAAATTTGTGACATCATTTGTTTACCACACTGGCATCAGTGATAATATCTACTTTAAGCAAAGCAATTTTGAGTATAGGACTGAAACCACAGGATTGTGGTGACCGATATAACGCTCGTCTCTAGGTATGCTTCAACTATTACGAGTTCACCTTAATCGAATAACCAGAACAAAACAATGAACCAGCATCCATCCCTTGAGCAATAGGTATCAGCCAGAAGTCTTGATATAGTGTAGAAATTGTATTCTACAAACACCCAGCCAGTATAAAATGAATCCAAGCACTCGAACTGCGTTCATGTATACTCTATAGTCAGGTCTTTGGGTCAGTCACAAAAATAGCACACTAAAATGACACAGTAACCAATCACAGCCAAGGAGTTTTCTGGTGGGAAATAAGATCTCAAGGTCAACTGATCGGTCCATGAAATAAATCCAAAATGAAGGTATCTATCAAACGAGTTCTGGGGATCTAACATTCCCAACACCGAATTTTGCGTTATCACTAAATAATTATCGAACGCTAAGAACAGATGCGCCAAAAATGTAGAAATAATTGAATAATGTCTTCAAAATGACTGTAGTGAATCCAAAAAATTGTACAGTATAGTGTAACTTTAAAATAAGCCAGGGTATATGCATTCAAACTGACACATCGTAGACGCATTTCTTCTGATCGACCACACTAATTAACTGCCTTCATTCTGACAGAATAACGAAAAGTTCCAGTGCCACATAAAATAACTTGTGACCATGTGGTTGAGAATGACAATCCAAATATCGATATTGAACCAGTAGACTAGTAAAATTCAACAATCACAATAAAGGAATCTCATCGAGGGCATAGTTTCAATCACCGTTTATGAATAATACTTTCTTCAGAAAAGGTGAGATCAGTATTAAGTAAAAGTGACGAATATCAGTCTTTAAAGGTGAAACGAATTTGTTTACAGTTCCACTGAAAAGCGAACATGACTTTCATTTGAAAAATTGAAATTTTCAATCAAAAATCACATAAACATCTATTTAATCGTTTCTCTGAACCTAAACATTGATGGGTAATTCTAATTTCAAATTATGCATGAAATATCCTCTCGATTCATTTTGTGTAAAAAATCGATTGGTATACTTAAAAACTCACTCAATTTAGACATCTAGCTAGACTTTTTTCGATGTTGCATAATGTTTAAGTGAGTATGTTACGAAAACGTATACACTTCATACATGAAAACTTTCTATGTAATAAAATAAATCAGTAAGTAGTTGGATTATATCTTTGATTTTGTCAACTACTGATCACCAGATGACTACAGTACCAATAAATCATGAAATGTTTAACATTGGTGAGCAGAAACAATGAAATGACAAATATTATTATTGCTACATGGTGAAAATAACTCATTTCATTTTCTAAAGAACCCGCGATTGCAATGTATACTGGAGATTTTTGTATTAGACTAAACCACAACTACCCCGGTGGCAGAAATCCATTTGGCACTTTATCTTCTGTGAGTATGAGAGTATCACCTTCTTGTCATCTGGTCATTTCAGTAATCAATGTACATTTTGAGGCATGACATTGTGAAAAGTTAATTGGTGTGAAAACTGTACGATGCCCGTAGTTGAGAAACTTCTTCACCTGAAACCAGAGGAGAACATCACTATATGTGTAGAATTTTGGAACTGCTTGAACATCACATATTGGAAGTGATACAGTTGGCATTTGCAATGTTTGGGACGGTCCTGTTGTTGATATGCTTGATGAGGGTTCGTTGGCATACGCGTATGCCGAGCAGATTGCATTGACATAGTCATTATGGAACAAGCTTCTCTTAGAATAGATAGAATTTGCCTAGTAGTAGAATTCATCATATGTGTTTCATCCTATTTCTTAATATTATCAATAATAATTATTATTCTAATTTGATTTCTTAATTAATATTCATACATCTGCTTAATTTCAACTAGAGGTTTATCCTTTTCATCATATTAACTAAATATTTTTCATACTTGTTCTGCTCATATTGATTCATTTAGAAATGTTATTCAGTTTTATTACGTATTATAAATAATTTAATTCTCATAAATACACAATTAATAATTAACTTATAATTAATTACACATTTCTACAGCTGTACATTATATTGGATATGAACTTGTAAAACTGAATTCTTTCATCAACTGACCTAATTGTCAGGTATGAATATGACTTGTAAATGATTTCTCAGAAAATATATATTCAGATATCCTGTATTTATTTACAACTTCAAACAGTTATATAGTTATATTGTATTGCAATGTGTTCACTAGTGATTGATTTCTTGAAATCTTCCTTTGATTTTAATCATGTTTGGTGTTACCTGGCTCACTAACGAAAACAGTGGAAGGTGGTTGCAAAATATCGTGTGTTGACTGAAGCTAGATATGAAGACCATTGGGTTCCAGTGCATAGTTCTAGATGTATAACGATAATAAAGAGACCTGTAAGTTCCGGCTTCAGTATTCTGTGTAGTGAACAAGGATACACAGTACAAGGTAGGTGAATACTAGCAAAAATCAACGGTTTTATAGTTCCTAGTTTTTCAGTGGTTTCATTATTCAAGCAGGTCACTAATGTGGTAGAGATAGAAGAATTATTAGCGGTTATCGAGAAGATTTGGGTTTGAAGAAATTATTCAGTAAGTATTGTTCAATGAGATAACTTTAGAAAGAGAAAGGTAAAGGTGATGAGGAATTCAGAAGGTTACAGTCTAAGAGAACACGAAGAATCGGTGCACATGCATCATAGCAAACAATTTTGAGTTATGTCATTCAGAGTCTCTGACAGTCGATTACCAATGTTTTGCAGAACCCAACTAGGTAGTCAAAATCTACCCGCATGACTCAGTCCACTTGTCAGTTACTTCATGGATTTGTGCTATTTTTTGGTCTTATCGCCCCTAGCTTTCTTCCAACCTACTCATACACCACAAATTATAGCTCGTCGAGGCAGTCATTGGTTGGGCATACGTACCGCATGACCCAACCACCTCAACTGATGGATTTTCACTAATTCATCTATTGATCTATCATCTCTACCTAGTACTCATTTCGTAACGACAGAATTTCTAGCTCGAATGTCCGAAGACACACGAGCTATACTTTGAAGACATTTCAAATCGAATACTAATAACCCACGAATATCCTAAACTCTTACCGGCCATGTTTTGCAACCATACGGTAGCGAACTGCCGCTCAGTACATTCGTTCTTTGGTCAACAAACGGATATCTTGCCTACACCATAATTGGCGCAAGTTGGTAAAAATCAATCGAGCTTTCTGTATCCGTGCTGAGATTTCGTCACAAACCTGTCCATCGGCACTGATGAAACTTCCAAGATAAGTGAAGCGGTCGACACGTTCGACTACCTCACTCCCTATCGCTAGTTTAGGTGCCAATACAACCCAATCCTGAACTAACATTTTAGATCTCAACGGGCAGAATCGCATCCCGCACAAGCTTGCAATTTTGCCTTAGGTGGTGAAAAGATTCTGCATTTTGTCAGCGTCTTCACCGAATAGGACCAGGTCATCAGCATACTATAAGTCAGCAAGCGCATCTCTAAGTAGAAGGCTCAACCTTGAAAAGTTAAATATGGACATTCTACCAGGAGACACGCTTGTTGACTAAAATGAGAATAATTAGTTATTAATCACATTTCATTACTAATAAACATTATTATTGACAAATATGGTCTGTCTTTTGGTTATAGCTCACCTCAATAATGTGACGACTGATAGTTTGATGTGTTACTGAAAAAGAGTATGATTAGTTATCTCACTGACCATCCTACTACTTGAAAAGTTTAATAATAATAATAATAATTATTATTATTATTATTATTTTTATCGCAACTTGATCTGATCACTTAGTTTAATGCGTTTCTATGAAACATCTCAGTTATATACTAAATGCATAAGCTATTTTCAAAATTCAATTAAAATTTATAAATTTTCAATGTATCCACTTACGAAACACTCAGGCATTGAGGGATCATTTTGAAAAATTTCTTTAATATATATAATTTTGTTCTACATGTAACACCTGTAAACAGAACAATATACACTATATACTCACATCATTCAATATGTGGTGAACTGTATTATCGTAAATGACAACTGTATAACATTTATCGTAAATGTATACAATAACATGACTAATTTGTATTTGGAAATATAATGCTTCTTAAGGATTTCTTGTTGAAATATGCATACAAATAGTCTCTTCAAGTAGAAATGATTGATCACCAACAGCCATATTTATTTTTACAAAAAATGATCAAGTTTCCAAAAAAAAAGTTAATTGAATGTGTAAAATGGAAGAGATGTTGTTTTACTATTCAACTAAGCTATATTTCAACACTTGTGCAAACAGAGCAAGCCTTTGGTTGCAAAAACCCAATAATATGCACTTGTAACATGGAAAACATTACAAGTTTACTGAAAGCTTTCATTTGTAAATCACATGATGTCACAAATTCAAAATTTAAAACCATTTCCAGGTTTGCGTTATATGGTTATTGAGATTGTAGTGTTACTTTGAAATCAACATTAGACAACCATAATTAACGTGGAAGCTCTAGACAGATGTCATGACAAGTGCAGTTCAACCCTGTTCGAGTGTAAAGCAGTGCTCAATGAAGACAGTAGATGAATTTGCGCAACACTAAGGATTGACTGATAATAGACATTAACATCATTGAATGTCGGTTCAGCTACAGACTTGCAGAAGTTGTTCGACTTTACATATATTTACATACCACAAATAAAAATGATTGTTTACAGGTGTACTACTGTAAAACTACGTAATACACTGAAAATACTAAAGCAAACGCTAGAATCTATTCTTATTATAAAAACTATGGTATAAAGTTATGTCTGAGGTTATAAAAATGATATTTATAAACTTTCTTATGTTGATGTAATAAAAACAAATATCAAAACAAAAAAGAAATGATCATAAAGATATTTAAACTGATCTTGAAACGAATTCGATAGAGGCATAGAGTAAGAGTGAATCCGTATTCTTCATAGCAAGTTGCCTAATCTAGCCTTAATTTTGAAGTTAAAATGCAATAGTCAATGATAAGCCTTATTAGCAATGTTCGAGTATTATCTCCGTGTATATATTTCCGCATAATTCAATAACAGACACGTATAGATTACTATATGACTCGTGAATATTTCAACAAATATGGTTAGATGTAAATTGTCATAGTATATATATTAGAATAGTCTAACTTATTACAAAGTTGGTGAATATTTTTTGTATATCCCTTGGTCAATTAAGTATTCATAGGCGAAATTCAGTCTATTTGATGGGATGAAAAAACGTTCATCGATATATCGAGGGCTATAATAATACTTAAACTTGATTTATAGGCAATGTATACAAATGCCAATCATATTTCAATATATATATATATATATATATATATATATATATATATATATATATATATATATATATATATATATATATGCATTTTCTAGGAAATGAAACTTAGAAATCTTTGAAATTTGTAAGTAGATAGACGTTCATTTCAAACAAAATTGAATATTGCATTTGTATTAGTGTATAGGTTGATTAGATGCCAGATTACAGTTTGAAAATCTGTATAATTATCATAGTATACAACTACAAGTTTAATGATAGGGAAGAAAAGAGCTAAGTATTTATGAGTAGGAATACACCTTTTGAATATTCGGTTAATTCTTCATGTTGGTATATATATCAAACTCCATCGAGACCAGATTCACTATTCATAGTAACGTTCATTGATTTCGTCAATCATCCTAACTGAATAAGACTTGTGGAAATGGTAGGTTCCCTGAAAGACCCTGAAACAAAACTATTGTAAATGGTTCAATAACAACTATCAGCAATGATGATGAGTTTATTGTCGACAGATATAATTTTTTAATGTGACTAGTTTTTGATTGTAACTGAAAACTAATTAACGTAATAACACACAATGTGAAAACTATTACCTATCAGACTGTTTAAAATGAATTATTTTGACACGTTTTGTTGTTATGACTGAATTTAGACTGACAAAATGTTGAATAAATTATTTAGAAAAAATATCAATAAATGAACGTGGCAATGAATGTTCAATGGATGTCCAATGAATGTAATAATGTTGAATGATGAACAGTTAATATTTCAGTTAGGGAATAAAAGATTAGAGAAAATTCAGGGAAAATTTTCTTCGTGATATAGAACTGTTAGTTAACTGACGAAAACAGTCGTTTCATAATTTATCATGGATTATTTAGATTTCACATATTTTTGTGGTTCAATTAAGAAGTTGTGTATAATTTGATAAACCTATGAGAAATAAGGTAGCCTTGAATTCTGAGTGGTTCATATAGAAATTGCACTTAGTTACTGTGACGACAATGCAGTTCAACCGTGTTGAAATTGAGTTGGTTATAAACTAAACACAAAGAGACACTATCACTCAATGCTGTGGATTGACTGAATTTAGACATTCAACCCACTAGATGCGTTCTCAGCGATTTGAAGCTTAAGGATTTACACTCTGGACTGGAGATTGTGGGTTCGATTGCCGTGTGCTTTTTCAATGTCTACGCACTACTGTCGAGTCTAATACTAAGATGAAATGTTGGTCTAGTGTTTTCTCATTTCCAATGGTGGTCTTACTCCTAAATGTTTTATCCACTTTCGTTTGAACTGTTTCCTTTTGATTTGAATATCGAACTTGATTTATGGTAGTTGAATGTTCAATACTCATTAACGCATAATAAGAATTACCTGATTGTTTACTGACAATGAAAGTGAAAGGAGAATCAATTACGAACGAATGAACGGTGAATCACAATGTGGCTCTATACATTACTTTTACGTAATCTTTCATGTTGAGCTTTCACGCTTCAACCGACTGAAACATTGCCATGTACAACATAGTTAAGAATGCGTTGTAAGTGTTCGTGACAACATTTAAAACGGTTCAACTAGTACTACGTAAATAAATAATGCTCAGATCTTTTTGGAAACAGTGAACATTGTACGAATATTTAAATTTTTGATCAGTTTCTGGAAAATAATAACCACTAATTACTATTCTAGGGCAGATATATTTCATTGTACAAAAATGTGTGGATCATTTTCCATATGGAATAAAAAAGTTAAGGTTATTAGTCAATACACGCATAAGCATTGACGAAATAAATACGATTCATAACTGAATTTCAAAACAGCTTTCGTGTAACGAATTTCAAAGAAGAAAAGTTAATTTCCAGTTTAAATTTATTTCTCAAACCTGACCTGGAATGCAATAATTTATAAAAATCAAAACTAACTTATTTCACTGTAGTTGAACTGATTGAGTGTCCATTATTCTCTTTCATGGCCGATGTCAAAATCCTAAATTATATACTTATCAATATATCTTGCGCAGATTGATAAAAACAGAGAAATCACATTTCATTTTGATTTTTGATTCAACATTCAATGAATGATTAATGTGAAAGAATTCGGTGACATATAAAACCAACTCTTCATCAAGTTCAGAGCCAGGTGGAATGGACGTGTCTGCATAGACCACATTTTCACACTCACACAGGTGCTGGAATACAGACACACATTTAGACGTCCTACAATTGTTGTATTCCTGGACCGAGGAGCGGCATTTGACTCAGTGTATCGTGAGGTTTTGTGGCAGTGTCTGTCATTAAATGGTATACCAGAGAAGTATATTAACCTTATAACAGCTCTCTACTCGAACACGACTGGTCGGGTGAGAGCTTATGGCGAACTGTCACTGGAATTCTTTACTTCAAATGGTGTCCGTAAGGGCTCTTCACTCTCTCCATTCTTGTTTAACTTTGTAGTAGGCATGCTTTAGGAGTTAGTATTATCCTCGTTACATTTTTCAGGAGTGCACCTTCTACTAGGAGGATCGCTTATTGACTTAGAATATGCTGATGACATAGTTCTTTCCAGTGAATAAGCCGACAAAATGCAGAGTCTTCTGACCACACTAGGAAACAATACAAGCATGTTCGCAATGCGGTTTTCTCCCTCGAAAGGCGAAATGTTGCTTCAAGACTTGGTTGCATCGGCACCTGAACTAGTGATAAAGAGTGAAGTAGTCAAGCGTGTAAACCGCTTCACTTATCTGGGGAGTCTCATCAGTGCTGATGTCCTGGTGACTGACGGAACCTCAGCACGGATACAGAAGGCTTGATTGGTCTTGCCTACATGCTTCACTTACGGCTTGGGCGAGATATCCGTTTGCTGATTAAAGGATGAGTGTACTGTGCAGCAGTTCGCTCCGTTCTCCTATATGGATGGGAATCACGACCGATAAGAGTAAAACATATTCGTAGGTTGCTAATATTCATTCACAGATGTCTTAGAAGCATTGTCCGTGTATCGCGGGAAAACCGAGTAAGCAATGCTGACATTAGGAAGCGAGTGCTAGGTAAGGACGTAAGATCAATTGATGAAGTATTGAAACTCCATCAGTTGAGGTGGTTGGGACATGTGTTACGTATGCCTAACCACCGACTGCCTCGTCGAGCTATGTTTTGTGGTGTAGTAATAAGTTAGAAGAAAGCTAGGGGTGGCCAGACCAAAACATGGCAGAAATTCATGAAGTCACTGACAAGTGGACTGAGTCATGTTAGCAGATGTAGGCTATCTAGTTTAGGTCCGCGAGACAAAAGTCTCCGATGGTTAGAGACCCTTAATGACATGGCTCAAAATCGTTTGCAATGGAGCAGCTGCATTCACTCTGTGTTCTCTCAAATCATAGTCTTCTTGATTCGTCAGCACCTTTACCTTTGTCTTTCTAAACTTATCTCACTATATTAACGTCTTGAATATTATCTTCAAATCCTAGTCTTCTCCACAAGCAGTAATTCTTCTACTGTATCTTCCACTATGTGATTTGAATCGACAATTGTTTCACTAAGCTAATGTGGTATGGCAACCCGAACTGATGTACTTACGTACGAAGTTCTACGTTGCTATTTATTTATTGAATGATTGACGCTGTATTCACGTCTACGAGACGATGTATACATCGATATCTCGAGATTCTATTTTCCTAGCTAATGAAGTCTGTTTCCCTATTTCACACAATTTGCGTACAATAAATGCTCCAACATATAGTTTAGTGCCGGTTTTCAGCAGAACATGAATAACGTTTCGGGAACTCGAATCATTTGCAGCAGAGGTGTGAGGTGATAAAAGGGATGTAGGGGGCGTTAGTTGTGAAGATAATGGGATGTTAGGGAGTGTAAGAAGAATTTCATTGTGACCAGTAGGATCACATGTGCTGTTACATTTAAAAGGCGGATGTTGCTTTCGCGCTGCTCACACCATGGACTTTGGTTTCTTGAGGGACCTGAAAGAAAAGGTAGATTAGAGTCGGTCTTAGAGACCTGGGAGCGTACCCGCAGAGTCCAAGGTACAACTATTTGAGGCCAGTCACGCACGGCGCTTTTATGAAAGTTTTTTTGAGTATTGAATCCGCTCTTTTAAAGCCCTTGGTGGGCATCCTTACCGACAGGTAGGGTGAGATGTGACATTTTTAGGGTCGACCTTTTCTAACTCGTCCTTCCTTGTGTGAATGCAGCAACGCTGCAGGTAAACACCTTATAGCTACCACGCCCCTCTATAGTCAGCAGTACGACTTCGCACTCAGACCTTGAGTACCTGCCTGGCATGGTAGAAACTTCATTAACGTATGTCCCAGCCAACATAACTCAGTTTGGTCATCACGATATGCCAGCACGAACACAGATACCAAAATGGTAGAACCAGTACTTTGCAAGTTATTAATGTTCAGATCATTGAGAAGTAGTGAACATTGAACGAATATTAAACTTCTTTATCACTTCATGGACAGTGAAAACCACTAACTATAATTCAAGGGCCCATCAATTTCATTTCACTGAAAGATGAAGATCATTTTTCGTATTGAATAAAAAAATGTAGAATATTAGTCAATGCACGCATAAGTAGAAGTGAAACAAAGTCTATTCAAAACAGCTTTTGTGTAACGAATTTCAAAAAAGAAAAGTTAATATCAAGTCTAAATTTCCTATGCAAACCTGACTTGGAATGCAATAATTTAAAGATCAAAACTAACTTATTTCACTGTAGTTGAACTGATTGAGTGTCCATTATTCTCTGTCAATGGTTATTGTTCATGGCCTATGTCAAAATCCTAAATTATGTATTTATTAATAAATCTTCTACAGATTTTTAAAGTCAGGGAATTCACATTTCATTTCGAATTTTCATTCAAGATTCAATGAATGATTAATGTGAAAGAATTCGACGACATAATGTAATATATTTTTGTTTATTTCTATAAAAAATCTAGACACATTTTTGATTACGATAAATATTATCATTAACCTGTTACTCTGACAGTTATTTGACACTTGTGGATCAGGTTTATGCATTTGAATGTTTGAACACTCCGGTGATGTTTATTGATAAAAATAATTGTACAGTATGCGTAGTTGATGCCTAAACTAAACATAATATTCGTCTATCTAATCCTTATTACAGACTTTTCTCATTTGTGAGTAGTTTGAGGCTAATCCAATCAAATCGGAGTGTACATTGAAAGAGGTTTTATATATTGAGAACTCGACAAGTAGTGGATGAATAAGAGAGATGTATTTCAGGTTATTGGTTAATAGGACAAAATATTTTCAACAAAATATTTGGCCAAGTTCACATCATTCACTAATTTGTTCCGCACCAATCAACAATATGCATTGAATGATTATTCCATTCACCAACAATGTAGAAAATAATGTCAAGTTAAGAATTCATAAGTCAGACAATTCAATGTAATGTGAGATGTTGTAATGAGATATTAGGAATCGCATTTGTTGCTTATTGTTGACAAGTTTAATTAATAGTCATGCTTATTATTGATATCTATTATATTACAAATGTATTAGGAAACAAAGAATAAACTGAACAATCGTTGATATGTAAATTTGTAACATTCAAAGTGTGGTAGATTTGCGTTTAACTTGAAGGTATGTTTTGAACTGGATCAGTATGTGTACAAGAATAATGCAAGAGAAATTTGAGCGATTGACGCAATGAGTACATAACGAATGCACTCATGTCTGATAATTGAATCAATGTGCAACATCCAGTAGGACACGAATAAAACAATCTAACAATCGAAACTGGTTGATAACGTAAACTTTCGAATGCCATGCAATAATATGATTTGAGTTTGGCGGGTAATAATAATTTCTCGATACTTGTGAAACACGATTTCCATCAAAATCCTCTAATTTAGTGGTTATTTATAATGTCGGCATATTGTAATGTTATTATTTACTACTGTTATCCCTACAGACATTCTTTGAAACTATTGTAAATAAATTTCAACTCAAATTTAATACATGTAACTGTTGTTCAAGTCAGGAAGTCAGTTGAAAAAAAAATAGACTCTAATATTTATCTAGTCAGTAATTTCTGGTTACTTTATTTTGGTTAATCTAATTTATTTGTTCTAAATACATAATACTGGACGCCATAATGTGTTATTTAAAATGTACAAACCTTAATTAGTATAATTTACATAAACAGTTGTTGGAAAGTGTTGAATTTAAGCTTCGAACCCTTGAGATACTCATTTGGTAGCTAGTTTTTGAATTTTCCTGATGATACACACTTCAGCGTATGGACAAATGTGAAGATGCTAATACTATCTAATATTTGCTTCATGATTGAAATCGATGTATTCAATGAATATTATGTTCAATATCGAAAGTAACTGCGTATCCCTGAAATTCGGTAGAAATAAATGTGAACTCATTCAACAAGATTATTCAAAAAAACAAAAGTAAAATCTGGTTATTTTTCAAAAACTTAATTTAGTTCACTTATTGTTGGGGACGTTAGATTCTTAGAACTCACTGGGAAAAGGTTTTAATTTTGCTATTTACTTCTGTAAGTTTGAATAATTATGTTTTCGAGCTAAGAGACGCTCAGTTGACCTACAGCTTACATTTTTCACTCGGAAATCCACCATTATCTTTGGTTGACAGATCTTTTTAGTACGTTATTTTGTGGCTCACACCAAAAGCGTTCTTATCATTGTGCAAACAAGCTTGATTTGTGTGAATAGCGACCTGAAATTTTCTGGATGCTTGCAGAATACATTCTTTACGCCTTATCAACGGATTAGAATTGCCTGTTGTGTCAATGAGTCCATGCTCTTCGTTTCATTTACCAAGTAAGCTGATTTCGTGGCAGTTTTAAGCATTTCAGTTGACTAGCATATCGCTTATAAGTGATAGTTAGCTAAACATGCTTGTACAAATCAAAGTTCCTGTTGGAGTTTTACTGAGTTAATTATAATGTTTTTCGTAAAGACCTGTTTTTTTGGAAACTACCCTGCTATTATTCTTTTTTATACCTAACAAATTATCTGTGATACTAGTGAACAATTTCCAGTGTTATTCAATAGATTAGATGTACAATGGAACATAATTATAAAACATTCAATTTGGAGTAATGTTTACAAATTTAAAAATCAAGACACATTTATCACTTTAGTAGTCGATGAATAGTTTAATGTAATTTATCTAAATACTTTTTCATAAAAGTATAATGGAGATCATTGTCAAGTATAGGCAGTAACTACCGAAGACACTAGGTGAGGTTGCGCGAAAAACATTAGATTGATCAGAGTTACACATCAACACCGCTGGATGCTGACAACTCAGTGGTCCAGAGGCTAAGTGATCGCGCGCAAGGACGTAGGTCCTGAGTTCGATTTCCGGATGAAGCCAGGGGTCATTAGTTCTCACTGCTCATGAGTCTCATGTCAAGACGAAAAGGCAGTCCTGTGATTCCAAGTTTTAACGTCAATCGAACAATAATTCATCACCTAAAAAGACATTTCCAAAAAGCACTACAAGTTTGTGAAGATTGTTAAGTTACACATTTGAAATCTTGAATCGATCATTGTTAGACCACCATTAGAAACCTGGAAGCACTGGACGGCCGTTTTTTATGCCGGTATGGGAATCATCAGCCAGGAGGAAGGTATCTCTCATTAGTTTTTCTATGACATTTATATCTGTCTTCATGGTTTCCATTTCCTCAGAGGTCCTTATCTGGAATCTCATAGTGACAGAAACACATGACATTTGAATTTTATGACAATCATATTACATATTAATGAGACAAGTGATTTATAGGGTTAATCATGTGGTGTATTTCGATTATTGTACATTGACATCTTAAAATGACAGCTAATAACTGAACATCCACTGAAAATGATTCAGTGGGTAGATTAGCAAAAAATATTTTTTTCAACTACTAGCTCTCCTGTTAATCACTTGGCAGATTGCTACATGTATAACTATGTAGACTTATATTCAATAGTACATGTTTTAGAATTGGACTGTTCAAAATAAACAAACTGACAACGTGATGCTTAGTTATAAGGATTTCATTTATTCATAAAAATCTAATGAGATATTAAGTTTTATTTTGAATTACCAAACAGTTGTTCAGCAAAGAAAACATTCTTATGGATGACACTCTATACTAAGATTTTAAAATTGTATTTATAATGATTCAAAAGATATACGAATCTATGAGATTACGAAAAGAAATTACATTACACAGTGTTCAAGGATTTCAAGCAGTAAACTATAGTTGCCTTTTATTGACAGAGAATAATGCTAACCGAGAGTACTCAAATTTCACACACTTTAAAGTTATTTTTCAAATTAAGCGTTCACATACAAGACTGTAGGTCCTAGGTTCAAATCCTGCATGTGAATGTCGTAGCCGTGCATTACCGATGAGTCCTATACTGGGACGAAACGGATGTCCAATGCGTACAGGTTTCTAATAGTAGTAGTCTAACATTGATCGACTCACCACATCACTAAAATAGACATATATCATACAAAATAACTTAAAATATATCTATGAATTAACAAATGTCTGTCAGAAAGAATAATTTATAAACACTGAGCAAATTTGTTAAGTCAATCAACTTTCATTGGATAATAAAATACCATAAAATATCCAATCACATATGAACTCAGATAATAAAAATAATCTTTGAGATCCTCAATTAGCCTATTGAAAAAAAGATTTTATCAAAGTATACATATAAATTTAAATGTATCAGCTTATACATATACATATATATTTATATATATACATGCATATTTATTGCAAATGATAACAATAAAAGAACAATTTACTCAAATTAGTCTATCAACATTGAAATTAGATTTGAAAAATAAAGCATATTAAACAATTAAAAATTAAGTTGTGTGTTAAAATTTATTGTTTTCATTGTAAAAGAATATATCATATTTGTTAAGCAGTAGTATAACTTATCCGCGTACACAATATAGTCTTGATAACTAAAAAAAACAAAAAACATGAATAAATCAACAACATCAATAACAAATAAAACAGAAAATTTTCTTGCTCAATTTAAAGACAACAATTCGAATTCATTGAAACATTTCACTGCTGCACAATTTGTTGAAGTATGGAATCATTATGATACTGATGGTGAGTTCATTGTAATTTATAATGATAAAATATGAAAAAGAAAAAAAAATTGAATTTTGAACTAATGTAAAGTATCAATAATTAATTTTTTTTTTCTAGAATAATGTAGAATTATTGTAAATAATTGAACAATTCATAAATAGAATCATTTGATAGATATTTACTATGATCATAAGACTACTGCACAAGGTAAACTGATTAGTGAGTCAGCTACAACGCAGAACTTCGCAAGTACGTACGTACGTAGGTAAATTAGTTCAAGCTGATATAGCACACCAACACAGAGATGCAATAATCAATTCAGATCACATGATAGTGAAGGAAAAAGAAGTATTTACGATAATCAAAAGGATTAGGGGTCGATGATATCATTCAACAAGTATATCCACGTGAAATAAATTCCAAAAATAACAAAGAGATGATGAAGAATTCAGAAGATTAGAGTTTCAACGAAGGCATAGATCGGATTCCCCTGCATTTGTAAACGATTTCGAGCCATGTCGTTCAATGTCTCCAACCATTGTCTAACGGACCTCAACCTAGTAGTCTACACATACCGACACGACTTAGTCTAGTTGTCAAGGATTTGTGCCTCATGATAAAAGGGATATTCAGTGCTCTTGATCTCGCATTATTCCCCAACAGATTGGAAAATTACTTTTCTCACCATGAAAAATTGGTTATTTGTTAGTTCAATAAACCCATCAGTTTTACTAGACCACATAGTGCAATAAACTAACCATGCGTGGCAAGAAGGACATTTAAGAATACTTAACATTTTAATGTAATAAGATTTAATTCCACTACAGTTAGAACTACTCTGACTTATTATCCTCTCACATGTTTGTAGATTAAACTCAGAAATTGAAACTCGTATAGCGCTTTTCTTTTAACCTCATCACTTTTCATACGAACGTGTGAATTGTGTATGCGACTAATTTGAATAAACATGGTGAATATGTACATAATCATCTTTGTCTCATATTATTACATTTACGTGTTTTAGTTTGAGTTCGGAAACAAAATAATTTCCCATTGAACTTTTGAAGCATTTAAGCATTAACAAACATAATTAATAGAAATATTCAACTTCAAGTGTCTAAATACGTAACTATGCGTATATTTGCTTGTCACCTGTAACCGGAGCATTTTTTCGCTCCACCCAATTTGATTATTTTCAAAAAAACCCAACTGTTTTAAGACTACAACTATGTTCACCAGTTACCCTTGCTTATGAATTAGTGGTTTTATTTAAACTGTCTGTAAGCAAAATATTACACAGTGCACAAAATTCCTAGATATTTTCTTTACTCCAAGTATTAAAATATCAACTGATTTCATTGTGTTGAGCTGAAGAAAAAAATCTTTTTTTTTACTTTGAATTCGTATGTTTATCATTCAAAAATAAAATTAACATTAAATACCAGCTTTTTTATTATGTTCCGAAATTTCCATTTACAACTTTTCAAACAAACTATCGATTTGACTAAAGAATAAATCTGTAGAGCATAATAATGTATTGATAAGATCATCGTAATCCGATATGACAGGAAATGAAAACCTGCACAATAATAGATTAGTTCATATCGGTCATGATTCTGCAACAATTGTAGTTATAACAAAAAATATTTACATATTTTATGAAAGCTATAGAGTTCGTTCAAGCAGTTTGTTTCTATTGACAAAATAAAAACAAAAACAAGAACAAACACTTTTTTGGAGATTAAAATGAATTCATGAGGTATGAGGTTGATTTTTTATGAGCTACATTTAAATGAAATGCATCTAGTTCGACCGGAATATCAATATAAACTTATTGATTTTTTTTTTTAAGAAAATGTTCATCCAAAGATTTAAATCAAGATTTTTAACTGAGTACTTAGAAATAACTGGAGAAGCCAGTTGATTATGTAATATGGCAAAACTATGTTAGGCGTAAATAATGATAACAAAATTCGAAAACAGTCAGAAATGAGCTCACTGAGTTCACAAGTTGCAGTCAAATACAGAATGACAAAAATAATGACAGAGACTCTTGTTGTATGAATGCCACCAAAGTAGGTAAAAGCTACATGCTAACTGTTTTTGGAATTGAATGATTGTATTTCTATTTTTCATCGTGTTCATAGCTTTCATAAATCTTAATATTACATTTGTGAGCGGATTAGGCATTACTTTGAATACAATCATTTTATTCCACTTGATAGTCTTTTCTCCTTCACCTTTAAAATGTTGTGTTCAGTAAAGTATGAAGAAAAATATTCAAACACAAGGCTGAAACATTATATTTGTACCTAAAATGAACTAATAGTGAACTAATAAATGCCTTAATCAATAAAGCCAGACAGTCGTAATTTGTGCCCTAGTCTAAAAACGTGTCTCGAAAAAATATCATACCATATCTTTTTCACCTATTTTAGTCAATTAGTCCGAAGGTCCTGAGTTCGAAGCAGGAGTTTTGGATGCGCGCTGCTGATGAGTCCCATACCAGGACGAATGGGCAGTCCAGTGCTTTCAAGTTTCTAATGGTGGTCTAATATTGATTAATTCATGACTTAAATATTATTTTACAAGAATCACAGTAACTTGTAATTATTTACTATTAACTTTATTTGAAATTATTTACAATGCCATCAACAGTTGAATTAAGTGTTGACCATAAAATAAATGCAATTATATAAACATTTATAATTCAGGTATGAAATACCTTATAGCTATTAGGAGGTCAGATGTTGTAGTTAGATAATCCTGAACTTGGATTTCATGATACTTGTCACTTATCAGCACTATCTATCGATAATCTTTAGTGAATTAGTGATATTCATTGAATTAGGCTCCGTTTAGTCAAGCTTCATATCTTCAGCTGACCTCTTGTTTTCAACCAGTCCAAAGTTTCTTACTGGCTACCTTCAACTATTCAATATAACACCGAAGTGAATGCCACGATGAGTTATCAAGACTAATGATCAAATTACATCTTCAGTGATTAAATTCGAATAACACAATGAATTGAATAAACAAGACACTGGTCACTTTGCAATGACCATTTACTTGTAGCAATAAACTAGGGAATCGAAACCTCTCACTTGAGAAAATCAGTACATTATAGTATGTATTTATATCTCTTCCACTAAGGTATTTTTCTTGACAAAATATTCTCGATGATTAAATTTAGAATAACACATAAACGAAAAATATTGTTCTCCATTAGATGGTCATCAGGTTTTACTCTCTAATACACATGAATATTTATGATGAAAATGTTAAACCGATCAAGACAATTCAAGTCAACAATCACAATGAGATGAAATAGATTACGTCACTACACATATAATAGGCAAAAGTACAAGTTGATAGTAGGAGAACAGGTGTACTGATAGTAGTAAGAAAAATAAAATATGATAACAAACGTTTTTACCTATTTGAAATCATCAATCAATCATTGTTAGATCACCATTAGAAACCTGGAAGCACTGGACGACCGTCAAGTCGTTTTGATTTCTGTGAAATGAACATTCACTTTACAAGCCATCAATAACTTTTTATTCAAATATATCAATGCCTATTTTGAAATAGTAAGTTTATTAATAACAACATGTAAATATCAAGTTACGAGAATAGAATTAAATCTATTTGTATAATAGATAAAATTTAAGCAGTATGGAGATAGATTGTTTAAGAGAAAAAAATAAAAGATGTCTAGTTGATTTTATAAATTTACAGTTGAGTGAATAGTCACAGAATTTAGACGAAAAAAAATGAAACAGCAACGATTATTTTCAGAGTATCGGCTTTTTGTTTGTGTTTGGAGATGCATCAATCTCAACACACAAGTATTGTTCATTTGAAGTATATCAGCCTTTTCTGAATAAATGTTTGTACATGGGAAAACGGAATACGTTCTTCTTTTCACCTGCTAGTTCTCAATTAATATCATTCTGTATGAATATACTGAACACATTTACAAACATAGATAAATGCTGGCATTCGCAAGCGATACCGAAGTTTCCGAGTTTAATTATCGCGTGCGCGGTTGTGGATATACTCTACGGAAGGGCTTCATACTTAGAAGAAAAGTGTTTTGAATGCTTCTGGTTTGCAATGTCGGTCTAGCTAATATCTGTTCATGATTTCAACTTTTTAAGAAACAATATCGTGTTTCATTGAAAGGCCATTGAGTTTAAGATTTTGAAGTCATGTCAGATTATTGAATTCAACTTATGAAAAAATACTTAATGTTTTTCTGTGTACATCACAACTGGCACTTATTACAAATGTTCCAATAATCAATCAAAAGAATAAGTAGTTAGAAATTTCACTAAAAATAAGGTTCTTTTTATGCATTACATAAAACGACATGAAGCGCTGAACGAATTCAAATTGATCATATCATTTGACAGTAGTTCATTGATATTCTTCACTGAACGTATGTATAAAAAAAAAATTAGGATTTCAATTTAGGCAATAAAAACTGGTAATTTACTTGAGATGTTTGATTAGTTTCAAGGTACCCGAAAAAATTTGAGCAGTAGTAAATTAAAGGGAAACATGGACTGACTATAGGTTAATTTTTGAAATCACGAATCGATCGATGTTAGACTACTATTAGAAACCTGACAGCAGTAGTGGATGGCTGTTTTGTACTTGTATGTGACTAGTCAGCAGTGCACATCCACTGCCTCCGCCACTCATGGAAATCAAACCCAGGACCTTTGGTCTCGTACTCGACAGCTTAACCTCCGTACCACTGAGAAAACATCCTCCTAGATTCCTGATAGTGTTCTAACATTGCTCAATCCATGATTTTAAAACTAACCCAACAATCTCCACAAGTCTATAATGCACATTTTTTAATTAACAATCGTATGTGTAGAGCTATGAAATTGAATGTATGTGAAAAAGTTTGAAACTTGTTAGTTTATCAACAATTAGAGAGAAGATTGAATGTAAAACCTCGATTTAGTTGAGTGCATTCATGTAGATTCTACTCAGGTTAGGAAATAATATTTGGGAAAATATAATAAGTTTTGAGGAATCTGGTGTACACTATATGTTTAATTATTTGAAAGTTGATCACGACCGAAGACAGAGTATTACGTGATTTAAATTTACCCTTTAATTAATTTTACAGTATAATGCTCCGACGTAAGATGTTAAAACAATGTCATTCTGTAAACAATGTAACTGTTCCCACTTGAGCAGCTGAATCGATAATGAGTAAACTAACCAGAAATACTACTTGTGAACAAAACTAATGCGACAAAAACCTAACAGTTTGCATGAGTTATGAACGCACAATTACCTGACAAAAATATCATGACAAGCAATTGACACATTTGTTAAACACCATCATTAATCAAAGTTTGCCTTATCAGTCTTACTTATAGGCATGCTGGCACAATATATATGTGTATAAATGTATCAGTAAAGCGAATCTTGATTAATCTTATTTGGGTCTTAATAGCATAAACACAATTTCGTTGGATAATTAAGTCCTTTTCAACGTTTTTGTGTTAACTTCCTGTTTTAAAAGCCTTATTTCGGTTTTGTAATTATATTTCAACTAACAAATGTTCACTCATTTTGTTCATGCTTATTTTTTAACATTTGTTTATTGAGTAGCGGCTTCTTTTACTCTTCTCATCTTTTATTACTACCAAATGTTGTACAAACTATTTCCACAAGGAATGTATATATTTGTAGGTTATGTCTGATTTCTTGAACATCATTTATACTGACGCCTGTTTAAATCAAATCCTAACCAAATGCGGTTATGTAACTTACATACAAATTACAAACAGTTGACAAGATGTTAACCAATGAACATGAATTTATTATGCCACTGTTAAAATCTTTAGTTTTCTTTTTTTTCACGAAAAAGACACGTTTATTACATAATAGCATATTTAAAAGATGAGTAGTCATCTGGAAGTTGAGAATATGATTACTGTTAATGTAGTAGTAGTAGTAGTAGTGAGGTGCGCGCTACTTATAAGTAGCATATGACGCGAGTAAAAACGTAATGCCTGGCAGCAGAAGATGGGAGAATATCAAGAAAGGAAGAGCGGGAACACAAAGGGATTTTTATGAAACGCATGAACAGTGAAATGTCAGTCGATGGATAGATGTTTTGCAACAGGAACAGTCCAGTTCGATATGATGGATTGATATTTTCCAAATTAACGATTTACGATATGGCTTTCCTATTTTACCAATTAACTCTGTAATTTGCGATAAATACAATTCGGTTGCCCACACTTGCGTTCTCCTCCACTACAGTAGTAGTAGTAGTAGTAGCAGTAGTAGTAGTAATAGTAGTAATAGTAGTACTAGTAGTAGTATTATTAGAGTTTTATGCATTCAAACAAGTTTTACGTGGATTTCGTAAGCTGCATCATATCTGATGCATGTTGAATGAATAATTAAATATGTATCATATAATGAATGATCTAATGAACCGCTGAATCAAAATAAAATAAAATAAAACAGTGTTCAATGATCAAACATTGTCGTCATCGTCATCATTATCATCAAGAACAAAACAAAATAAGAATAACAAATAAAGACGAATACTACACGATTAGTAAACATAACTTCCCAATGTAAGTAAACAAAAACATACTACAATCAATCAACTAAGCCGCCAAAAAAAAAATAATCACCACCGTATTGGCTAAGTATTTGTAATCAAAAAATTTATTTTACTACAATCTTAAGTTAATGCAATTTTATAAATTTGTCAGTAATTTGTTATGAATATAATTATCTTTTTTTTTTATCATTTATTATTATTGTTATTATTATTTCTGTCCTATTCACCTTGAAATTGTGGAGTTAAAAGGAGAGAATGACTAAAACACAGAGATGTTTGCTAAAGAAAAGAATAATAATAATAATAATAATGAAACTGTTGTTTATAGGCTATTACTGAATCAAAAATAGCAAAACAATATGTTAATATTTTCCCTATTGAATGGAAATAGAACTATATATATATATATATATATATATATATATATATATATATATATATATATATATATATATGAATGATGGACTTGTGAACTTGTTGATAACAAGTAATACAATGCAATTTAGCACAGTTAAACAAACAATTATTGATAAATTGAATTTAAGTTCGAAATGATAAAAGTCAAATTATTTATTTATTTAATTTAACTATTTTTGGGTTCAAATTAAGATATTCTTTTGAGTTCTTTGTTTTTTTTCTTTATGAAAAATTCTGTTTGGGGTATGTTTGAAATTTTTCTCTTATATAGTTAGAAAGCTATCAGAAATGTGACTTAATATAAAGAAAATGTAGGTGCTTGAGGAAAAATCAGTTTTTTGTTAGTGTATTTATAGATTAAACTCATGATGAATGCTTAGTTTTCTGCCAAGTAGTAGGCTTTTATTTCTAAGTTTATGTGAATTTGGTAATATTCATATGTTTGTTGATACATAGACCATATTTAATATGCATGAAAAAAGAAATTTTTAAATCATACATACAAAACCATTAGAAACCTGGCAGCTGTGGACGGCTTTAGAGCTCATCGGCAGTGAACATTTACAACTCCTGCAACCTGCAGGATTCAAAACCAGGATCTATGGTTTTATGTGTGAACGGCTAACATTTTACCTTCTGGTGGTCTAACAATGGTTAATTCATGATTTCAGTAATAACCAAGATCCGTAAATTGATCAGAGTTAGACATTAACCCCATTGGATGCCGGCCCAGTGGTCCGATTGTTAGACGTTCGCGCACAATACCCAAGGTCACGGGTTCGAATCCTGTGAGGTGCAGGTGTCATGGATGCGCACTGCCTATTGAGTCCCAGTATAAATAAAGATAATACAGAGAACTTTTATTTTGCAAACTTATGTTTCTGGATATCACATACAATATCGTATGCCATTGATCATTTGACAATGAATTTTGATTGAGTGTTATAAATGTTTTACTCACAACACTGATCATGTCTACTTGATCATCATTTTATTCATACAAAGCATACAAGTAATCATCCAGACGCAATGATTTAATATTCATCTGTTGTAAGAATGTTCAGTTGTGTACTTTTAGCGTTCTCGTTTAAGGTGAATAATCATTTTAAACAGTAAGAGGATATTAACCTTAAATTTGTTGAAAATAAAAATATTATGTACAATTAATTTCGCTCCAGTTTAAACATGTTACATCATATTATGTGGGGAAATTAATGAAAGAGTTACAAAATTAGTCGTTTGATTTCAGATCACTGATTTGATAGTTGCATTATTGTTTTTAATTATAATTCAATGTGGATTTATGTATATCTTTTGAAAGGGTTCTGACAACAAAAATGTTATAAGCCTCTATATTTTGTTACTCTTAGATGAAACACCTACTCCCCACTAATTCCAAACTGACTGGTACAGTTATAAAACTACATTTCGAATACTTATCGCAATATTAACAATAATAATAATTTCATTTAAAATTGTACAAACATTTCACCTGACAAGCTGTGAGCAGATCTTACCTAACAAAACACTAACAACTCATTTAAACTGATATATATATATATATATATATATATATATATATATATATATGCTTTGGACTGCTATCTGTTTTATTCTTACAACCGAACAAAAGCTATTTGAAAGAAGAAAGTCGAATTTTGACATTTAATTTGAGAATTCTATTTTTGTAAAATTTAAGTTTGCTTCCTTTCTTTATAGAAATATTATATATATATATATATATGTATATATATATTTCACAATTTCAATTATATAAATTTACCCTGTATTGTCTAGGGCAATTTTATATTGATTTTCAGGAGAACCAAAGAGACTGCACACGTTTTACCATAACTATATGAACAGTTCGGCTCAATTCTGTGGTGCAACCACACAGGTACCTGATAATCTGATAGACCATTCACACCATTTGTACATACACAATGGTATATATATATATATATATATATCCGATCCATGATCGCGTCAATCAATATGCACCGCATGAACAGGCCATTTCGACCCATCCCGCTTACATGATTGTCAAACTCACTATTATTAGCAATAGTGATGTGTAATACAGGACTCCAATGTAAATGGCCCTCGGGTATGTTGCAAAACAACCAGCTATATCAATGAAATCAGTCGCCCTGCTAACCAATTTTGTATATGGACTGTTAACAATGTTTACTAAAGCAAAGCCAAGCCATCCATAATATATTCACAGCAAAACTCTAGTCTCATAGGAGACCTTCAGTTCTATACATATCATTATAGCATATGGGGTACATGTATATGACGTAGGAGGATAGTAGATGTATAAATATAGATCAGTTTATATTATGAATTAAAATAAACTTATTCATTTATTCGATTGACTTGAATCTTTGTTTCTATTTTTCTAATTCAAATAGGTAATGGTTACATTGAAGGTTCAGAATTGGATAATTTTTTACGTGAATTCATTTACAGTGTCTTTTCTGAAGAATTAGGCAATGAAGTAAGTATGAAATAGAGTTTTCTGTGAATTCATTCTTCATTGATTGTGTTGAATTGTTCACATTGATGTTATTTTTTAAGACTAGAAATGTATTAATGTGCATCTTTTGTGGACTGGCTCAATGTTAGTTTTAGGTTACATGCAATATGAACAGAGATAATGAGTGGTTAGTGAAGCGTAGTGAGTTCGAGATGTAGGTACACTCGGCCGATAAATCCCGAATAGGACAAAACACACATCCTGGATCCCACTGCTTGCCCACTATCCATCTCTGCTAATAAGATCTTAGTTAATTCGACAGTTCTTTCATTACTACATATTCATGCATCTTGGATTCTACTGCTGGTCACTGTCAGTGTATGCTAATAAGATTTTAGTTAATTTGAGAGTGCTCTTATTATTGTGTATTCCTGTTTCAAATTAATTTGGCTTAACTTTTCAGGTTTCAACGAACTGAATCATTTTGAATTTAAACTGCTTATTCGTTGATCATCTGTTTAATTTTATGGTAGGATATCAGATAATAATTTATGCATTTTATTTAGTACTGACAATAAAAGTTAGTAAGTAAATCGGCAATAAATTGAATCCATTTATAAGTCATTCACATGGTTAATATATGATGCGTGGTTTTTCTAAGCGAACAGTTACAGCAACGAAAAGTCACACAAATATTTCACGGATAATCAGGTAATGTTTATCTACAATCGTATTCCTTTCTCTGTAGATAGAAAATGAAATTTTGAGCATATATATGATCATGGATAACTTCAAAAACTGTCTCTGCACAAATTTGATGTCTAATGTCCAACTAAATCATCACAATACCGAAGGTCACGGGTTCGAATCCTGCGAGGTGCAAGAGTTGTGGATGCGCACTGCTGATGAGTCCCATACCAGGAAGAATCGGCCATCCAGTGCTTCCATGTTTCTAATGGTGATCTAACAATGATTGATTGATGATTTCAAATGTGTAAAAACACAAACCTCCAAAACTCTGCACGAAAAAAAACATTTCTCTCTGATAGCATTATGGATTATTTATTTAACACTGCAAAGCTATGCTCAGAAATATAATGCGTTTCCTTTGTAGTTAGCGTTATATAATTAAGTTCAAAAGAGTAATTGAATTGGTCATAACATGGTAAAACCCAGACGCGTCATAATTTATTTTTCTTCAGTTAACCCGTTGTAGGACGATTAAGAATCACAGAGTGTACTATTCCTATGTTTAATGTTCTTATCAAAAAATTTCTTCAACTAGTGAACCTCATGATTGAACTAGACTAGTTCCAGACATGGTAAATTTATGTATTTTAGTATTTACCTGTAAAATCTCACAAGTAGTCATACTTACAAAATAGATCGTGTAAAACTAGGTGAATTGTTTTAGGTTGGTTCTCTTTCAGTAGAACAATACTTTACGAATATGGTGAAACTCTACTGAAAAATCCGCAGTATACTGAAGTGACCTTATAATCTTTTGTAGTATATATGTTATTTATGATTTAATTAGTAAATAAAAAATTTATAAAAGATTTAAATCACAAACGCTCTCCATATAACTATAATGACAAAATCAAAAAGCATGCTCACTAGAAACTAGCTTCGTGAGGAATCTTCACCGAATTCTAGTGAGAAGATGTGAACAATAAAGATCAGCCTAGTCGGGTGTACGCAGTAAGTACCGAAGACAATGCGTGATGTTGAGTACAAGCCTTAAATCGATCGAAAGTCAGACATTCATATGACGCTTACTCAGTGATCTGGAGGTTAGGCATTCGCGCGCCAGACCGCAGATCCTGAGTTCGAATCCTGCGAAATTCAGGACGTTCACTGCTATTGAGTCCCGTACCAGGACGAAACGGCCTTTCTTATGGTGTTGTAGATTGATCGATTCATGATTTTACGTGTGTAACATATATATCATATAATTCATCAAGTCTGTCTACCTGATATTGAAGTTAATATTTTTCGGATGAAAATACTCATGAAATTATCAGGAGAAAGGCAATGGAAAAACGGGCAGTTAAAGAAATCAATGAATGAATACATGATTGCATCATCAAACCATCAATTAGTGTTGTTTCAGTAAATTGGGACTAAAACAAACTGATTATCAATCTCCATATGATCATATCAGAACATTCATATTAATTTTGTCAGTGAGAAAATGTAACATTTTGGTTAGATTTTTGATCAAATATCTTGTAGAAAAGATCAAATTATCTCATCATTTCATTCAAAATGTACAAATTACTAACATTTAGAACTGTATGAATGTGTCTATTTTCTTATCCAATTGAAATCTATCAAACTATTTGACTTTCTTCACACCACTGCATATAATATACATAGACTCAATTTATGTGGTGAATTGCAGATTGGTGAAATTAAATGTTCTGATCATTAAACTAATTAGGAGATAGTATAATATTAGAGTAACGAAGACAAACAATCGTATTCTCTCAGTGCAATATTGTTATCTTAACTAAAAATATATAGCTTTCACCCCATATATAATTTACTGTTACTACTGAAATCAACATTTTAGTAATATAAAACTTTTGAAAATATTCTCTATGTTTCAACAGTGATTTTCACTGTAAACTAACAATATTCACTGTATAATTAAAATATCTTTTTTGTTAATTATAATTGTAAAGATCTGGTTAGTCTGTTGACAAATGAGCAAGAATACAACAATATATTTAGACGAAATTATCTATTTGTTTAGTTAGCTTATCACAGACAAATGTTTGAAAAAATGAGCCGAAATTCAAAAATTACTTTTCGTGTGTATTTAAACATTGCTTAAACAAACAATAAGGCATATTAAAGTCTTTTTTTGTTCAATATTCATTTAATATGAGAATGAAATACTTTTTTATAAGATAACGAAACTCAACCGTACATATGTAATTATTGCTGAATTCTCGGACTCAACTGAATTTTATCGTTGTTTTTCAAATTATTAAAAAATAACACAACACATGATATGTTTACTGTTTAAATTGAGAGAAAAATGAACACTCATTCACATTAACATGTGTGATATAAATAAAAATCTGATTTCAATGGCGACTAAATTTTCAAAATTCAATGTACAATGTTTTATGTTATTCACCGACAATATATACTTTTATCTACTTCAGTTGCATTAAAAATATTAAGAGACGGGTATGAGACAGTCAAATCTGGAAATCTGGTAGTACCAGTTATTTTCATGTTAACTTTTATTAACAAAATGCTGAATTTCTTTGACGTCACACTAAGTAGACCAAGTGGCGTTTCGTTACATAGAAGCGTGCACAAAAACTGTCCCTCTATTTACCGATATACTAACTTTCAAAGTTTTTCACCTATCTACTACAAAAGAAACTTGGTTAGATATCCCACAAGCGGAGCAAAAATGATCGGTTCATTGGATACTTTAAGTCTGTAGCTGGAATGTATTAAAAACTTACTGATCACAATCAGCAACTCCAGTATGTTCTTAAAGAAGTACATGTGTACCGTAAAAAAGAACGAAGCCGGAAACTTATATTATTCGAAAGTATAATTCAAGGCGGAACAGGCCAGCGACGTCCTGCATGATAAATTAGAGAAAGTAATTAGTTCGACATTCTGCACAACAAATCTTGCGTTATTCTTCTTGAGTCGGCCGATAACCTCTGCGCAAACGAAGGATAAGTCACCTAGATTGGCTCCCTAAATTCAGCTGCTCCTAAGCAGATAGCTATATAGGGAGTAATTTCAGATAACGTAACCAATGAAGGAGTGAATATCTGCCACTGTGGTTGGCAGAAGACTAAATAATAACAATACTCATGATTGATAGCCGTGATAACATAGATAAAGCTGAACCATTTCGAATAGTCTGTCGAATACCTCCATCGTTTCCCATCCGAGTTTGATACCGTCTACTACATATAGCAGAAGCCATGAAGATCCGAACATTCAATGCACATTTGTCTATTCAGAAGAAATGCGTGACACCCCTGTCTCTTCCTTAGCTGGATATAACTGAATAAACGATCTTCTTTCATCAGTAGTATCATTTTCACACCGCGTATTGGTTTGTCTTTTTTCGCCTCTTTGAGGTTTATAACTCTTCTTTATCCAATTAATTTACATCCTTTTGAATACATAATCCTAATAGTGCTTTGGGATTATTATTCTAAGTCTATTTATTCAGGTTGGACCTATTACTTCCTTCGTTGAACTATTGACAAAAACTTTTACTGTCCTATTTTATTATTCTTACAATTAATAGTGGTATACCTGTATTCCTACTATCAACGAGTACTTTCACCTATTATGTGTAGTTACGTAATCTATTTTATTGTGATTATTGACTCATAAATAGACTAGTTCGGCTTAACGTTTTCATATAAATATTCATTTATATTAGAGAGATTATGCCTGTTGATAATCTGGCTGAAAACAATATTGTTCGCATATGTCAGTGTTGTTCTAATTTTCCTAATAGTAATCTTTATAATGAATTGTAAATTTTGACTCCTATATAAAGTACAGTTTCTAAATTTTATATATACAAGCAAGAATTTTCAAATCTCCATATATACTCCATGTACACTGTTATTTTGATTTAAAAACTTAGCCACACTTAATGTTGTTCGGTTAATTATATAAATAGAATTGAAAAGCTTTATTTCTTATTCCCATAGACCGTGATTTTTGAACTGTATGCTAGAATTAAATAGGAAAAATATGTGTTCACTGTTTCCATAACTTGCTGATCAGTCACATTTTAGGATGAAATAACTGTCTATGCAATTCTGATCTCCAAAACTTATCCAACTTAGGTACTTTCATGACATGTACCATAAAATTACAAGTGATTGAATGCTCTCAATAAGTGGTTTTTGACAGTAATATTAAAACAAATAATTCGTGTTGAATTAAAAAAAAACTAGATTGCTACTCTCAGCTTATCTTTACAAAATATATCTTGATTTTCACTGATGTATACATATTTTTACAAATTATTTGTAGTAAACATTTCATTTTATAAGCTAGCAATTAGAATGCCAACTTGAAAGTTCATCTATGTTCTTATTGAACAACCTATATTCAAACAAAAACATTCTTTCTTTTTTTGACAATTGAACATTTACAATCACAAGAACTAACTTTATTCGTCAATATTTTCAATTTCCTTATTTTTTTACTGATTCAAATTTATGTGTTAGGTACTCTCTACTTTTTTTCTCTACTTGTTTTTCTACTCTAACCATAACTTTGAATATTTTCACTAAATATATAATTTTGTTTTTATTAATAATTTATTTTTTTTTTCTAGACTATACCTAATGATGAATTGGAATTGATGAAAAAAGAATTTATGGAAGCATTTGATGAAAATTCTGATAATCGAATTGAGCTTACTGAAGTATGTGTTTGAGTAGTTAGTAGTAGTAGTATAATAATCATATCATAAGTTTACTAAAACTTGTTTATTGTAGGCATTGATAGAAGTAGTATTAGTAGTAGTAGTAGTAGTAGTAGTAGTAGTAGTGTGAGTAGTATTCAACATCAGAAATAATCTCAGACTAGTTTCCTATACGCATATCGAATTGTGGTCTTCCTAAATTGAATTTATAAAAAAAAAGCACTTTGTTTCATATTTATTTATCAAATCAGTCAAGTATGTGTTTTTTTTTAATGCAGACAAGCTAAAAAATAATAATAATAATAATAATGGTAAAATCATATTGTACTGCGAGTCAATGAATTATTCGAAAGCCAATTTACTATATGTCTATATATACATATAAGTATATGTATACTATGCAAATGCGTATGTGTGTGTGTGTGTGCGGACGTTGTTTTAATGGTTTACAATATACACGTTATAATAAATTCACGAAAGATGAACAATTGCAATCATTGATTATATTTGAGAGATAAGCAGAAGTTATTCTGGACACTTGGAAGAGATATCATCAACAGTGGATTTGAAAATAAATTGAAAAATTGTCAAGGAGAAAAATAAATGTAGACAAAATAATTTACTAACAGCAATTCATACATCAAGATAGAATTGCATTTTGAAATTTTTACAGTATACAATTGCAAATCAGTGAATAGACTGGTAAAATGTTGGGGACATTAGATCCACTTGGGAAACTCACTTGGAAATATTCTAATTTTTTAATTTAGATTTTCATCCCCGGAAAATCCTTGACTATCGTTGGTTGATGGGTTATTTTAGTACGCTATTTTGTGGCTCTTACCAGAGACGTTTCTATCGTTGTGTAAATAAACCTGATTCGTGTGCTTAGCCACCTCGAATTCTCTGGTTGCTTGTAAGAATACATTCTCTACGCGTTATCAAAACTTCTCGATCTAGTTAGCAGGGCCGGGGACAATCGAATTAGAATAGCCTATCATGTCACTGAGTCATTGTTCTTTGTTTCGTTTACTGAGTAAGGTGAACTCGTAATAGTTTCGAGCATAATAATTGGCAAGCATATCAGTAAAAATTGTAGAATTTCTCATGATTCACATTACCAAGTGATCTAAGCTAGACTCGGATTTAAAAGCACAGAGCAATAGACACCCGTATCACGGTAGTGCGGGACTCGTCGCCAGTGTACATTTAGAAACCTGCTATCGGTGTTTGAACATGAGACTTTGAGTCTCTTTGGTGAAAGCCAAACTTCTGAACCACTGAGGCACATATATAAAGTCAATTAATTGACAATAGATGGCAATCATCTTTTATTCTCTTTGATGAATAAGTGTCGGAGGACCATGGACATGACTGAACAATGGAATATTTCAAGAGAAATATTTATTTATTTGGAAGCTATGTCATCAATTTTAACCACATTATTATTTCAATGAAAATGACTTCGAAATAAAGTAAACAAGATCATTAGAGATTGTTTACGGATTATTGTCCTATTTCAAATATCACAGAAGCTTTTTCATCGAAAATCATGTTCTTTCTAGTAAGAAAATGTTCACACCAATTCTTTTGTTTCTATCCATACTAATTTAGATGGCTAAAATTTTACCGACGGAAGAAAATTTCATCCTGTTATTTCATCGAGACAATCCTTTGGATTCAAGTGTTGAATTTATGAGAGTAAGTATTACAGAATTTATTACA
The DNA here is from genome assembly GCA_944470395.2 of Schistosoma turkestanicum. Taxonomy (NCBI): domain Eukaryota; kingdom Metazoa; phylum Platyhelminthes; class Trematoda; order Strigeidida; family Schistosomatidae; genus Schistosoma; species Schistosoma turkestanicum. The sequence goes on along the minus strand of OX103979.1, from coordinate 4,654,901 downwards.
TTCTCATATTTCTGTCATCATATTTTTGTCATCAGTAAAAAAACATGAATAAAATAAATATCATAAGATAAATGGTTTATGTCGTTTTAGGATTTAAGCATTTGTTGATGATAAGCTAGTAAAATACTATGAGTGTAAATAACTATGATCAGTTTATTCTTGCTGAATTATTTACAAATAATAAACAGATCTACACTTTGATCTCATGAATGAATCACTGTTAGACCACCATTGGAAACCTACAAGCATTAGACAGCCATTTCGTCGTTGTAGGAGACTCATCAGCAGTGTGTATCCACTACTCCTGCTTCTTACGGGATTCGAACCGCGGAACACTGGTCTTGCGCGCGACGGCGATGATTTCTAATAATTAAATATTTTCTATTCCTTTATCAAAGTACTACTTATACTCCAGCTGTTAGTAGTAAAATTAATTACTGCTGCATTGCATATGAGATATAAGTTGATTAAAGGCAGTAGACATGAAATCTTGCTTCTAGATTTCACAAACAAAATATCCAGCTCAGAGAACGAAACACCACCACAATACTTGTGGTATGCAGCAACCGGTCCTGTTTGATGGATCCGAACCTGCACCATCCAGTGTTGTTTATTATCTAAATATACTTTTTAAAGTGCAGACTACTGTTTGTAGTCAAACGTGAAGCTTAATATTTTGTCAATGTTGAAGTTAAAGAATCAAAGCAGAAATCCGAATAACAACGGTGTTATAATTATTGTGAACATATTTACAAACTATTTAACAACAGAATATTCAAAATACTTTGAAAGATTCTCAATCAGACAGCTCAGTTCTTGAACACAAAAACAATGACAACATTCAAAAGGCATCGTTACACACTGACTGTTCACGATTGGAGAACAAAAATAATTCATCAACAAAGTGGCCACACGTTTCACTCAAGTCTAAATGAACACAAACTATTGATAATTGAACATTATTAGCATAGACGGTTGGCGTCCGGCAGTAGACTCCATAAAGTGCATTTCGTCCAATTTGGGACTCGTTTGTAGCTGCCGAGTGTACCTGCGTCTCAGAGCTGATGTTCACACTCTGCGACTCATACTAAAGACAGTTCACTTTAAACACCAATCCAGTTGACGAGTTTCAACCATTAAAGTAATCATAGCAATGATATTAACAATATGTTTGTTTTAATTACAAAATGGAAAATTCACATTCAAAGACAACGATGTTGATTTGAAATGACAAATAAATGCAAATTACTTTTTCAAAAATAATTTAAAGACTAACAATTGAAAATTGAAAGGTGAAAGGAACATTTTTTTCAACTATAATATTTAACAAAGATGGCTAGTGATTATTTATCTGTCAGAAGTAATAAAAATTTGTAATGCCCTTCTGATTTTAAACATATATCTATATACACATATATTTTAAATATTCTAGTCAAGATAGAAAATTATCAGTTATATTTAAATATTTCATTTTTTGTTAATACTGTTAATGATTTGTAGATGGGATTGTTTACAATCACTAACTTTTGATTGCTTCTAGTCATAACATCTGAGTTTGTTAATTTTTTGTCAGAAAAATATGAAATTTAACACAGAATCACTTGACATCCGACTTCTTCTAGTTGATTAAGTAGAGAGATATGATAAAATGTTAACTGCTTGAGTGAATACAGCAAATAGAATATGCAAACCATTCTAGGCATGAACTAATAACAATCATAAGAATGATGTAAGCTAACTGACATTCTTTTTGTGAATATAAATATAAACGATTGAAATAATACAAGTAGAAATGTTCTAGTGTCAGCGTGCAAGGAAGTGAATATTTTCTCAATTGGATATGATTATGACTGAAATAAACTTGTAAAAATATGAGTAATTTATTAAAAACTGAAACATTGTTAGGTGTTATTTTTGACAGAATTTTATTCCAATCCAGAAATAAAATAAAAAAATCTTGTCTTCTTGACAAGAGAGAAAATGTGTCATTAGTTTCAATTACTTTTAGATGTTTAATCTTAAAAAGACAACCCTCATTGAAAATGATAATTAAGATCAGTGTAATATTCTAAGTTTAGAGAAAATCTATCTAACTAGTTAATAATAATCATGAAAAAAACATTAATAGTCCTTAATTTACACCTATTTCTCTTTTAATCACATCATTGGCATAAACTGTTTACTGGCTGTGTTCGATTCAAAAACTGGGCTCACCAGTTTAGTGACTCATGATCTGACCCCTTTTCGATAGGACGGTGTCCAGTAATTTATGAAACAAATCTTCCCTTCAAATTATTATTATCATACTTAGGCGAACCCTGTTAGTGCGACAGTGGTAGTAAGAAGCTGAATACGATTTTGAGGATGAACTTATTTCATGCATTCATTTAGACAGACAGATTGACTATGAAAAGCAGACAAGCAAGGCAAAGCAAAGTGAAGAAAGTGAGACAGCTAACTGAATGAGACTAGACATGACTATGTATTTATAGTTAGCCAAATATAAGCTAAGGACAGAGTAGGTTGGAGAATACTGGTCGGTGGCCTATGCTCCATTAAGGGTAACAGGCGTAAGTAAGTAAGTAGGTATAAGCTAGACATTGAATAAGCAAAGGACGCATACAAATACATGCTTGAATTTAAACAACCAAGAGTATATTAGTCACTAATCGACAAGATCAAAAGGTAAGTAATTAAAGCCTCAGGCAGAAAAGATTAGTTAATTTTTTTCCTGAAATCTAGGACAAGATCTATGGGCTCAGCATATTGGTACACACATTATGAATGTAATCCTCGTTTATTTAAAAGTAAATTTTAAATCTACACGGATGTTAGGCAGTTACTCACCGAAAACAATAAATAAGGTCGCGCAATATCATAAAGTGATAGAAGTTAGACACCCAAAGATGATCTCGCATTGATTGTTTCATGATGGCAGTTATAAGTTGTTCACTAGTAACTAGCTTCTTGAGAAAATTCCTGGAGTTCTAGTGAGAAGCCATTATCAGTGAAGTTTAACGGTGTCAAGCGTGAGATAACCACCTGAATGATTTTTACTGAAACTCGACAATCTTTGCAAGTCGTTAATGAAAATCATAGTTTCTGAATTTGATAAAGTAAATCTGACTAATTTATGACTTCGAACTAATTTTTGAAAGTATACCTGATCAAAAGACTATTGAAAATTTTCATTCAGACATATGCCATAAACATCTCTATATTTCTCTTTGTATTGACACACGTTAATTTTCATGCTGATACCTTCTCTTTCAATCGCGATGATCGACAATCAGCCTCATCGTTCTTGATATCAAGCACTGAAAATTAGACATTCGAAGTAACATAAATCAGTCCAAAAACTAATCGATATTTTGCTACTTGAGAGAGTTCAATGGTTATATGTATAAATGCTGACAAAATTAATGTTCAATACTTCTCATGGTTATGTATGAACATTTGTTCGATAACAGTACATGCTTCTAACATGACTAAAGTGTAAACTTGCTAGTTTGAGCAGATATCAAGCAAACAAAATGCAGAGTATTCGAAAAGTTACAATTTTCAGCTCTTCAGTTTGAACTAAACTTACATATTAATAACCAAAACTACTGGGTTAAATCACAAGACATAAAATGTTCTAAAATTGGAGATCGACACAGTCGTAGCAGTGCAATCAATTCTACCATAAATCATCTATTATCTTCAATGGCAGATTGAAACCCTATAAAGGTAATCAATCAAGATATCTGTTTATTGAAACACAGAACTCAATTGAACATTGAATGATTTTATTAACTGATACGACATATCAGTCAGATATGATTCAATGTTCTTTCAATCAATTCCTTATTCAACCAACAAACCACATGTTCAACATATGTTCTGTAGCACACTGTCATTTAAGAAATTTTAGTTAATGAAAAAAAAAACAAGACATTTTGAATTTAGAAAAAAAACACAAAATCTATTAAATTAGACATGAACAAATCAATCAACACTACTCAATAACCCCTGTAATATTTGTTATCAGATATTTAATGGATGTTGTCATTAACATGTATAGTTTCATAAAATTAGAACATACTTGTCCAAATTTATTTATAGTGAAGAGAATGATAGTTCCTTTTGCATTTGATGAATTTCAGTTTATCATTCATTATCTTTCAGCAAAAGGCTCATTATTAAAATTTTTAAATATATAAATTTTTTTCATGTCACTCATTCATTATTCTTATGAATTTTTTTTACAATTTTGTTTAAATTTGCATTTAGTTGGAATGTAAGAGAGGATTAACTGTTTTCATTGTTCATTGTTCAATGATAAAAATGAGTTGAATATTGATTCGCATTATTCTATAAAAGAAACTCATGAACATAATCAATATACTATTTATTAAATAGTTTAGAATAATTTATCCACATATAAATTGTATCAGTTTTCAATTTTTTTTTCTTGAAAGAAAGCTTTAACTAAAATACACCATGAATAATTAATAACTATAAGAATGACTAACCATCATAAATCTGTTAATTGACACTCAAAGATAATATATTATTTCTTTGTTTATCTAAAGTAAACATTTAAATGTCCAGTATATAAAAATTGTTTGCTCTGCTAACTTGAAACAACTCAATTCTTGCAGTGAACATCAACTCTGAGAGGCAGGTATACTTTCAGTTGCAGATGATTCCCGGATAGGAAGAAACGAACTTAATGGATTCCAATTTTCAAACACTTTACATCACTGTCGCTAATGAAATAGTTGTGTTGAATGAACTTAATAATAATCTTCTAAGTAGTATAAATGAAAATGAATTGTTACTTACGGTTTTATATTTCATGAATGATGTACATGATTTAAACAAAACTTATTAGAACCTACAACTTCTATTATTCATGTTCTCTTAAAATTGATAAAAACGTGTTTTAACCTAGGAAAATCAGAGAGATAATGAAAGGAAAAGAGTAACGATGAAGTTTCATTCTCTGGGATGGATTTTTTGGTTGTACAACAATGAAAGCTCTACAACGAAAACATCCACCTCATAGAAAGAAACCACATTACAATCATCCGCCTGACCTACAAATTTTCTCCACCATATCAAAAGGAATTCCCGGTAATTTTTCATAAGGCCAATTCGAAGTCGTTCAGATATTAAAACAAACAAGATACTTTTAAGCATATTAGTTCAGTCGTGGTCTAATATCATGACTATCATAAAAAAATGTGAGGGCAACGCTATCATATACTTCACATAGTTGACATCTTACTGTACTTACTTTCACCTGTTACCCCCGATGGAGCATAGGCCACTGACCAACATTCTTCAACCTACTATGTCCTGGGCTTTCCTTTCTAGTTCTGTCCCACTATTGTTCATTCTTCTTATGTCTGTGTACATTTTTCACGGAGTACTTTGTTCATCGGCCTTCCTCTTTTCCGATTAAAGTTGTTCGTATTAGAGAATCCAAATAAATGTCAAATTTAAAACTAATCTTGTTTTAAACCATTCAAACAAATATATCGAAATAAAAAAATAATTAATATTCCCCTGGAACTTTTAATTGTAGATGTAAAATTGTCTAAAAATTTCAGTTCAATCGCAAAATTTATTTTCAAATCGTTGCGAAAAATTCATTTCCATTATAAACTAACGATTATTATACGAGATAAATTTTAATGATTCGTGATAAATCAAATTTTTTTTCGATTCAAATGTATTTTCTACATTAAAAAAAAATGTAGACAAGAGTGAGATTATATGAATGGGAAATTATCCAACATAAATTAATGTATTTTCATTGAAATGATGAATTTATCATTGTTACATCGCTATTAGAAACCTCAAAACATTGGAAGGCCGTTTTTTCCTATTATGAAACTCATCAGTAGTACGAATCTATCAACCCTACTGACGGGGATCAAACCCAGGACTTTCAAAACAACAAACTTGAAATTATTAATAATTGTGGTTTATTTTTCTATCTAATGTTTTTTTTTAATCCGAATAAACAACTTTCTACTTCAACATCTTTTGTATAAAACACTAGGTACTTACTTACGCCTGTTACCTTCAATGGAACATAGGCCGCCAACCATCACTCTTTAACCAACTCTATCCTGGACCTTTCTTTCCAGCCCTATCCAGTTGCTGTCCATTATTTTTATATCTGATCTTAATTCTAGGCGTAATATGCTCTTTGATCTTCCTCTTCTCTTTTTGTTTTGAGGATTCAAACTGACAGTATGCCTTGTGGCTCAGTTTGGTGCTCTTCTTAGTGTGTGTCCTATCCAACTCCAGCGCTTCTTCTTGATTTCATTCTCCGCTAGAATTTTGCTTGTTCCCCAATTCATTTGATTGTCGCTGATGGTGTCTGGCCAACGGATCTGATGTGTCTTTCGTGGACAACAGTTAACAAACACTTGTACCTTCCGTATTGTAGCTTCCATATTTCTCCAAGTTTCTACCGCATGAAGAAGAACTGTTGATTGATAGTTGTTTTGAGTTCGTGATGTCTTTCAGATGTAGAAATGCAGTCGTTGCTATACCAAACCGCGCCCTCACATCTGCATCAGACTGCAGAGCTTATCAATTCTGCTGCCCATATATGTAAAGATTTTTACAGCTTCTAAAGCTTCATCGTCAAGTGTGATTCGGTTTGGGCATGTTGTGTTGTATCGGAGAATCTTGTTTTTCCCTTTGGGTATGTTGAAACCTACTGTTACAGAGGCTGCTGCTACACTAGGCGTCTTCACCTACTTTTGTTGTTGCATGTTGCATAGAAGACCTACATCATCTGCAAAGTCTAAATCGTCTATCTGCATCCGAGCTCTCCACTGTATTCCGTGCTTCCGCGCAGATTTCGACGTCTGTATAATCAAGTTGACTTTCAGAGAAAGAGAAAGGGTGATAGTAAGCAACCTTGCCTGAAAACAGTTTTCAAACACAAAATTTTTAATTCATTCAAACACTAACCCACTAAGTGATCGTAAAAATTAATGAAATCTTCAATTCTATCACTAAAAACCAATGAACAGTAGATATCTGTTTCATTGTAGTATGTATTTCGTTGTCTGATAACATCTATAAACCTATCATTGGTGACTGAACACAGATCTCTTGTTCTCACTTGTGAACGCACAACTTCTAAACCAGTGATCCTGTACTTAGTGGTTTACAAGTCTACATCCAGTCAATTCACTATAGAACATGACCTTGTCTAGTTCGATGTACTATTTTATGATAAAAATTTTAACTGTACAAGTAAACTAGATTTGAAATTTTTTAAAACGTGTTGATATTCAATCCCTTTTACAATAATCATATCTCGTAGGCAACATATTTGTATTTCACTGTAAACCCTGCCCTTAAAGATCATTATTCATTTTATTAACTATTTGCGATTCAAAAGCAATACAGTTTTTATCTTTAAAAATACAAATTGTCAAAGAAACATTCTACAAAACTAGAATAATCTAAACTGTATATCAAAATTTATATTAAAGAATTCTACAATGTGCTTACATTGTGGAATATTTTAAAGACTCTTCGAATTCTACGTAATCGTAAACACTTCGGAAGAAGCATTGTTATTCTCTTTCTAACTCAGTGAATAAAATACAATTAATTGAAGCATGATTAGTTTTGATTCTTCAACAATCTTTAGACGTAAATAAAACAAATTAAAGAATCAGTTTTCATTGAATGAAAGATAAAAGTTGTTTTTCTTTCAGGTTTACATAAACATTTGCAAATTATACACCTTTTACTTATTTGAAATCATCAATCAATTATTGTTAGACCAACATTAGAAACCTGGAAGCACTGCAGGGCCGTCAAGTCCTGGTATGGAACTCATCTGCAGCGCGCACCCACGACTACAGCCTCTCGCAGAATTCGAACCCGGGACCTTCGGTCTTGTGCGCAAACGCCTAACCTCAAGCAGAGTAAGATATTAACGCCGTTGGATGCCTGCCTACCTGTGATGTAGAGGTTAGCTGTTCGCGCGCAAGACCGGATATCCTTGGTCCGAATTCTGCGGGGTGCAGGAGTCGTGGATGCGCACTGCTGGTGAGTCTCATACCAGGACGAAACGGCCGTCCAGTGCTTCCAGGTTACTAATGGTGTTCTAACAAATAAAAGATTGATGATTTCAAATGTGCGAAAACACTAATCTCCATAACTCTAATTGAAAATATATACCTTTTATTGGAAATTGAAGGCAGTCTGTAGGTAGCATATTAAAAAAACCACTAAATGAATATTGATTGTAAGGCCTTGTACAGCTCATTAGAGACTTAGCCAACTTTCAAACTGTTTATAACAAGTTCAAAATCTATAGTATGAACTGGTCTATTTTAAAACAATAACTGTTAAGTATGACAACTTGAATTTAAGATTTCTTCAAACAACTTGCCGCCAGTGATCAAAATGTTTATTTATCAAGTAGATCTTCACTAAGAGTTGGACAACATTAACTTATAGATTACTTCTAGTCAGTATGGTCAGTATCTGTCAATGTTCAAAATTCAACAGATAAAATGGTATCATCGATCATTTCTTTTAATTTTGTGCAACACTTTTTTTTCTGATTTACAATTTCCTTTGGTATCATTCAGAGAATTTGTCAGATTTATACACACAGAATACTTAATGTGTCTTATTCTAACTTGAATAGTCTCATTAAGGAACTCTAATGTGAGAAGTGAACTGAATGAAAACTTAAGAAGTTTAACCACTAATTGACTACATAAAAGTTATCATGCTCATCATAAGACATGAAATATTCTTAGTTATACAGGGTACATAATTTTTATTTACATTTTACAGAGCATATATATCTATCAGTGTAAATACGATCAAAGTTTCATACTAAATAACTTCTCTTTAAAATGCTTCACTTCTAATCTTGTTTGTTCATATTTTAATAAGCAGATTTTTCTTACAATTTTTATTTATAGGTATGGAAACGTTTTGATAAAGATAGAAGTGGATATATTGAAGCGGATGAATTGAAAGTAAGTGAAATGATACAATCTGATTTTTTTTCATAGGAAACTTTATATTAACATTAATTTTTTTTATCTATAGAACAATTTGCTTTCCAAGTTCACATCACTGAGTGACTTTCTTTAGACAACCATGAAAATTAGAAAGCGTTAAATTGCAAGTTTACCCTCGCATAGAACTCCTTGATAGACTTTCCAAACTGACTGATTTTGTAAGACGATTGTCAGAGTTTAAGACTGAAACTCAAACCAGTTGAGTTCAACTATATCGACTGTCACGCAACTATATAACATAGGTATAAAAATATAATTGAGTGAATAAAAAAATATCTAAATCATTTGACTTTGTTTCAGTTGTTTTAAAGAATAAACACTAAACGCAAGACCTGTAATTGTTCAGTTTAATTTTTGGCAAGGCCTTGAATATAAGTTGTTGTAGAGTTACATCCTGTGACTCAACTGCCGTCCAACGCTTTCTGACTTTTTACAGTTTGTTTGATTATGTCAATCCGTGGTGGGCACTATAAATTTCAGCAATCTCCTTAAGTTCAGTATAGTAATTTAATAGTCAATAAATAATTAATTAAAGATGAGAATTGTTTTCAACAATCAAAAAAAACAAATATTTTCAATGAATTAACTATATGTTTACTGGCTACTTGTTATTTATTTCAAGTTACCTAAAGTGTGTGAATAAATTAAGTGTTTAATGAAGCATAAAATTGGATACAGAATGAATACCATAGAGTTTAGATTATTTTACTGATGTTTTGCCACACTTATCTGTATAACAAACAAGTGTGTGTAACTTTTGAAAATCATCTTAAGTGAAGAACTTTTAGTTATGTTCTGTTGGATAGTAGTATCGAAAATAACATACTTCACTTAAACCAAAAGTTGTTGTAAATACTTTTGATTAAAGAATGAGCTTAAAAGTCAAATTGATAGGTAGTCTTACATACTAAGTCACACAATAGTTCCTCATCAATGAACAAATCGATTTTCATAAAGTTACATCTCTAGTTCATTTTTATCGTCAGTGTTAGGTTGGCTTCCAATGAGTTTTAAACATCAAAGAAGAATTGTAAGGCTTCTAAGCGTCCCTTGGTACTTTAGTTTTTCTTTTTCAACTAACATGAAAAACCTAGTAACTTATTTAACTAGATTTTAGTCTTCGAATCAATGTTTTTTAACTACTCATGTCAGCTAAAATAGTACAAGTTCTATAAGTAATCAGAAACTATTCTTTAAAAACTGGAATTTCCTGAGTTCTTGTGAGAAGCTTTGATGAGTGGAGTTCTTCTGCTTCCAGTGTGATGCAATTACCCACCGTAGACGATGGATAAAGTCGTGCAATATCATGGAGTGATTGAAATTCAACATCAACGACAGTAGATACTCGCTTAGCCGTATAAAGGTTAAGCGTTCGAGTGCAAGTTCGTGCATGTGCACTGTTAATGAGTCCTGTGCGAGCTTTTTAGTGATGATCTAACACTGATCGACTGATGATTTCAATTAAAATCAACAGTCTTCAAAACACTATAATGACAGTTAAGAAATTTGATTTATCACAATATTTATTTGTCAATGATTTAGACATCTTATGTGCCTCTTCATTTGCAAACATAGAGCAATTTATTAAACAATATGTCAGAGGATTGAATACTTATCCGTAAAAAGTATTGTACCGTAAGCTTGGTTGAACATGTGTACGATTCTCGTTCATACAAACTTTACAAAATTTTGATTATATCAACAATATCTTTACTAAAAATACTGCATAGATGTGGCATTTCACTGGTCTCATCTCTATTTGTTCTGCTCGATAACGTCCTTAAAAGTACTGGCGAATCATTCTGCCTAGATTGTTCGGTCGTAAATGCTTTGTTAATAATGTAGGGTTCGTCACTTAGTATGCTTGAGGCTATTACGAGTTTTCCTTAGTCGATAAACGCGAACGAGACTTTTACCAGCGTCCAGATAGGCTACCTTGAATCCCCAAAGCGAGTAAAAAGACTTTGTAAGCGTAGAAGTATATTCTACAAACACCTAGTAATCACAGTACAATCAAGCATACAACTCTCATTTATTTATACAACATAGAAACGTCCTTGAGACAGTTAAGAAAATAGCACACTAAAATACACAGCAGCCAATCACAGCCATGGGTTTGCCTGGTGGGAATTCAAATCTGAAGGTCAACTGATCAGCCCATGCTGGCAAACGTGAAAACCAAAATAAGGCATTATCAAGCGAACACAAGAAGAGATTTCATTCACACAAGAGTTCAATGCTTGTTGCTCTAACTATGCATCAACTTGTAAATAATCACGGCTAACACAACAGTATAGATCGTGTTGAATAGTTCTATTCATCTACATGTATATCATAAACAAATCTCACTACTCGATACATCTCCTAAAATATTGATTCAGTTTACATCAAACATTTTTCAAAGTTTGATAAGTTCACTTATCGAAATGACAATCTTGAAATCGTTATCCTTTTCATTCTCACTATCATAGTTTGATATCAGGCTAAAGCTCAAAAAAAACCACATTTAGAATAGCACGAAATCATTAGTTAACTGATCTTTGAATAACTGAATACTTATATTCAACAAATTAGAAATTTTCATTAGTCCCAAGAGTCTCATGTTAAAAAATAACACTCATATAGCTAACAAAATAAAAATAAAATATCATAAAACTAAGTCATGAATTTAAACAAGGCAGTTGTCACTTGTTTATTAAAACAATATCAACTACACATTTTTCTATCACAGAAAAAAAAACAAAAGAATAACGTTCTAAATAAGGAACACTTAGAACTATTAAAATATTTATGTTCATATGTCATCACAAGTTAGTATAACTTTATGCAAATATTTGACAGACGCACGGCTAATCGAAATGAGTTTATTTCAAAATCAATATCACCTACAAATAGGATTGTAGGGAGAAACGTTTGAAAAAGAAAAAAATGCAACATGAAAAATTTTTCATTTATGCTAATAAACCCCCATGAATTAGGGGCGCTTCTAGTAATCACAAAATAAATTTTTCTAAATGAGAATCAGTTAAATGATCTCAAATGATTTATTGTTTGTACAAAAGTTTTTAATTTCAAAAAAAGAAGTCAACTTTTTTTTACATATGACGGCAAAGTGTAAACCAGTTTTTTTACCCCTATTCAAACAAAACTGACATGAAAATAGTGTTATTTGAATTATTATTTTGAATTTTATGAAGAAAAAAAAGCTACCTATTTCTAGCGTTCAACATCCCATTCATAGTAAGAATCACAATCGATCAGTTTCATTCGATATAACTATAATTTGTATGGATCACTTCGATAAAGTCACTAGATCACAAGCGTTATAAGCAAAAAAAAATGGAACATTTAGCTGAAGAAATCTGTATGGGACGGAAAGCGCATTCTGGATTTCACTACTAGTCATTAAACATCTTTGCTTAGAAACCAAATTAAGTCACAAGACTATAAAATTGCTTTTAACCAAAAATTTTCTCTAAACAAAGTTTATGTTGAACGTTAAGTGATTAGGAAATCAAATTTTAGTTTAATTAATAAACTGAGCTGGAAAAAAATAATATCAGCCAGTCATTATATCCACGTTCAAAATTCATTAAGAAGTATGAAATTTTTTTATGTGACAGCTTATTATATCATAAATAAAGATTACAAATACAGGAATGGAACAGTAGTCCAGTTATTACTGATACTGAACAACTATTTATTTTTTGAAATCATGAATTGACCATCATTAGAAACCTGGAAGCACTGGATGGCCGTTTCGTCCTGTTATGTGACTCATTAGCAGTGAACAACCACGATGTCCAGTCGCTGGAATTCAACCATGGATCTTGGGTCTCTGATTCTTAATTCCATCCCACTTACTAAACTTATCACTATGAGATTTTTTTACATTCCTAGAGAAATTTTTGAAATATGCAAAAATTGTATAATTTAAGATAACTGACCATTTAAACTGGTCTGACTTAGAATGAAATGTTTTGAACAATTCAAACCAGTAGTAGATAAGAGAACTGTCAGGAATGATGATGTTTTTAGAGATGCAAGTAGGTTATTTCGCCGTTTGTGAAATAATGCTCGTCGTTTATTAGGCTCTGTGCCATTCTAAAGATGATTTTTACCATAAAATCCTTACAATTACTTGAAAAAATACGACATGAATCGTTTGATAACTGAGATGTACTATTATGATCGTGTTTCATTCTCTGAGCTGGATGTTATGGTTGTCGAGTTTCCATTGTTCTTCTATACAAGATCATCAGCACAAACATCAGATGGAAGTGAATTATTCGAATTTCTCCAGGTTTGACTCGTAGCTTGTTCTGTTGACCTCGATATTGATTAGTGGCTGTACTATTTGACTTGAAACATACCCTAGTACAGTTAAGAGTGTGGAGAGTCCGATCTAACACTCCAAATGCTTTTATTTGTCCACGCAACTTTTTCACTAACAAGGAATTCCTATTCATTACATTCTCGTAGAGGGTGTCTTGATTACGTAATTACGAGGATAAAAAGTAAATTTTCGGTTGTTGAAGGGGGTTGTTCGGTACGAATGATTACCCAACAGGAGCTTCAAAACCGATTCTCCAAACTAATGTTACTCATAAGCTCCAAGATCTTCGTGGAACAAACAGCGTACGACCCTACTGTTGAGACTACATGGTGGTTTTTCTCTCGAGCATGTATATTTCGGTGCTCCAATTTAACATTCGTCGTGCTTAAATAATAATTATCATTATACTGTTTCTTAACAGAATAATATGAATAAAAATATGAACAATTTATCAAATTTAACATTTTTTTCTTTTGATTTTCTACTTTTCATTTACTAAAAAAACTATGCATTCAAAATAAATATACCGTTCTATTGTTTTGTAGACATTTCTTCTACATTTACTTAAAGAAGCAAAACCTGAAACTAATATTGAAGAAGGAAAATTAATTGAATATACATCATCTATTGTAAGTGATTATGTTCGTTGCATATTTTCTCCTTTTTATTCATTTCACATTAAGTTGTTGGGGATGTGAGATCTCTAGAATTCGCATGATAAATATTTTTATTTAGGATTTATTTCATGGGCTGATCATTTGACCTAGAGATCATATTTCCCACCAGGAGAATCTTTGGTTGTGATTGGTTACTGTGTTATTTTAGCGTGCTATTTTGTGACTGTCCCAAGGACGTCTCCATGGAGTATAAATAAACACGATTTGTGTGCTTGGATACATTGTGTGCTGGATTGGGTGTTTGTAGAAGACACTTTTTACACTATGTCAAGACTTCTTGCTAGTAGATTTGGGACAACGGATCAGAGTAACCTACCTAGACGCTGGTTCATTGTTTTGTTCTCGTTATTCGACTAAGGTGAACCCGTAACAGTTTAAAGCTTACCTAGAGACGAGTCTAACAAAAGTAAATTACGAATTTGTAAATATCAAGTCATTTAAATCACTTTCATACAAAGGAAATACAATTAAGAACACATAGTCTCATGCAGACTCTTCAAATGATGACTAGTTGATGTTAACTATTGAAACTCTTAGGGGAATCATAGATATTCATTGCATGAGACTAGTTGAAAAGAAACGCTCATTATGGTACCAGAGACTAAAAGTAAATTTTTCATATTCTGTAGCAGTAAACCCCTAGATCAAGAATTGAAAAATAAATTTCACCAGCATTATATAACAATTTAACCATTGGATAGAATAGTCTTTCAGTATCATCCTTACTAAATGACCTAAAATTTTTGAAAGGATTTTCCAACGATAAAAAGCAAAAGAAACTACAAAAGTATTGACATTTGAATGAGTTGCGATAGATTAAATATTCATTATTTTTTTTCAAATTATATTTAAACTTCAGTTAGGTCATTCAAATGTTTGTTTTATATAAAACAAAAACAACATGTTTACTGATGAGTTTTGTTCAACATATTGATTAATAATTATGCTATTTATATCCTGTGTATCTAATGTTAATAAAGTAACCTAGATTAGATTTATTCCACTGAATCGATTAAAAAATTAAGTTTCACTTATAGCTATATACATAATGTAACCTTGAAATTCAATAGCTCACGATATTTACCTACGTAATACTGTTCTAACATTCGTTTCATGTTTAAAATCATTAACCGATACGTAGGTTTATTCTAGAAGTGCATGTACATGTTAGTCATATGTGAAATTGTAGGGTTTTATCGTTCAAAATGACTACAAAATTATTGGACAAAGGCATTACTAAAGGTATATTTTTTGTAGTCGGCATCGCATCAAGAGTTACTGAACAGCTTTTACACCAACAATTTAAACTTTATATCATGGATTCGATAACAAAAGGTACAGTTGTAGATTTGCATCGTGGAGGAAATCCATAGAATGATAAATAGTTGTTCAGTGCTTCTTAGTTTTCAGTGGTTTTCTAACAAAGATTAGCTCATGCTGCTAACTATGATACTCAACAATCTCCTCAGACCACTTGCAATAGATAAACATTTTTTTAAATGAGAATGAAGCACTAGTACTTGTTGAGAGTACTCTGCATGCTGTCCTACTGTTGTTTAGAAATCAACAATGTGCTTACAATTATTATTCTAAAATAAGTTTAAATAGTCAGTGAATTAACGCGAAAATTATAAAATCTTACTTGAAAGATATTTATTTATTGATTTTTATTCTATTCAACAAGTGAATGCAAAATTTTAACTTCCATCTGTCGGTAAAATTAATCATAATTCAAACATTTAATCACCTTCAAACATCATCAGTGTATGTATGAACTGACAAAGATGTAAGTCAGCAAAAGCTACCAAATAACATTAACATAACGAGATGTATTCATAATCAGAATGAAAACAAGTGAATATATACGGAATAATAGTTTGAAAAGGTAAAAATGGTGGTTACATGTATATGTGTGTAATTCAATATCTGGAGAGGATTAAGGGAGATAAATGCTCTTGTGTTATTCTAGATAATTCTAAACTAGAGAGTGCTGTTCAAAAAAAGCTCAGTGATCTAGAGGTTAGGCATTCACGCACAACATCGAAGGTCATGGGATAAAATCCTGCAACGTGCAGGATTCGTGGATGCTCACTGAAGATGAGTCCCATACCAGGACGAAACGGCCTTCCAGTGCTTCCAGGTTTCTAATGGTGGTCTAACATTAATCGATTCAAGATGTGTAACTTAACAATTTTCACAACCCCGTAATGAAATAATAGTCTTATAAGACATGAGTTAACAACTCACATCTTGTATTTACGAACAAAAGTTTTTGAATGAAGAAATTAAAAATTCAATGTTGCTATCAAAACTATAATTTCAAACAATTTAGAGTTAAATATCCACGACATAGTAAAGCACAGTTTACTAAACGCTCGAACATAATGATACACAAAAATGCTAGGTTTTTTAATTATTTTCATGATTGATTGAAATTATTTTAAAGTTGTTTTTTACTGTTGTATCTAATTCATTTTTGTAAAGCTTCAATTATTCGATCAAAACAAAGATGGTAAACTGCAACTCAGTGAGATGGCAAGGTAAGATTTATTAAATTAAAATTGGATTATTTGACTTTGTTGAACAAATATAACGTTTATTGTATAAACAGAGATGAATGATGGTTAGCAGTGGAATATAGGACGCACATTTTGCCGAATGTAGGGATTCAAGCAATCACAAAAAATGAATTATTGATATGACTTCATCAACACAGGTAAATTTGTAAAAATGTCAACAAAACATTGAGAAATGTAAACAAGTGCATTGAAATGGCCCGTGTTTCAAGATATCAGTTGTATAGAGAAATGAATATTATTTATGCGAGATTTTTTCTCCCACTGGAAATGTAACCCATAATATAACTTCTTTTTACACTTTAGACTTAAAAGTATATTTAGCACAACTTCTATATTCTAAAACTAACATATCATTGCAGTTTTTTCAACTTCCATGCAGTATTCATTAGAAAGTTATGGAAATTGTTATTTTTGATTGAAATGATTAATTGATCATTTTCAGACCATCATCAGAAGAAACGTGGAAGCACTGGACAGCCGCCAAGTCCTGGTATGGGTCTTGCGCGCAAATGCGAAACCTCTCAACCACAGAACTGGCATCGAACGATTTTAATGTCTAAGTATTATCAATCTAAGTTCTTGCACAACCTCACCCATTGTCTTCGGTAGTTACTGCCTACAGCCGACAGGGTTGAACTCCACTGGTCCCGGCTTATTACCAGGACTGCGAGAATTTCCTCACGAAGCTAGTCACTTTTGCACACACTGATAGTGAGTTCCATGTCAGGACTAAGCAGCCATCTAGTTTTCCCAGGTTTCTAACAAAAACCGATTCATGATTCCATGAGATACTCAATAAAGCCAACTCTATGTTAACAAAATCTATAGCTTCATAGTTTGTATTGAGTTAGTAATTCAAAACCCAGCTTGTTCAGTTTACTTTCATCTTTATGTTCCACATTACTGACAAAGGTTGCTATAGGTATATACTCAAAACCACTTACTAATCATATATTCTCAAAAAGAATATAATAAAATAATCCTCCCTTGGTAATCAACATCTATTCTCTAATCATCATAGTATAACTTTTGTTTGTAACAAGTTGTATTTTGTCAGATAATCAACATTCATAAAATTCTAATGATTAGTAATATTTTACATATGGTCCAGTTTGAAAACAATGCAAATTATCTATAGCTAAGATGAATGTGTCATATATATATATAGAAACTGGCTAAGAAGAATATTGAAATGTTAGACCGCTTTCTTATTTAAGATTAACAAGAAACAACATTTCATTGAGACTGCCGGTGGTTATCTATACAATGAACATGAAGCTTAGTGAATTTATCATTTTCAATTATCATTAATTATAATTGTTAACAATTCTGATTTCTAATTTTTTTTTTGTTGTTGTTGTTCAGATTACTTCCTGTGAAAGAGAACTATTTGTGTAGACCAATTTTTAAGGTATGTTAATGTACCTTACATGACATAGCTTTATACTATGAAATCATGAATCGATCAATGTTAGATTATCATTATTCAACCGGTAAACACACTGAACGGTCATTTCGTCCTGATATGCAACTCATCTGCAGTGCGCGACCATAACTATCACTGCCCCTGCAGGATCCAAATCCAAGACTGTCCAGTGCATACATGTATCTTATGGTGGTCTAACAATGATTGATTGATGATTCCACAATAAAGCAACAATCTCTACAAACCTATGGTATAAATTATCTTTATGATGACAACATAATATATAGATTCTGTAGTAGTATACAATGTATATAATAGTACAGTTTTTTTTCTGAAAAATCAGTCCACTCACTAAATATAAAAGATGATTATTTTGACAAAAATTCACTGACAAAAGTTAATTAAGAGGAAAACAAACTAGTACATAAGAGATATGGAAAAAACTGTATTTCAACCAGTTTCAAAAGTTTCATGTATATAAAATCAAGTTGTTATCGTATTCAAACAAAAAATTTACAATTAGTATGATCCATTGTTTCTGCACTTTTTCTCATCACGAATGATAAAAATAAAGTATTATTTGGATATATGTAGTGAATGACAACTGACCGACATTTTTTCTATAAATTCTCAGAAACGTATACAAAACACTATTTCAGCACATAAAGCAGTTATCATTGAAGGGATCGACTAACTTTTAATCGATATTAAAAGACAGTGACTTAGTGTTTTTAGCGTTTTAGTGTTGTTGTTGTAATTTATTAAGTCAACTGAAATATTGAGATGGTGCAGAAAATTTGTAGCTCAGATGGATGATTGTGGTGGTGTTTCGTTCTCTGAGCTGGATGTTGTCGTTGTAAAGCTTTTATTGTTCTTCTGAACAACATCATCAGCACAAACTTCAGATAGAAGAAGTGAAGTATTCGAATTTCTCCACTTTTGACCCGTCGCTTGTTCTTGGTTGTTGGTGACCTTATGTTTGTCATTGTTTGCACCTTTGTTTTGATTGTATATCCTTTTTGGTTTATTTCTTGATCCTATGTCATCTATAATTTTTTTGATTGGCTGATAAATTGGGTTGTGAGTTTGTTGTGCGTGTTTGTTGACGGCTGATTGACCTGAGTGCCAAGCTTTTAAAAATTCTCTAGTGTTCTTTGTGCTCCCACTATCCAGTATTTCCACACTGTCCCAATCAAATCTATGTCCACGATTGTCGGCGTGTATTGCTTTAAGCGAAGCATTGTCGTGGCGTTTGACTGCTAATTGGTGTTCACGTTAATGAAGCCGGACAGGCTGTCCACTTTGTCTTGTGTAGTGTTTTTCACAGTCTGAGTAATTTATTATGTAGTTGAAAATTAGATCTGTGTGTGTTGGTTCCGAAATATTATTTAAATACATTATATAAGAGAAGAGAAACAGTGACTAAAGCTTACACTACTATTCAACTTTCTGAATTTCACCTTGAAATCATTACTTAATCACTGTTAGACCACCATTAGAAACCTGTCAACACTTGACAACCGTTCCATCCTGGTATCGGATTCGTCAACAAGGCGCATCCACGACTCCCACTACTCACGGGACTCGAACCCAGAAGCTTTCGTCTTGAGCACAAATGCTAAACCTCTGGACCAATGGACCGGCATCCAACAGTTTTAATGTCAAACTCTGATCAATCTAAGGATTTTGTACAACCTCACTCATTGTCTTCTGTAGTTACTGCCTACACTCTATAGAGTTGAATTCCACTGGTCACATCTCAATTTCACTGAACTATACAACGCTCCAGAGAATTTCAAAAATAAAACTCAACATGAGGAAGAAGGTTAATGATAATTTAATGATAACTTATTCAGGAAATATATGGCATATGTACGCAATATATTTGAATTGAGAAAGTAGTTTCTGCCTGTTTATTTTTTCATCTTCTCAAATGACTTAAAAAATTGAAAAAAACATTTATTATTTTTTAATCACAGAATGCTTCAAAAATCACATCTGCTGATATTGATCGAGCGTTTTCACTTTATGATCTGGTAAGTGACATTATCTACTTCATTCACATTTTCACTCTCCTCAACCCTGATGATAATTTGTAATTATCAATAAAAAATAAAGATTTCATCATAAGTGTAGTATATATTTTGAGAACCTAATTGTAATTAAATGGTTTACAATTCGAGAGTTCATGACATAAAGTAACATTTTATCACGACTATCAATGACTAAAATAACAAGCATGATATTGTCGAAATTTAGTAATTTACTATGAATCTGATGCGGTGACAAAGTTTATTGAAGGTTTTCAGTAACTTATTCACATGATTCATGTCGTCGTCACATAGAATATAAGTATCATTAATGTACTTTTACAATTTATGTAGACTTGTTTCTCGTTATCAGTGAAAATGTAATCAATATAAGGTATATAAATAACTCTAATATTTAATCGACATTACAAATCGATCATTGTTAGATCATCATTAGAAACCTGAAAGCACTGGAAAGTCGTTTAATCCTAGTATTTGACTCATCAGTGATGTGCATTCATGAACCTCGCACAGGCGAATCTAACACAGGGCCTTTGGTCTCGCTTGCGAACACCATGCCTCTAGACAAATGAGTCAGAATCCATTTATGGGAGTGTCTTACTTCAATCAATTCAACATATTGCACGACCTTATTCATTGTCTCTAGAGGGTAACTGCACAAGTCAAGGCTTCTCAATGGAACTGAAATAATTTTCCCCATAATTCTAGTCGCAAGTGAGCACATGTATCATTTTTCATTATAGAATTATGAAGATTATTGATTTTCAGCGAAATTATGAATTGATCATTGTCAATGGTTTAAGCGTTAGAGAGAGAAACCGAAGGTCTTGGGCAGTAGACGTGGATGAGCACCACTGATGAGTCCCACATTAGGATGAAACGGACTTCCAGTGCTTGCAAGTTTTGTAATGGTGGTTTAACAATGATCGATTCATAATTTCAATGAAATTCGATAATTTCCATAACTCTATAATGACACATGGTTTTCAATTGCTTAATGCACGCATATCACCTTCAAAATTTAACACTCTGATTGTTTTTTAAGAGACGTGAATGTTTTACGGTTTAAAACTCTATAGAACTTTAATTCTCAGTAACGTTTTCAGTGGATATTAGTTTTTTTGTGAGAACTAGTTTTAAAACCTCTTTTAAAAACCACAAAATCATAATAATTCATATAGCTATACAAATATAATGTCAACTGACATCTTTTACAATACTGTTGAAAAACATCCAACTTATCAGTTCATTATTTA
Organism: Schistosoma turkestanicum; assembly: GCA_944470395.2. Classification (NCBI taxonomy): domain Eukaryota; kingdom Metazoa; phylum Platyhelminthes; class Trematoda; order Strigeidida; family Schistosomatidae; genus Schistosoma; species Schistosoma turkestanicum. The sequence goes on along the minus strand of OX103979.1, from coordinate 4,633,511 downwards.
CTTATGACATTGAACCTCGAAATTATATTGCCTGCGTATTAACATAAATAAATGCCAGATATACTATTAATTGAACACTGAACAGCTTATCGAGTACTTTATTCCTGGTCAAATTCTGACTATAAAGTTACTATACGGTGTCCAGTCTAACTGACTTGACATCACATGTAGTGTTATGATATGAAAGGTGGATGAAGGCGATTGAAATGAAACATATGAAAGTAGGCCTCATTCTATCAACAAACTGTAACAATAGTCTTGAAGGATTGAGTGACAGATAAAACTTGTCAACTTGTTCCCTTAGAAATGTAGTGTCCATCTTCTTGACAAAGTATCGATGGTATCGACTACGTTTAGCTACCTGTTAATATTTTATTAATTTCGACGGTATCACAATAATATGCTCGTCAACTGATATTCTTGAAACTATTACTAATTCACCTTACTCGGTAAACGGAAGTGAAGACGAATGATCGAGTGACACGATAGGCTATTTTAAACCGTTTGTCCAAGGCCCGGCTTACTTCATCAAGAAGTCTTGATAAGGCGTAGAAAGTGTATTACACATTGCACCCAGAAAATACGAGGTCGACAAACACACTAATCGAGCCATGGTTTTGCTAGTCACAGGCAAACACGGGACATCCCACTCCGTTAGTCGATTGCTTTCCAGACTTTATCTGTACTGGTATTGGTGTTTTACTTGGATGCATCAGGCTGTAGATCGTTTTCAGTCTTCTTTTCCGGTAACGTCTCATTATGTGTTGTTCGATAAACGAACAAGAAATCTTGTTACGTGTCGGCTGGTGTCCCCTCCCCTTTTGGCTTGACCAATGCTCTGTTGAATGTATCCAGAAAACTTACTGCTTCCCCATTCAACTGCGAGTGGTATGGTGGCGAGCGTAAATGCTTCATGGCTAGTCGTTGACAGAAAACTTGGAATTGGTTAAAGGTAATTGAGTTATTCCCAGTTGGCGTAACCATTGAAATAGATATTTTTGCATTCAATTTACTGCAATGTATTCAGTGTAGACCCAAAAATGTTTCATAATACAAATATAAATGGAAAATAATATCATTCAAGCAATAACATAATGTTTGTACACTCATTAGAAGATACGTAGTATAAGGCAGTCAAGTAAAGATACTTTATTGATCTGCTTTTTCTCAACTATCGTAATAACTAATAATTTATTTAACATATAACAAGAATCGTACATTTCAATTTATATTTATAATATTTTGTTAACTAAAATAACATTTACACCTATCTTCTGTTTGATTTGATTAGGATGCCAATGGTACAATAGAAGATGAAGAATTGTCAGGATTTCTTAAAGATTTATTAGAACTAGCTCAAGAAGTAAGAAGACAGAAATATTTTTTTTAACAAACTGATTATCATGCATGTGTACAATATTTTGTTTGGTAGAAAAAAGGAATAAATACATGACTTTACTCATAAACTACAATCTACACAACTCCATAAAATGAACAATCGTACAATGTGCTTACTGGTCACTAGTTTCGTGAGAAAATTCTCGGAGTTCAAGTACGAAGACGTGACTAGTGGAGTTCAGTCCTGTCGACTGTAGGTAATAACTAATGAAGAATACCTGTGAGGTAGCGCGAAAATCTTCAGATTGATAAGAATTAGACGTCAATCCCTTTAGACGCCGATCTAGTGGTTCAGAAGTTAAGTGTTCAAGTGCAAGGACGAAAGTCCTAGTTTCGAATCCTGTGAGTAGCGAGAGTCATGGTGGTGCACAGCTGAAGATTCCCTTGCCAAGACGAGACAGCTGTACAGTGTTTACAGGTTTATCATGGTGATCTGACAACGATTGATTTATGATTTTAGGAGAACATAATGAAAGTTTATTGATGTCATTTTTTTAACTGACAATATTCTTGAATAGAGAAATGAGAAGACATATTTTGTGAGATAGTACCATTTCGTGCATTCTCGTCAGTCACATACAAGTAACATGTTATTTGTGTAAATACAGTTTTGAAAATAAGGTCAAAATTTCTTATATAGCATGACATTCACTCATGGTAAACAAAGGTCAACATACAGTTGTTTTTGAACACATAAAGTTGGACTTTTCCGACCAATCAAGATAGCTTCGAGTAGTTTCAGTGTGTGTGGGTTTTGATGACATGTCACAACTCTAAAGGCTGATTTTGGGTCAATTTGATGACCACTCATCATTAGATGCTTTGCAATGGACGAGGCTGGGTTTCTTGATCGATTTTGAGATGAGGGGCTAGGTGGGTGAATCATGGATTTGATTAACCATTTTGGAATATGTTCCCCTATCCTGTCTTCCAATCGGCGATCTGTCCTCCCTAAGTAACTTTCTCCGCAGTTACATGTGAATTGGTAAATACAGTGGGATTTGGACTGAATCGGTCTTGGAGACTTGATTGGGGTAACTGAGATCGATTGAGTTGTTGTGATAAGCCTCAGATTAGCTGCATTGAAGGTCTTTTTTATTGCAGCTACAGTCTGTTTGGTTGTAATTTTCATGCAATGATCACCCTTGAAAGGTAACTGTAGGTACACTGGTTTCTTGGGTACATCAGTAGCTATCAGCTTCGTCGTAGTTGTGTTCTGATGACCAATAAACGTTTCGGGATATCCGTTTGATTTAAGTGTCTCAGTAATAAGCTTGAATTCGTCGTTCAATGTATCAGCAGTGCAGATTCTACTTGCTCGAGCGAACAATATTCTGCCTTCTTTCTAACGATCAATACGATAAAATACTTATCAAGTTTTTGTTAATTAACCAAATCAATTCATGAGTTATTCTTTGATACAAAATTTAATCGCATACAGAATAGAATCATACATTTATAACTGATTTTATCTAGACAAGAATCGGAAACCATGGAACAATGAATAGTTATGTTCATTACAAAATGTAACAGCAACTTTTACTCATACCAGTCTTTACTGCGAAAGCAATGCAAGTGTAAACGTGTATGTGATTTGCTATTTTTCTTGGACATTTGTAACTTTCTCACTTTACTAAATTACCACACATCAACAATATAAATGACTGACAATAATAATTAGTAGTGTTGAGTTAATTGTTATAAACTCAAGTTGAAAATTCAAATGTCAATCAAATAAAATCAATAGATAAGAATTGTTCAATCTACGAATTTATGTAATTCAAGCACTTTTTTTTAATCTCGATTAAGTTGTTTTTTTTTGACGACACTTCATTGCAACATTATCCCTGATTTTAAACACTTGAGAGTTTTATATAATTGCTTCTTTTTTTTCTTACATCTAATTAGCATTCAATAGTCAATGTTCACTTGTTTATTTTTGCAGGATTACGATGAAGCTGATTTGGAATTTTTCAAAAAAGTCATCTTAAATCAATGGGATGTAAATTGTGACGGGAAAATTAATCGTGATGAATTGAAAATGATGCTTATGCAACAGTCACGTCTGTTAGGTGATAGACTATGAAAATTTATTGATTTTTTTTTTTATTTACGAATTACCATTATTCTCAAGTGTTCATATATTTTACAAGATGTTCAATATTATTATTATAAAAAAAACAAATTGAAAGTACAGACCAAGAAGAGAACGAATTTCTACCTCGATTATGGCGCTGCTTTATATTTCATATTCTTTTCATTCATTAACTAACTTAAGTTTATCTTTTTTCCGAATTTTTTTCTCTTTTTTATTTTGGCTCTAACTATCGATCAATTGATCTTAACTTGACATATATAATTTACTCATCAATACATGAGTTTGACATTTTTATGCAATAAAATTTACTTCATATTAATGTGCATAAGTGCTTGTGCTTCTGCCTGGAAAGTCATTTGTATTCATAACTATTATTCATATAATGGCATATATTGGCACTAGTTTGTCTCATTTTATTCTATTCATCGTTCATTATTATTCGACAAAATGTATTTTTGATCATTTTATCATGACAAAAATCATAATGAATTTTTATGTCTTTAGTTAATCAACTTATAAATGGATGGATGCTATCATTCATATGAACTAATAATGTTAACCGTAATATTATAATATATACAATGGTATAATAATCATTTGTATTAACATTGTGACAAATTTTTAAAATTCATCTTTATGCTTTAAAAGATAAAATAAATCGACCTACAAATTTATTCATCCTCATCATCATATTTACATTTATATATATATATATATATATATATATATACAAATGACTTGTTTGCATTTCGGTTTTTCTACTAAAGTATTCTACATGACTTTAAAATGAAGATTCATGTTTATTTACCAATATCAAGTAATAATAATGATAATCGTTTTTTGTCAGTTTGTGTTTTATTCTCATTTTAGAGTTATGAAGATCGTTGTTTGACATTGAAATCGTGAATCGATCATTGTTTGACTATCGTTAGAAACTTAGAAGCACTGGACGGACATTCTATGCTGTTACGGGACTCATCAGTGATACGCTTCCATGACATCGGCTGCTCGCAATAATCAAGCCAGGGGCCTTGGGTCTTGTGTGCGAACGCTTAACCTCTTGACCATTGGAATGACTTCTAACGATGTTAGTGTCTAACTTTGATCAGTCTAAGGAATTTTGATCAAACCTACTCTGATGAGTTCCATACGTGGATAAAACAGCCGTCCAGTTCTTCCAGGTTTCTAATAGTAGTCTAGCGATGACTGGTTCACGAACTCAATATGAAACAACAATATTCCTATTCTTATATTGAAAAATCATTTGATATGCTCACTAGTAAGTAGCTTTGTGACAAAATTCTCGCAGCTCTAGTGAGAAGACGTCATCAGTAGAGTTCAACCCTGTCGGGTGTAGGCAGTAACTACCAAACACAAATGGATGAGGTCGCACAAAATCTGTAGATTGATCCGAGTTATATATTAACACCGTTGGATGCCGGCCTAGTGGTTCAGAAGTTAAGCGTTCGAGTGAGAGACTGTTGGTCCTAAGTTTGATTCCTGTGAGTAGCTACAGTCGTGGATGTACACTGCTGATGAGTTCCATACCAGGACAGAACGGCCGTCCAGTGCTTCCTGGTTCCGAACAAAGTTCTAACGATGATTTATTCACAATTCGTATGTTCATATTCAGATCTTATATTACAACTTATTTGATTATTATAAAATGATATACGCTGGGCTATCAGCAATAAACATTTAAACTATAATGTCTGGATAACAACAATCATTATCATTTAAACCTTTGTTTTTCAAGATAATAAATAACTTATTTCTTCAAACTTGTTCTATAGTTCATTAACTGAAATGTGAATTAAATAAAGACACTGTCTAATAAATCAATCAGACAGTATAAAATTTAAAAGGAAGAAAGATAAAATTTACAATAAAAGTGTATAGCTAATTAGACATACATTGAACATTGAATGAAATTCAGTTAAATAAATCTATACTGCTGATGTGAATATAATTCCATGTAAAAATAGTCAAGATTCATGCTTATGTATCATCAGATACAGATTGTTTGATTGAAACACTTAAGTGAATATGCTTATTTACTGCCTATCCATAACACAATTTCTAACTTCAACTAGTCAAACTCTCAGTTATTATTTTTCAATCAAAACACCAGCTACATCAACTGAAATGTATGAAAGCTTCTTTGTTAATCGTAACAGTTTTCGAAAGCACAATGTTTACTCTGTAACATTAAAATACGAAAAATTAACAATGATTACTATTGCAAAATTTAAAATTTGCGGTAATTTGCCTCTTTTAATTAAATGCACTTCAACAGCACACAATTTATTAGAATTTCATATTCAAATCTTCACAATATACAACTTAGGAAACACAAATCAACAAATGAGTGAAAAGTGTTCTTTAAACTTGTGCAACTATTTTGTAACTTGATTGATTTTACTTGTTTTGAATTTGCATACAAACATAGTTTTACATCAATTTCAGTAAAATAAAGCCTAAAAAATGTGTTATAATAAACACAGAAATGGCATTATTGTATGTGGAAATATGACTCCAACTCCGCCTGTAGAACCTTCGGGGCTACTGCCGGTCCCAAGCTCGGATAAAGAAGAAGGGTTGGACATGGGGTTGGCGACCCCATTCCGTCGAAATCTAACTTGCCAAAAAGACGCTAACCAGATAAAATAAGTCAAACCATTTTAACTCTGCCCTGGAAGTTGGAAGAAGAATTATGACGTAGCGTGATGAAAGCCGAGTTCCCTCGTAAGTCACGGGGCCGATGCCTCTTCTGTCAATCAGAGCAACCATTTTTTTATGTACATGGAACGTTCGTACATTGTGGGAGACTGGAAGACTATTTCAAGTTGCAGCAGAAATGAAAAGATACAACCTCAAGGTGCTCGGCATCAGTGGAACGCATTGAGACGATTGTCCGAAACTACAAAGAAGCTCGCCGGAAACTATCGTAAACCAGAACGACCAGTGAAAAGTAAGGAAGGCAAATTAATCAGCAACACTGAACAACAGCGAAATAGGTGGGTAGAACACTTTAAGGAACTCCTGAATCGACCAGCTCCACTGAACACACCCAACATCGAAGCAGCATCCAAAGACCTCCCAATTAATATTGGCGCACCTACGATTGAGGATATCAGTATGTCCATCAGACAAATCAAGAGCGGCAAATCATCAGGACCAGACAACATTCCAGCAGAGGCAATGAAAGCAGATATGGAAGCAACTGCGAAAATATTTCACATCTTCTTCAAGAAGATTTGGGATGAGGAACAAGTACCATCAGATTGGAAAGAAGGATACCTGATCAAACTACCAAAGAAAGGCGATCTCAGCAAGTGTGAGAACTACAGAGGCATCACTATTCTATCAATACCAGGCAAAGTCTTCAACAGGGTATTGTTAAACAGAATGAAGGACTTCGTAGACGTCCAACTTCGAGATCAACAGGCCGGATTTCGTAAGGAGTGATCGTGTACTGACCAAATTGCTACATTACGGATCATTGCGGAACAATCAATTGAATGGAACTCACCACTCTACATCAACTTCATTGAGCATTCGATAGCGTGGATAAGAAAACACTGTTGAGGCTTCTTCGACACTACGGTGTGCCTGAGGAAATAGTTAACATTATACGGAATTCTTATTATGGATTCAACTGCAAAATCGCACACGAATGACAGCTAACAGACTCTTTCGAGATGAAGACCGGTGTTAGGCAAGGTTGCTTACTCCCACCCTTTCTCTTTCTCCTGGTGATTGACTGGATTATGAAGACGTCGACATCTGGAGGGAAGCACGGGATCGACTGGACAGTTAGGACTATGCTCCATTGGGGGTAACAGGCGTTAGTAAGTAAGTAAGTAAGTAAATATGACTCTACGCTAGCACAATTTATAAAATCTAGTTTGAAATCAAACCTATTCTGTTGTTTATGTATTTTGAGGAACTTAACTATTATCGTTTCTAAATATATTGAGCAGAAAAAAAAATTGACTGATCAAAATCTGCTCTAAAAAAAATAGCGAAGAAATTTCCTAATAATTCTATATCATAATCTTCAGATATAACTAGCATAATTTTAAGTTGACTACTTGAGTGAACGTTTTCTACATTGAACAGAAATCAGTTTGTCAATCACAAAGAATGAGTTTTTGCGTTTGAAAGTTAAATTTTCCTTTGAGTGTTAGACTTTCGTCTATGAGCTGCAGTAGCCGTGAATAAACAGTTCGAACCACACAGATATAAGCGAACAATGCTGTTTTCGATTAGAATGTCATCAGGCTTTATCTCTCTAATATACATCAATATTTATATGAAAATGTTCAACCAATTAAGGCAATTTACGGGTCAATTATCACAATGAAATAGATTACGTCACCACGTATAATAGGTAAACGTACTAGGTAATGAAATTTGATAGAACTTTTGTCATAGAATTTTATTATTCTTTCTACTGTCAGTACACCTACCTGTCTTCCTACTATCAACTTGTACTTTTGCCTACTATTTGTAGTAACGTAATCTACTTTATTTCATTTTGATTATTGACTCAAATTGCCTTGATTGGTTTAACATTTTCATCATAAATATTCATGTATATTAGAGAGATAAAGCCTGATGACGATCTAACTGAAAGTAATATTGTTCACTTACATGTATTGTTCTAATTTTTACAATGGGAATCTTTAACAAAAAATTCAGTTAGAAAGAAGCAACATTAAAAATTGTTTTATGGTTTTTTTTGACAAGCAGAATGACGTAATCAAATTGAATCAGTGAATTTCTGTCTAGTTGTTAATATAAACTGACATTGACAACCCCAATGATTATGTAAATAAATATTCCGTCAGTCTGAATAAGTCTTTGTGTTCATCTTATCTTTCATTAAAACATCTATCTATCTGTGATATAACTAAAACTTCATGTAAAAGTAGAAGTCCAAGTAATATATACAAGTGTCAACAGTATTTATTTATTCGACTAATTGTACAAATAAGACAAATTTTCAGACCATTTTCTTTATAATGTGTCTCTAATTGATGACGCACTCTACTAAGTGATTGAAATCAAAAATACAAGTCAATCCAACTATCTGAATGTTCAGTACTTGTGTTTGAAACACTGAGCTATTGACTGATGCATGTATGTAATTATCCAAGATTATTCCACATCAATGAAACACATCCTAATGATTGTTTATGTGCTGTGAAATCCAAAGTAATTCGAAAGCTAAACGTTTTCTTTTCATCACTACCATGCTAATCTAATGAACAAAAAGGATTAGACCAAATAGGATCAGTGATTTATTTGAAAAAGGCACAGTAGGCCATAAAAATATGCATATCTTATCTTTAAACTTTCATTTGCAAAATATCATATTATCGCTTGTCTTTATCCACATGCTTTTTAGTCTTTAAAACACTATGAGCGCGCTATACATACGGATTCCATACTCTTTGCTTCAGTAGTGACATCAGAGAGATAGATGATCTGATGCATATCCACTGTAAAACTTATTAGCCACGTTGTGATTAATATACACTACAATTGTACCACGCTAGCAGTATCAATAGTATTAGTCAATTTTACAGAACTATTTAATAAAGTGATTTTGTTTGTTTTATGTGCTATACCTATCGCAAACGGCTTCAGTAATCTTTTTACAATTTCCTATATGCTAAGAAGATCTGTTCTTTTTTATCCTTTACTTGATTTCGCTTTTGTTAATGGGTAAGGTTGATTTTTTTTGAATGAATTTGAGTGGATAGCCGGTTATCTATAAATCAATACATGCGGACAACTATAAACTCGCATACGATTGGAAAAGTGTTGAAATACTGGATAGAGGTAAAACAAAGAACATTAGAGTACTTTTTAAAAAAAGCATCGAAATCGACCAACTTTATCAGTAAATCAGAAAAAGCATAGACCTGCATGGGATTAAGAACCCAAGTCAAAGGGGTATAAAATCAAAATAAAGTACACCATGACAGGTCCCAGGTCAATAACAACCAATCAAGGTCAACAGGACAAGCTGTGTCATACATGAAGAAATTCGAATACTTCGCTCATACATGAAGTTTAGGCTGATGATGTTTTTCAAAAGATAAGTGAAAACGTCACAACTAAACTATCCGAATCTTAGAGCGAGAATCCACTATGATATTTTGATACATTTTCTCTATTATAAAGCAAAGAGGTATAAGTTGTTTCAAGTAAGCTTAGTGCCGTTTTTGTCTATGTGGACCATCTTCGACACCGTTATTAAATATATCTGAATATATGGACACTGGGTCACAATGTGTCAATAAAAGCTAATTATCTACAGCTATTCTGTTTTAAATTACTGCTGCCTTTAAATTGTTACCCAGCCCCAACTTGTTGTGTGAAATTAAACAAATATATATCTTTTATGATCAGAACTAAAGGAATTTAACAATATCGATCATTTATATCCTACTTTAGGAGCTTGACATTGAACATCAACTCCGTTTGTAGCCTTTTTAGGGTTATTCCCGGTCCTATGTCCGGATAGAGGAGGAGGGTTGAGCATGAGGTTAGCGACCGCATCCCGTAGAAATCCAGCTAGCTGAAAAAAAGCCAACCAAGAAAATAATTCTCTGATCGACGGTCTATACCCTACTAGAGGTAAATGGCGTAAGTAAGTAAGTAAGTAGGTAACATCAAACATCAACATAATGATTTCAAATTAAAATAAGAAACGCTATTCATCACTGATGTGTTCTCAATTGCTTTATTCATAAAGGATGACAGAAAACTGTCAACATGAAGGATAACATGAATAGTTACTTTTAGCAGGAATTACCGCAAAATTAAATAAACTTACTGTTAATTGACCAAAAACAAATCATATGAAGCGATCAACCTAAATGTTAAGCTTTTTTTCAACACTCATTACCAATAAGTATCAGCAAATCTGAAGGAACTAATATTTCTTACAAATCAACATTATTTAACACAGGGACTTAGATAACTTATACCAATGAAGTCTTACAATAGATTAACAAAGCTTTCAAATATCTCATTGAAAAAAAAATATAATTCTGACAATGTGTATGACGCTTACTGGGAATCTGCACGGAGGTTGAAAATATCTTCTACAAGCCTCTACTTTCAAATCATCTTGTCAGTTATGTCAAACTATCAAAAATAGATCAATACACATCACGACAACAAGTTTGTGAACTAAATCGATAATAAAACTGTCCAACATCTGAAACCAAACACTCTCCTCATGAATGAATGATACAACAAAACACGCTATTCACAATATATTGTCTGCATAAGTGCAAAAGAATTGGGTTTTTTTTTGTTTCTGTGAACTAAGAAGACAAAACATTTGACAGATTAATGTCATTTCCATACAGTCAACAGCATGCATCGATTTAATACAAAAACTAATCATCTATCTATGATCTAACAAGATGTTTTTTTACTTTTCAAACAAATTGGGACTAAGTAAACGTATCTTCTCTTTCATCTGATACTAAACTAGATTGAGGTTTATTTCATAGTAAGATAAAAATTTATTTTCAAACCAAAACTCTTCTCACATATATATATATATATATATATATATATATATATATATATATATCATCACTTTTACCGATGTCTATTTATTGTAGAAATCAGAAAAAGCAGGAACTACAATAGTAAGTAAGTGAGTGAGTGAGTGAGTGAGTGAGAGAGAGAGAGTGAGGTAGAGAGAAAACAGAAGTACACTTTCTGATATTGGTATACTTCGTTCCTTATAACAGTGAGATAAGACAACAACAATAATAACAACCACATGCCTTTTAACTATCATTAACCGTTATAAATTGAAATGATCCCTTCCTTATTGTGTGTTTTTTTTTCTTTGCAAATCATATTGCGTTATTTTGATTTGTACACTGTTGCCTTGTTACTGTTGCTTTTGATGATAGTTGTGTACGCGTTTTATTGTTGTTTGTTTTTTTTCATTTGAATAAATAGATAATTGAATCATATCGCAGTAATTCCCTTCGGGGAAATACGATTATTCTCTATGGTTTGTTATTTCTATCAGAGCTAAATAACAAACAGAATAACACTAGAAATTTGCGCGTAAACAGGCGTATTATTCTAGTTTATGTAATGTATTCACTAATAAGTCTGTACACAGGTCTGTACATATATATATACATATATATATGTATATACCTGCATAGTTTCGGCAATATGAATAAAGTAGCCAGGAGGCACATCACTCATAAACAAGTTATTCTCCATCAAACGTTTATGATACTGTGAAGTTTTGAGGAAAACAAATACATCCTGCTTCTTCTACACTTTCTTTTATTTATGTAATTATGATTATTATTGTTATGACTATTGCCTTTAAATCAATAGTTTTCTTGACATCAGGCAATTAGAATGATCACTGTTTGATAATGCTTAAGAGTAGCATGAAATCATGAATCAGTCAATGATAGACCATGATGAGGAAATCTGGAAGCATTGAACGGTTGTTTCATCCTAGTGTGCACCTACACGACGCACACTACTCGCAGGGTTCGAACCCAGGATTTTAGGTCTTGTGTGTGAACTCTTAACGTCTACACCACCAAGCCGGCATTCAACGGTGTTGATGTCCAACCTCAAATAATCCACAGTTATGTAAAACCTCATTCTTTGTCTTCGGTGAGCACGGCTTCACAGCCGAACTGTGCTGAACTCCACTGGTCTCACTAGAACTCGGAGAAACTTCCTCTCTAATGCTTCCGAGCTTCTTATGGTTGCCTAACATTGATCGATTTATGATTCCGAAGTAACTCAACAGTCTCCATAATCCTTTCGTGCAAATGTTTTGGAACTGTTGAAAAATTACATTAAACTGTCATATACAATGAAGATCCAATTAGGGTTATATGTTGTAGAAATATGATACATTCTGTAGGTTTGACTGACTTGCATATGACTTTTACTTTGCTATCTATTGTTTGATTGACAGAAATATTTATTTAAATGTTGATAATTTAATTGATTATACTCTTCACTTAAAATTTTCTCTAAATTTCCCACTGCTTAATAATACCACTCAATTAAAAAAAACGTTTTCAGCACATGTTATGAGGTACATCTTTTTTAAAATTCTCTCATTAATAACTATTCAAAAGAATATCGTGAGAAGTACAGTTGATTGATTATCACACAGTAAAAATAATGTCCTGTCTGGTGGTTAGTCTGTGACCAGAGATAGCGTTTATTATGTTAAAGTGTTAGGCAGTTGGAAGTAGTCAATAGAAAATCCTGTCTGATCTCGGTTTTGTACCACACAACTCTTGTCAGTTAGGTATACATGTAATCTTGATGAAACTAATACTCTCAGAGGGATTCGAACGAAAAACACCTAGTTTTATAATCTAAGACGTAATCACCAAACTACCTTTCCTGTGATTAATTATGCATTTAAGATTAATTGTATGATTTGAACTGGTAAATTGCACTAAACTGTGTGGGATTGTAATAAAGTTATCCATTTTTGATTTTTTCCCCCCGAACTAAAATTTTACTCATACGCTTGTATGACTAATATCCTTAAACTGGTTTGTTAATGATTGTTACAAAGGACAAGCAGGAATTTCATGATGCTCAGTACATTTTTTTATGTCTGTTCGCTGCAAAAATGGAGTAAAACATAGTGAGATCCATACACTGAACATATTATGAAATATGAAACTGAAATGAATATCAAATAAATACTGTTAATATCTCAGTCTTAGAGTAGGTCAGTGGCGACAAGTTTAACTCAATTGTAACATTTCAGACTGCGAAGCCGGACTACGCTGGTTTGAATCTTACAGCAGACAACAGTTACTTTAAGGTTTCTGAACTATTGCACTGATATGTTGTGATTTACCTACAACCACTTGATTGGAAATAGGCATCAAATCGATATTGTTTCAAGTTTGATAGCTCCCCCCAAATCAACGGTTAAAACATTCAAATGACACAGCTATTTTGAAGGCCCAGAAATCATTTTCTTAAAATATATATGAATCAATCTTCTTAAGACTTTGTAGACGTTCTACCACAAAAAACTACACTATTTACGAGATTATTATGACATCCGACTCAAGTCATCCCGTTGGATGTCCACTGAGCAGTCTAGAGGTGAAGCGTTCGATTGCTCGACCAAAGGTCCTGGGTTTGACTTCGGCAATTATATAGGGGTCGTGAACGCGCACTGTTGATGAGTCCCCTACTAGGATGAAAGGGTTGTCCAGCGATTCCAGGTTCCTAATGGTGGTCTAACAATGATCAATTCATGATTTCAACGAATGTTATTGTTTCGTTTTATCTATAATAAGTTATTCCAATTTTCCTTAGTTCAACACCTATTTAGATCAGTGATAGACATTGTTCAATAACTTTTTTGATATTACACTCAATAACCAATGAAGCTTATTAAAAATGTAACAATGTTAAGGTGGTTTATAACATCAAACTGTTTAAAAATTTCCGCATTTTTTTTTGCACTAAAATGTATCATTTACAAAATACGATTGTACAATAAACCATTTTACGTGTAATAAAATTTTCACCATGGTAAAATAAAAAAAAATTCCAGTTTATGATTGTTTTTATAGCCTATTTCTAATTTAAACTCCTAATGCTTAACTACATATTTTGTTTTACAATTAAACATAAATCTGCTAACAAGTATCCATAAATTGTTGAATGTAAATGTTTTCTCTCTAATCCCGGACATTAAAATCTAATTTATCTTAATCTCCTTCACTGAATCTCTTTAGTATGCATTACAGTATCATGAAAATGGTTGTTTTACTTTGAAATCATCAATGAATCATTGTTAGTTGGACCCTCATCATAAAAACCTGAAAGCACTGAACAAACTGTTCCATCCTGGTATGGGACTCATCAGCAGTGCGTATTCACGACTCCCAATTATCTTAGAATTCGAATCCAAGAGCTTCGATTTTGCGCGGGAACGGTTGACCTTAAACAAAATTGTCAAAACTACCAGTTGTCTGTTTCTTGTCTATTTGGTGATTAGAGAAGTTGATAGTTGGAATGAATAAGTGAATAATGCTACATTGCCTAAACTGTTCACAAATTATTCAGCTCTGATAAATGTTAACATTTCCCTTTTCATTTATTAACTTTCATTTGTTAGTCTGGGACAAATTAGGTAATACTCTAATAATCACAAATTATATTTGTGAAATTTAGGACTAAATAAATTTATAATCTTATTGATATTTCAAACTAATATAAGTTATATAACTATTGAAAACCTGCAACTATTGGCCATTTTGTCCTGATACATGACTTCTCATAAGTACCTATCTACGACCGCATCAGTGATGGTCGAGCCTAGGAACTTGGGTTTGCCGCCAGAAAGCTCACCCTTAAGAACACTGACCTAGCTTTCGATGGTTTGATATCGAAACCCTATTGGTTCATGATACTGGGCGACCATATTCGATTGCCTCATATGTCCACTAGTAGAAACTTCTGGAGTTTCAGCGATAAACCATGACGAGTTAAGTTCAGTCCTCTCAACTGTGAGGGAATTACCCACTGAAGTTATTGCAAACTGGCTAAAGTTAGATTTGTAAATTATTCCATTTCGACTCCATGGTCTATAGGTTTGGCGTTCACAAGTTATGCTAGAAATCCTCTGCTATTCACATCAAGAAAACTTTAGAAAGCCAGCATCATAAATAACTAACTACATTTGGTTCTATCGTGTGGCATTTTAGAAACCCAAATCCACAACTTCAACTAGGAATTAAACACAGGTTTTTGAAGTCTAGATAGTGTTATTACTGAAAATGCGACAAAATATGTGAAAATAAAGCAACCTATTTGATTCAGATGAGAATATTTCACTTCACTTTATCTCACCAAGTCAACAGTTTTAAGTTATTTAGGTGTTAGTGATGAACTAAGTAAATGGTTTGTTTGATTCCGTCACTAATCAAAATGGATTTGATATCGCAAACTGACATTTATTAGAAAATCATATCAATGGTCATGAATAAACTACCTTTCTTAATACACAGAATAAACGTTGCAATGAACAACGGTTACATATGCATATGTTATTGAGTAAAGTCATCAGCTGATCATTGACAAACCACCACTGAAAAACTGAAGGCATTCAGCAGTTCACACTCAGGACCCTGCACATGGGAATCAAACCCAGGAACTTCGGTATCAAGGTCCTGTCCAGACCACTGAGCCGACAGCCGACAGCGTTAGTGTCTAACTTCAATTAATCCCTAAAATTCAGCAACCGTTTTCCATTATCTTCCTAGGGTACTTTTCTCACACTAGATACAGTTGATTTCGACTAGATACAGCGTCCCATAAGGACTCCAATTATTTCCTTCTTGAGATTAAATCACCAATCAAAACATTATCTTTTTCTGTATAGGAATGTAGCAAATTTTTAATTTCATTGTAATCATGAACTAATCTTGATCAAACACATACTAACATCGCCAGTGAAATGAATCGAATACATATATATGAATGGAAATCCAACATTATCACATGGATTATAATCTTTTTAATTATTTGATACAAATAATTTGAATGCTGAGGATTTTCATGTAACCTAAAAATGTTAACTCTATATTAGAATTATTTAAACACAATGCAAAAATACGAACATTCAATCGAACAAATTTGTTGAATAATATATATGATGGATACTAAATTAGAAACATTGAAAACATTGAACAACACATTTCTTTGTTTCAAGTTTCGATCTCATTTATTGATTGAATATTATCAAATCAAAAATAAACATTTGTGATAAAAATCAATGATATAATATGATATCGAATCCCTGTGAATGAAAGCATGAATCCTCGTTTAAAAACTGAATGTATTGAGATGAGTATTTAGCCGTGAACTTGTGTTGTTAAATCATGAATCGATCAATGTCATGATATGTTCGGCACTTAGGATGCTTGAGGCTATTACGAGTTACCTTAGTCGATAAACGCGAACGAGACTTTTACCAGCTTCCAGGAAGGCTACCCTGAATCCCAGAATCGAAATAGAAGACTTTGTAGGCGTAGAAAGTATATTCTACAAGCACCCAGCAATCCCAGTACAATCAAGCATACAACTCTCGTTTATTTATACAACATAACAACGTCCTTGAGACAGTTAAGAAAATAGCATACTAAAATACACTGTGGCCAATCACAGCCATTGATTTTCCTGGTGGGAATTGAAATCTCAAGGTCATTTGATCAGCCCCTGCTGGCAAACGTGAAAACCGAACTACGGCATTATCAAGCGAATTTTGGGGATCTAACATCCCCAACATGTCAGACCACCATTAGAAACCTGAAAGCACTGGATAGCCGTTTCGTCCTGGTATGAGACTCATTAGCGGTGCAAATCCATGTGGTTGCGCAAAACCATGAACTGATCGAAGTTAGATGATAAAACTGTTTTATATTGGCTCAGTGGTTCAGAGGTTGCGCATTTGAATCCTGTGAAGTGAAGGAGATGTGGAAGCGCAGTGCTGATACCAGGATGAAACGGCCGTCTAATGCTTTCAAGTTTCTGTGATCTAACCACTGATCAATTCATGATTTCAAATGTGTAACATATATTTTCATCATGTATTTGAATGAAATCCCCAATAAGTCGAGTAATTATACTACGCATCTAAATAGCATCTATTCATTACCAAGATATATATATTAGGAACTTATACACTTCCAAAGATACCAAACTCATACCATCTGGCATTATAAACAAAAATGTTAATTTTGAAATCAGTAGTATCATTGTTTTGAATTCTTTTCAAGACGAACAATAGTTTTATTAATATAACAAATACATTTTACTGAACAATACCAACTAGTGTCGAACTTCGTTGCAAAAATAATTCAAACCATTATTCAGTGATCAATCAGCGTATTTATGTTGGTATGTGTGTGAGCAATTAAACTTTAAATAATGAAATTGGAAATATTTATTTTATCTCCGCTACTCGTCATGAAATCAATCAATCATTGTCATTACGTTTACGTGTACCACCATGGTAGTAATTTTATACATACTTGAACAACAGATGAGTTATTCTATCTTATCATATCAAGAGTTGATCACAGAGAGGATACAATTAAAAGTCTAATTTAAAAACTCAGGTTGTACAGATCATTCTTCATATTCAAGCAATATCACTAGTTTTCCGTGAATAATAGAGGTCAAAATGAAGTAAGTGAATCACTTCTCCATTGACCTTGAGGAGTCAAAATGAGGGCTTGTCATGTGACACATTTGGATGATTTCCTCAATAAGTGTCTTATCTACTTCCAGTGCTTCTTTCTGAATTCTTCCTCCATTGGAATCTAGTTTGTTCTCTCCCACAGTCGGTTGTTGTCTTGCAAACGAATACGCAGTATCTTGCGTAGAGAATTGTTAATAAACACTTACGGATTATGGATTTTGTGTTTCTTTCAGTTTCCTCCTCATACAGTAGAACTGTTTTGACATTGAAAGTTGAAAAATTTGTGTTTGTTGATAGTTGTTTTGATTTCCAGATATTCTTCAATAGTCAATGATAGCCACATAATATTAACTGAAAGTATATAACATTTAATGACCCCAATTCTCAACTCAGTGATCTAAAATGCAATTCCTAATGTGAAGTACTGTATCCGTATTATTTCAACTATTTCAATTATTTCGCTAAATAGTTTAAAGAATTATAAAATTGATAATTGAAATGTTTGTTTATATATCTCTTTTTATTTTTAGAGAAACATAACTAACTAACTAAATTCAATTCAATAAATTGTTAGCCTATTTTCTTTTTAATCCGTTTTTATAAATCTGATGCATTAAAATGCTACAAACCGATAATTCAATAATTTATTTTCTGTTAATTTTTGCTCATTTTAAATTTATTCAAATTCAATTTTTTCTTTTCAAGGGTTCATCCATACAAACAAACTGTGGCACATTTTTCAAATATTGTTAAAATTAAAATCAACTTATTCAATGATAAACTTAAATAATAAGATTGTCAAATAATCAAATTTTAAAATGCTCACAATAAAAATATTTAAATGAAATGAATGA
The DNA here is from genome assembly GCA_944470395.2 of Schistosoma turkestanicum. Lineage (NCBI taxonomy): Eukaryota > Metazoa > Platyhelminthes > Trematoda > Strigeidida > Schistosomatidae > Schistosoma > Schistosoma turkestanicum. Next base: position 4,614,889 of record OX103979.1, on the reverse strand, counting down.
GATAAAAATTAAGGATAAATTAAATTAATGAATGAAAAAGAAATAATAATAAGAAAATAATTTTATAACAATTTGAAAATAATTGATTCTTATCAAATTTAATTTAAATGCATAAATCTTTCACGTTTTACTGAAGATTTCCGTGGAAGAGTGGAAACAATACAATGTATCTTATCATATTTTTGCTAACTTCATCTTCAACAATGTAGATAGCAGACATTACCATGACGCAGTGAGTATACGCAATACTTACAACTATTAGTACATTCACCGGATCACCCATTCTTGTCAGATGTTTATCTATCTATGCCTCATATACCCTCCTGACGTTACAACACACTCAGCAGCTGAAAACATATCATTGGCTAAAATCATACAGTAGAACTGTCTTGACATATGTATTGCACATTGTGACGTTGGTGTCGGATGATGGTTGTTTTGAGTTCCAGATGTTCTTCAGTTGTACAAACGCTGCTCTTTCTTTGCCGATCCGCGTCTTTACATCTGCATCAGATCCACTTTGCTCATCGACGATGCTGACTAAATATGAAAGGGTTTCAACATGCTCCAGAGCTACTCCATCAAGTGTGATTTGGTTGGTGGATGATCTGTTGTATCGGAAAATCTCGCTTCTTTTCTTATGCACCTTGAGACCTACTGCTGCAGAGACTGCTGCTACCACGTCTTCTGGTTTTGTTGTTGCGTGTGAGATGGAAGGGTTACATAGATCAGTTGCTATCTCCAAATCGTCCAGCTGCATCGTAGCTGTCTACTGTATCCCGCGCTTCTTCTCACATGTTAACTTTCAGTCCATCACCAGGAGAAAGGGTGAAAATAAGCAACCATGCCTGACAACGGTCTTCACTTGAAACGCGTTCGTCAGTTGTCCCCTATGCACAATATTATAGTTTAGTCCATCGTAAGAATTCCGTATGATGTTGACTATCTTCTCAGGCACGCTGTAGAATCGACGAAGCCTCCACAGTATCATCCTATTTATACTATCGAATGCTTTCACATAGTCAATGAAGTTGATGTAGAGTGATGAATTCCATCGAGTTGATTATTCCACAATAATCCATAGTGTCGCGAGTTTCCTTAATGATGACTTTGATTTAATTGTGAGAGTTGAATTTTTATACTCAAATTTATACAAATATATAACGTAAATAATTTCAGAGATTCACTTTTTAATCTGCTTCATTTATAATGTGTTAGGTAAGCCGTCATCGACCTATGAGCGGTGTAAATACTAGTATAATCATGATACAATCAATCTGTCTGAGGAGACAACTGCTAACTTGTAATCCTCATGGATAATGAAAAATAGACAGACCAAAGAACATAATGCGCCAGTAATTGGAGGTAGACATTAAAAGAATGAATGGCAAATGAGAAAACCTAAAAATTAAAGCCCAGGACAGCATTACCTTGAGAATCCTTGTAGATAGCTTATGCTTCATGGAGGTTAACAGGCGTAAGTAAAGTAAGTATATTGAGTTAATGATTTGAATTACTTTAAACAGAGAAAAAACAAACATTGCGCATAAATATCACCAATCATGATCTAACTATATGAATGAGGCCCATCAGTTGACCTTCAGATTACATTTCCCACTCAGAAAATCCTTGAGTGTTATTAGTTGATTGATTATTTTAGTATGCTATTTTTGTGACTCTCCCAAGGCTGTTTCTATCATTATATAAAAATAAACTCGATTTATTTACTCGTCGACCTCATATTAGCTGGGTACTTGTAGAATACACTTTCTACGCCACATTAGGACTTCTTCTTCTAATTAGTTGGGGCTCGGAACTCTTGGATTAGAGTAGCCTATCGTGTCACTGGATCATTTGTTCTCGCTCTCGTTTACCGACTAAAGTCAACTCGTAATAGCATGCAAGCATATCAATTGACAAGCATAACACTATCAACATTCACTCATTCATCCATTCATCCACAATGAAGCAAAAAAAGCAACCCATTGATCAAAAGTTACATTGAATTAACATTACTTCATAGCGATAATGATGATGACGACATTGATCATTTGATGTACCTACATACAAAATTTGTTTCACTTTATTTTTCCACTATAAACCTACCAAACTGTAACAAAATAAATTTTATAGTAACATTTTTTTAAGAAATTTGGTTACATGTGATTATTTTTTTCCTGGAGATAATCACACTGCCACTACGAACAACACTTTATTATCAATATTATTATTATTATTGGCTATAAAAAATGTTTCATAGAAATTATTTTTTTTATCAATAATAATATATAAAACAGTTTCACTTTTATCTTTTCAAAACGCAAAATGAGTTAATGGCAACAATAATCAAAAAATAACAATGTGAAAAACAACACATATGTCAACTAAACATAAAATTAGTCAGGGAAATGAATAGATAGTTTTTTTGTTGTTAAAAAGAAAAAAGCTAACCACTAATACACGTTGAATATATCATTTCAATAATGTTTAGATGACATTTTTTTTCTATTTAACATGATGACAACAGCAATAATAATAATAATAGAGAAAAAAACATGAAATTTCTCTAAATATCATGTTTCATTGAAATGAATCAATTTCTAAGTGAAGAAAACGTTGTGCCTAATGGTTAGAATATATATATATATATATATATATATATATATATATATATATATATATATATATAATGTGTTGATGTGATCATAGGAGTCTTATCAGTGCTGATGGCCTGATGTGTGAGGAACACTCAGGATGAAGACAGAAGGCTTGACTAACTTTTGACAAGCTGAATCATTTATGGCGTAAGAGAGGTGTTCAGTTGATAATAAAAGGACGAGCGTAATATTGTAGTGTGCCGAATCGATGCGTCTGCGTGTTCTTAATGGCCGTTTTATTAAATCAGGTGAACTGGTATTGATGAATACATTTATTCGGGACACACCACAAAGTGAAGCGGAGAAGCGATTTGGAGAAGGCTAAGAGCCAACTCAAAAAGATAGAGTATGACTAAGAGTATATAGTCAAATAAAAATAAGACAGACATATGACAAGCGAAATAGGCATGCACACACATGCATAAAAGCGACGAATGATTGACAAGGTCAAATGACAAGCGATACAAATCATGTGAGTTCATGGGGAAATTAAGAGATTAACATTAAAGCGAAAAGGATGAGTAAGCGCGTAGGGGTAATCAATGCTCAGTCGTACAAGCTCATATAAAGCAGATAATAAAAAATACCAATGGTACATATAAGTTGTTGCTATACAAATGGCTTGGTTAAATAAATTAATCGAAAGGGCTTAACCAAGTTAGATGTAAGCGAACTGGAATATATGTGGAGGCACTACAATATGCATCAGTTCCCTCGGTTCGACTAACTCACGGGTGTAAAGCATGGCCAGTCAGAGTAGAAGATATTCGTAGGTTACTGGTTTTCGATCATAGGTGTCTTCTAAGCATTGATTCAATATCCTAGGACAACAGAGTAAGTAATTCTATTATTAGGAAACGAGTACTAGGTAAGGATGGCAGATCAATAAATAAGGTATTGAAACTTCATCAGTTGAGGTGGTTGGGACATGTGTTACGTATGGCCAACCACCGATTGCCTCGACCAGCTGTTTTGTGATGTAGGAGTAGGCTGAAAGGAAGCAAGGGGTGGCAAAGCCAAAACATCGCAGAAATCCATGAAGTAACCAATGGTTACTATTTTTCGATCATAGGTGTCTTCAAAGCAATGCTCGGATATTCTGGAACTATCAAGTAAACAATGGTGTTATTAAGAAACGGTTACTAGGTAGGGATGGCAACTAAATTAATACACTAGTGAATCTTCATCAGTTGAAATAGTTGAAATATTTGCCCAACCACTGAGTGTCACGATGAGCTATGTTTTGTGGTGTAGGGATAGGTTGACAAACGAAGTGAGCCATGTTGCTGGGTGTAGACTAACTTGTTAGGATCCGCGAGACATTAGTAACTGATAGTTATAGACTTTGAATGACATATCTCAAAATCGTTTGCGATTGCGCAGATGCATCCATTATTTGTGTCCAATCATGACTTCATGAGCTCAGAACCTTTCCTAACTGAATGACTGATATGATAATAAGAATAAGAAGTGGAAATCAGGAATGAAATATTTTCCTAGTGGATCTATAAATTTCAATAGTACTCCCTTAATGACACTAGGGTATACATTATCTGAAATCATAAACCAATATTTCACAAATTTCAGCCTACATCATTTATATTTCCTTTTCCAAATTGATCTTATTTCTGATAAGAGATTTATCCGCCTACCAGTTTGTGTTATTCAGAACGTGATAATTTTGTGAGTATGGAGGTTGATCTAACATAATCAGTAAATTATAATAAAAAGTCTCAGACAATCACTCCAGTGAAGCATAATTAATATTTTTTACAAATTTTCTTATAAATTATGTAAACTATTCCTCAACAATGTGAAAACTCTTGCATATAGAAAGAAACATTCACTGTTCTTCTTTCACTTAGAATTGAATTGTGAATATGATGCGCTTATTCCACAAATAATGTTAAAACCTGCATGAATTGTTCTTTATTCGAATTCTTCATATAAATTTACTTCTTTAATGTGCTATTGGAAATTAGGTCAATCAGTTTTTATGTTTCCAAAAACCAAATGTGGTGATTAGGCAGTGTTTGCATTAATATGTTGAGCCTACAAGGCTTGTCCTAGCTTTTGGACAAACTAATTGACCCTTTTTTTGCTTGCGTTACTATTTCCTCGTGTTTTAACCTTGTTCATTATTCTCTCAAATCTTGGGTGTTTTTGATTGAGTGTGAGTGTTGTGTAAGCTACTTTGCTCATTACATGTCTAGCCTATTATTACCTGACTATAAGTAATTAGTTATCTTTCATCGCATTGAGTTGGCTCGCTCGCCTTCTCCACTTCAACTCACTTTGCTTGTATGATTTGTATCGTCAAATCTGTTTGCTTGAATAAATGCATGAAATAAATCATTTCTAATCCGTATTTGGCTTTTCACTACCGCCTTTGTACAAACGGTGTTCATCCAAGTATGATATACGAAAATCGAAGAGAAGATTTATTTCACAGCATACTCGATCATCCGCGCAAAAAAAAGATGTCAGATAGTGCGTCACTAAAGCGGTGAACCCTAATTTCAATTTAATGCATCCACTAAACACATCTAAGCAGTAATCAAATTATCAGTAAACAAGTTTCATATCCATAATTATTAGTATAGGGAGTTGTGAAGACTGAAAACATGGAACAATCAATATTAGATCACGATTGACAACCTAGAAGCACTGAACACACCTTTCGTCGTACTATGAGGATCCTAAGCAGTATGCATTCACAATTCTACATGTGTAAAAATCAAACCGAAGATCTTGAATGCAAACGCTTAACCTTTAGACCATTAAATCTGCATCCAATAACTTCAGTTAATCCACAATTGATCTAACATTATTTCCGTTAATTATTTCAATGGAGATTAACATTTATATATTCAGAAATATGAAAATCACTGGAATTTATCTAATAGTAGCTTGTTGTAATATATCCGAAAGTGAAATCTCTGAAGCACAAATAAATTATTGTCAAATGAGTTTTTTTCGATAATGTTTAGTTCTGATTCAAAGTTACACTTATTTAGGTAAAGTGAACTTTATATTACCTTTCTATTTAGAAAGCATCATACATTTTAAAAATTCAACCATACATCACCAAATAATTCTGAATGATTCAAGATTCAATAAACCTACAATGAATCAGCATACTAATCTTAAGGGAAACATGATGTTGTTTCCATGAAATCAAAATGACCTATCACTTCTTTATTTAAAGACCATCACAATCTAAGTGGAAGACGTAAGCATCTTGAGGGACGCACGGTGTTCAACGGACAGTCAGGACGCAACTGGAAGATTTGGACTTCACAGATGATCAGGCTATTCAATCGTAGACGCAACAACAAATGCAAGAGAAGACGACCAGTGTGGCAGCAGTCTCTGCAGCAGTAGGTCTCAACATACAGAAAGGGAAAAGTAAGATTCTACGATACAACACGACATTCGCCAACCAGGTCACTCTTCATGGAGATTCTTTGGAGGACGTTAACACCTTTACATATCTCGGCAGCATCATCGACAACCAAGGTGGATCCGATGAAGATTTGAGGGCGCGGATCGGCAAAGCAAGGGATGCATCTCTACAGTTGAAAAATATCTGGAACTCCAAACAACTTTCAACCAAAACCAAAATCATGATTTTCAATACAAATGTCAAGACAATTCTACTGTATGGAGTGGAAACATGGAGAACTACGAAGACACAAGTGTTTATTAACAGTTGTATACGCAAAATACTTCGGATTCCTATCAGCAACAATGTACTGTGGGAGAGGACAAATCAGATTCCAGTGGAGGAGTAAATCAGGAAGGAGCAGTGGGAGTGGATAAGACACACACTGAGAAAAGCACCCAACTGCATCACAAGGCAAGCCCTCACATAGAACCCTCAAGGTGAAAGTAAAAGAGGAAGGCCAAGGAAGACATTACGCCGAGAAATAGAGAAAGACATGAGAAGAATGAACAAAAACTGGAAAGAACTAGAAAGGGAAGCCCAGGACAGAGTTGGTTTGATAAAAATGGTGAACGGCCCAAGTAAGCAAGTAAGTACAATCTAAGTGATAATGTTGCAAGGTTTTGCTTGATATATCGACTTTACATCACATTCAATTTACTTATAAGTAGACTGTATAACAGTTAAATTTGATTTTGTTTCAAGGCTACAAGAGACAGGATACTGTAGGTAGTAGATTTCTTCAAAGATGTATAACCAGTTGATAGAACTATCAAGTTGGAATTTAGGTTACAATCTGTCTAGTTGTCAAATGTATCGATAACATTTTATAAAGTCATCAAATGATTTGACTGAGATAGGAATGTTCCACACTCTACCTACCCACATAAAAGAAGGCGAACCAATAAATGCGAGTCCTAGGTCTAGAGTATCCACGGTAACTGCAATCAACTGTTAGTGACTACACAGTATATTTAGACATTGATTTAAAAAGCTGTAGATTTTAAGTCTGAACAAAGTCGTACGTGCTGTATTTCTTCAATTTCATTTATTCCTCTCTAAGTAGATCATCGGTTTATTCTTCCACCAACCAGAAACATTCATTTCACCAGATCTAACCTACATTTTATTAAATTTCTCGCACTGTATTAACATAATCTCCATCAAACTGGGTCGACACATTTTTGTGCACTAAATCTTATCTTCTTTATAACTGACAACTCCTTGTTTAGTTATGTGTACATGTCACTTATTTCTACGGATTCCCAACACACTTTTCCTAAAAATGATTTGAAAACCTTGTTTTAAGATTTGTTTTGTTTTAAAATATTTTACAGATAATTCAGTTGGAAAAAAACAACCGAAATAAATAAATTTCTGTTTCGCGCTACAACTTAAACATTTAACCGAATAAAATATTTCAACTTTTCAATGTTAAATTAATTTTTTTTTCGTATGCGCGCAAAAGAAAAATGAATTATTATTATAAATTATGTTTATTAATTAATTATTCACTAAACAATCAATGAAATTATAATTGATGAATAATATTCTTTTTTTTACATTGAAGTTTGTTTTTTGAATTTTTGAAGGAAAATTTTACAAATTTAATAAAAAAAAATTCGGTGTACATTAAAAAAAAATAGTCTCTCTGATTGTAAATTTAGAATAATGAATAATTTTGAAAATATTTAACAGCAAAATTGTTCATTAGAATCATGTTACAATGATTGTTAGACTAGTATTAGAAACCTGAAAGCACTGGACAGTTGGTTCGTCCTAATTATGCAGCTTGTCAGCAGTGCTTACCCTTGCCTCCCGCTTGCGGAACTCGAACCAAGGACCTTCGGTCCAGCCGAGTCGATTTTCTAATTTCGATCAATCCATGGATATTGCGCAACCTCATTCATTGTCTTCAGTGAGCATTGTTTCACACTCTACGGGTGTTAGGGGGACATAGATGGAATTAAAGCATGACTACGTTGCTGCGCGCTGATTGGCTAATTTCCTATCCAATTTTGCCGGCAGAACGGAATCTATCACGTCCGAACACATCCATTCCATCTGCAATCAAATGGTCAAGTAGAACGCTTTGTGAGCTCTAAAAAAATCCAAAGGGGAGGGGACCAACGAAGAGATCTTAGAGAGGTTCCTGCTTATTTATCGCTCTACACCGAACCCTCAGACGATTGACGGAGTCTCACCTGCGGAAGCTCTACTTGGTAGAAAATTACGAACACATTTTTAATGTCATCCGTCCTACACCAGCTCTTGAGCCTCAGCGAAACCTGTAGATGGAGAAGCAGTTCAATCGACACCATGGGGCAAAAAGACGATCGTTCACAGTGGGTCAGAAAGTACTTGCTATGGACTATCGTGGAAAACATCCTGCATGGACAGCTGGTCGGATTTTAAAAAAGAAAGGGAATGTGACTTATGAGGTGTCAGTTGGCTCAGAAGTTTGGGTACGTCATGCTAACCAACTGAAAGCAACTTCAATAGCCAGCAATGGGACTCGGCACAAAATACCCCTTGGCGTTCTGCTGGACACCTTCGAAATCAAAACGCCTGGAACACACAAGTCAGTTTCTGTGCAAGCAAAGAGTGACATAACTTCCTTATTGCCGAGAAGATGGACTAATCGAAAGTAAAAGCCAGTCACTCGGTTGCAGTTGGACTCTAGCACCAGATTCTATGAATCTTCGCAAAGAGGAGGTGTTAGGGGGACATAGATGGAATTAAAGCATGACTACGTTGCTGCGCGCTGACTGGCTAATTTCTTATCCAATTAGCGCCTGATCGAATCTTGGAGAACAGGGTAGAAAATTCTCGTAGTGTTAGCTGCATGCTGATTGGTCAAATCTAATCCAGTCGATCACGTGTATTTTATTCCAGAAGCTTTCTCATGTAAATGTTATAAAGAGACTGGCGTTGTATCTATTCTCGCCTTCTTTGCTTTGGCCTTCGCCATCACCTCTGGCTTCTTATTCCTTGCTATTTTGGAATACAATCTTTTCCTGTTCAACCGTGTTTTGATTCTTGGGAACTTGTCCAGTGTTTTGTGGTCAGAGAATACTAAGCAATAGGATTTAGCCGGGAATTATCTAAGTAAGCGTTACAATAACGGGGTTGGGCGACTTAGTGCTTCCAGGTTTCTACTCATGGTCTAACATACATCGATTCATGATTTCAATGAAAATGAACAATCTTCATAATCCTAGAAAATATTGTCTTGATTATTTTCTTCTTATTCTATGAATATTTATAGAGTTGGTTTGTCAACCATCATCCAAATTTATGAAAGTACATTCGAAAAAAACTTACGCAGCACTGAAAAACTATTCAATGATGAATTAATATTTGCCTATATTTAAGAACTGATTATTCAATTGACTACAGAACTCAAGTTAATCATGACTAGAATATTGGGTCAACTTAAATCAATGTAGGACAAAGTACAAAGTATTATTCAATATTCATTAGCGAATAATGAATTTACTGTCAACCTAGTTTAATTTCTAAACTATTATTATTATTATTATTATTATTATTATTATTATTATTATTATTATTATTATTATCAGACAGTTCATCTCAAGGAAATCCGTTTTCAATTTACTCATTACTATGTCAATGACAAAGTTTAATCTTTCTAAAAATTCATTTTAACCTCAAGTCATTTCTTTTTTTTTGGTTACAAGTTTATACTACCTAAACAGTTACAGGAAACTAGAAAATAAGTGAGAGGTAGCGAGAGAGAGAGCTGAAGTTTCCTAATGTTTCATATATGTAAATTGTATTCGTAATAATAAATTATCCGTTATTTATTGACAAATGAAATGTAATTAAAATTCATTAGAAATCTAGTTATTTATTAACCTATAGAAACCAAAACATTGGTAACTTACATGAAATGCAGGGTTGTGGAGATTGTTGAATTAATTTAGTGAAACCGTGAATCAATCATTGTTAGAACACCATTAGAAACCAGGAAGCAGTGGACTGCCTTCTCGTCCTGTTTTGAGACTCATTAGGAGTGTGCATCCAAGATTCATGTTGCTCGCAAGATTCCAACCCGGGACTTTTGATCTAGATATCAGCTCAATAGTCCAGAGTCTAAGCGTTCGTGCACAAGACCGGAGGTCCTGGGTTGCAGAAGTCGTTGATGCATACTGCTGATGAATTTCATCAGTGCTTCCTGGTTTTTAATCGTGGTTTAACACCGGTCACTTTATGATTTAAATAATTGTACGATACAGTTTTGGTTATCGTCTACCAATATTTTTTTTCTCTACTTCTGTCATGTTCGTCACTTGATGTATTTGAAACTATTACTAGTTTACCTTAGTCGATAAACGAGAACAAGACAATGAACCAGTGTCCGGGTAGGCTACTATGAACCGTTGATCCAAATAAACTAACGAAAAAGTCTTGATATAGCGTATTCGACAAGCACAATGATCTCAAGCACACAAATTGCGTTTATGTATACATCACAGAAACGTCTTTGGGATAGTCACAAATCTAGCACACTAAAATAACCCAGAAACCAATTACCGACAAGGATTCTCCTGGTGGGAAATGTGATCTCAAGGTCAGCTGATCAGCCCATGCATAAAATCCATAATTAAAACATTAATCAAGCGAGTTCTGGGGATCTCATGTCTCCAACAACTTCACATTGAATTATATCAGTTTACTGATAACGTGTCATCAACAGAATCAACTCATTTTATTTTCACCTTCTGCTTAAAAATAATTTGAATATATTAATATTTTAAACATTTTCATGTACTTTTCTGTGAATATGATTGTTTATATTTTGTACATCTCCATACCGATACTGCCTTTAGAGAAAACAAGAGATTGTCATTATAAAAATTGCACTCAACAAGTATCTTGAATCAAAGATTTGTATTATGCAAGCAACGACTGAAACATTCAACAACATCTATATCACTGAATAAATTCAAACAAAGAAAAAAAACATTGATAATTGAATGCTTCAATTGTTCGTTCTTGTTTTTTTTGAATTACAAACAATCAAAGCAGAACAGAACTGAATAAAAATTCTTGTCTGTGATTGTTTGTTTTGTTTTTTATCTTCAAAAAAAAAATAATTCATTTTAAATTCGATGTTTAAATTCATTGAAGCAAATGAAACTATTTGCTTTCAATAACCAATAGATTTTTTTTTCTACTTATTCAATTTTCAATTCATTAAACCATAAAATTTCTTTGTCTTCATTCACAACATTTATGCATTTCGTAATCATTCAATAGTCAATGGACTGTGAATTTACAAAATGAATGATTTGCAACTTTACAAATATTTTGAAATACGTCAGAATGAATCAGTTCACTTGAAAGTCTACAATAAAATACAATGAATTCATTGAGAGTGTATTGAAAGTATTTTCAATGCGATTAGTACAACGTAGAAAGATTGTTATTAGAATAACATAAAATCATAAGTGACTCAAGTCTATGGTTGGATTGTGTTAAATATTTGAAATACCAGATAAAAAATTAACTAGGAATTCAATCATTTCTTCAAATTACACCTTTCTTTCTATAAAACTGCACTCTTTCAAAAGAGGTTTTGGTTAAAATGTAAATTTCGGGACAAGCCAATTAAAATCTTGACTTTTAAACCCTTACGAAAAATTCAGATACATTGAAAAACGAGCGGTAAAACTACCTTTGTATTCTGCTTGAAACGTTTAGGACGATGGCTAAGCTAACTTTTTGAAAACATTGATCGATTGGTGATTTCATGAAAAAATTAACTCAACAATCTGCACAATCGATAATGCATTTTATATAACTAATATGTTCATACAGCTTGTCTGTGACTTTGGGAAACAAGGACATGATTGACATATATTAAGATACCAATGACAGAACAATCATTTGGGATGTGGATTTTCAGATCATAATGAATTCTTCGTGAGTAAAAGTAAATATTTTAATGAAACGGTTATGAGCTTTCTAGTACCCCTTTTTTCGAAACAAGTTATTGCTTCGTTTCTAGTTTTGCTGTTTCACTGTTACGTTAAATATTACTCTTCTAATTGGCATATTGTTCACATCGCTCGTCCTTATCTCATTTATTGACTTATTATCAATCCCGTACAAACGTAAGCCAATTTATCAACCTTTCAGATTTCTAGTGGTGATCAAACAAAGATTCTTTCATGATTTCAATGTAAAAACAACGACCTCTATAACCCTAAAATGAAAAATCGTACAACGTGCTCAGTAGTGACTAGCTTTGTGAGGAAGAGTACCAGTTAGAAGACTGGACCGGTGGTGTTCATCCTGTCGAGTTTGAGCTGTAACTACCGAAGACGATGGTTGGAGTTGTTCAGAACCTTAGACTGATAAGAGTTAGACACTGACACCGTTGGATGCCAGTCCAATTATCTAGAGGTTAGGCGTTCGCGCGCACGACCGGTGGTCCTGGTTCCAAATCCTACGAGAATCGAGAGCCATGGATGCACACTACCTACGAGTTCCATACCAAGACAAAACTGCCTTTCAGTGCTTTCACATTCTAATCGTGGCGTAACAACGACTCATTCATGATTACAATTATAAACAACAATCTCGATAACTCCGTATTGAAAAATGATATCTTTTCATTAGTTTGCTGACCTGGGTTGTACTTTTCTATCAGTAAATCTTTGAGATATTCGTCTTTTTACCACCACTAGTCTTGATGAGTTTAGAACTAAATATATATCAATATTTTACTTCAAAAAAGATTCCTACAGTTAATTTAACCGTTTTTATTCAGCTAACTATCAACAGTTCTTTAGCATTTATAACTAAATAATATAATTCTTTGGTCTACATAAGATTATTATTAATACTTATACTGAGAAATTCTTTTTCAAATGAAAAAAAATCTTTCACCTATTAACAGTCAACAAATAATTTTTTTTTTAAACTTCTACTGGCTACTTAAGAAAATCTAATTTTGATCAAATAGGTGACCTTTGAAAAATTTTATTAAAAAAGGGGATAATTTCATTTTCAATTTGACAAACTGTAACGTTATTTTCAAATATAAATGGAACATAGTGGTATTAAGTGAATGTTTCGATTGAAATTTTAATGTTATGTATCAAGACGTTATACTGCAGTATTTGAAATCAAAAAAAATATACTTACTTACTTACTTACGCCTGTTAACCCCTATGGAGCATAGACGGCCGACTATTTTTCCCCAACCACCTCTGTCCCGTGCTTCCTTTTCCAGTTTTTCCAACTTTTGGTCATTCTTCTTATATCTTTCTCTATTTCTCGGCGTAATTTGTTCCTTGACCTTCCTCTTTTCCTTTCACCTTGAGGGTTCCAAGAGAGCGCTTGTTTTATAACGCCGTTGGGTGCTTTTCGCAGTGTGTGTCCTATCCACTTCCACCGCTTCTTCTTGATCTCTTCCTCCACTGGAATCTGACTTGTTCTCTACCATAACAGGTTGTTGCTGATTTCTCCCGGTCATCGACTGGTCAACATCTGGGAGGAAGCATGGGATATACTGGACAGCTAGGATGCATCTGGACGATCTAGACTTCGTAGATGTTCTGGCTCTTCTCTCCCATACGCGACAACCAATTCAGGAGAAGAAGGCCAATCTAGCAGCAGCCTCAGCAACAGTAGATTTTAACATGCACTAGTGCAAAAGCAAGATCCTCCGATACAGCACATCATAAACTAAATAAATCATACTTTAAAGGTAAGCTTTGGGAAGGGGAACCTTTACATGTCTGGGCAGCATCATGGATAATCTGTGTGGATCTTATGCAGATAAGAATACACAGGTTAAGAAAGCAAAGGCAACATTTCTACAAGTGAAGAACATCTGTGACTCAAAACAACTATCAACCAACATCAATGTCAGAAAGAACATCAAAACTGTTCTCTTTTATGGAGTGAAAACTTGGAGAACCACGAAATCCATCGTCCACAAGATACATTTTTTTATTAACATTGGTCTACGCAAGTTACTTCAGATCCGTCCGCTGCACATTATCAGTAACAACTTACTGTGTAAGAGAACAAACCAGCACCGGCTTCTTTCTAAGAAAGAAGCAGATATGTGGGCGCGGATCGGCAAAGCAAGGGATGCATCTCTACAGTTGAAAAATATCTGGAACTCCAAACAAATATCAATCAACACCAAAATCAGAATTTTCAATACAAATGTCAAGACAGTTCTACTGTATGGAGAGGAAACTTGAAGAACTACAAAAGCTATCATCCAGAAGATACAAGTATTTATGAACAGTTGTCTACGCAAAATACTTCGGATTCCTTGGCCAGACACCATCAGCAACAATTTACTTTGGGAGAAAACAAACCAGATTCTGGTGGAGGAAGAAATCAGGAAGAAGCGGTGGAAGTGGATAGGACACACACTGCGAAAAACACCCAACTGAATCACAGGACAGCCCTCACATAGAACCCTCAAGATGAAAGGAAAAGAGGAAGGTCAAGGAACAAATTACCCCGAGAAATAAAGAAAGATATGAGAAGAATGAACAAAAACTGGAAAGAACTAGAAAGGGAAGCCCAGGACAGAGTTGGTTGGAGAAAACTGGTGAGCAGCCTATGCTCCATTGGGGATAACAGGCGTAAGTAAGTAATTAAGTAAGTAAGTAAGTACCAGTTGTGCAATCCGTAAATAATATATCTCCTTAACCTGTTATCAAAGTATAATAATGCAAGACCTATTTCACAAAAAATAATTTACCGATCAATATCAGTAGTTTCTACCTGTTATAACTATAATTTCATTTATTATATAGAAAGGCGCTTGTCTCTTTCTCCATCTCACTAGCACTGAAACGGAAATTATACCAAGAAATGAAGTGTTTCTTGTTTAAATCTTCCAATCTATAAAATTGTCATGAATTGTAAACTTTTAATTGAATAGTCAATACATACAAGTATTCATAGTTATCCAAAATCACAAACAGGTAGGTTGAAAAACAGGTGGCCTAATACATTGGAACAATTCATATATCCGACAAAGTAATACACTGAACAGGTATTATTATTATTATTATTATTATTACTATTATTCTATTATGTACACATGAACAGATATATTTTCTGAATAAATATCACGTCAAATAAAACTTCCATACACCTATCTAATCCACTTGTATGATAACCAGTTGAATATACAATGTTTCGGAAGTTATTACCGAAATATAATTTATATAATAATAATAATAATAACTCACTTCAATCTATCCATTAGTCTATCTTCAATTAATAATAACACTAAAAAAAATACTGTATCAAAATTTTTTCTTTACAATCTGAATAGTTTGATATGATTTTTTTTTTATATATTCTTGTTAAAATACAGAAAATTTCCAATGTAAACGGATACCCATGTAACGGGGTTTAATGACAGAGTAACATTTTTCATCAACAAGATAAAAAAGAAAACATTGACCACGCAATGAATTCTATTAACTCATAATTACATCAATCATCAAATTCAAAATATTTCATTGGAATATGAAAAGTAGACAATGGCTTATCAAAATCAAAACATTACTACAATGTTATTATTGAAAAATAATGATACAGACTCATAAATACCAACATACCTCGGTAGTGTGTCGATTTACTGCGTTGGAAACGTCGGGCTCACCATGTGTAGTGTGTCGATTTTAGCGTGTTCTTAAGTTCAGTAATTAGCTCGACCAGGCAATCGTTACTAAATAGCGTCTGACGGTTTAAAAATCAGCTGTCTACGCAAAATACTTCGGATTCGTTGGCCAGACACCATCAGCAACAACGAACTGTGGGAGAGAACAAACCAGATTCCAGTGGAGGAGGAAATCAGGAAGAAGCGGTGGAAGTGGATAGGACACACATTGCGGAAAGCACCTAACTGCGTCACGAGACAAGCCCTCACATGGAACCCTCAAGGTCAAAGGAAAAGAGGAAGGCCAAAGAATACATTACGCCGAGAAATAGAGAAAGATATGAGAGGAATGAACAAACATTGGACAGAACTGGAGAGGGAAGCCCAGGACAGAGTTGGTTGAAGAAAACTGGTGAGCAGCCTATGCTCCATTTGGGGTAACAGGCGTAAGTAAGTAAGTAAGTAAGAACACAAAGTGTTGAATACGTTTATTTGGGACACATCACAAAGCGAAGCGGCGAAGCAATGTGGAGAAGCAGAGAATAAAGCGAACGAAGCGACGTGAGTTGGAGAAGCGGCTTTGTCGATGTGGAGAATGGCTCATATCATGTCGGGCTCACCATTTGTTTGTGTGCATATAACCGCTGAAGTGGCTTTGCTGCTTTCGTTCGATGAGAGAGTGCATTGTCTGTGTTGTAAATCGAGTCTGTTTCGTTGATTCGTTCAGCGAATTAATTAGGTTCCTGAGCTGCTTTGTCGACGTACGGCATCGGGATTTCCAGTTAGTAGTTCTGTTCGATTTGTCCTCGAGATTACCAACTGGTTGGTTATGCCTCTATAAAGATAAACAGTTCAGTAGTTCATAATTTAACTGTTTGATAAATTTTAAGGTTAAGTCTATCTAAATGTAGACCGTGAGAAAGTTTTTCCTTATACTCATGTTGATAATAATAAGTTTATAATTTATATTCGTAGCTGTTATGCTCGTCTCTAGGTAGGCTTAAACTATTATGGGTTCACCTTAGTCGAATAACGAGAACAGAACAATGAACCAGCATCTAGGTAGGCTACTGTGATCCGATTGTCCCAAATGTACCAGCGAGAAGTCTTGATATAGTGTAGAAATTGTATTCTACAAACACCCAGTCAGCACACAACGAATCCAAGAACTCAAATTGCGTTTATTTATACTTCTTTGAGAAGTTCTTGGGACAGTCACAAAAATAGCAAACTAAAATGACGCAGTTACCAATCACAGCCATGGATTTTCCTGGTGGGAAATGTGATCTCAAGATCAACTGATCGGTCGGTGAAATAAATCCAAAATGAAGATATTTTTCAATCGAATTCCGGGGATTTAACATCTCCAACAGTAGCCTGTATTTCACTCCTTAATTATATTCATAGTTTAATTTAGTGAATAGTCAAAATTTATGACACATTGATTATGTCTTCCTCGGTGTAGTTATAATCCGTTGAAAGACACTTTTCTCTGGTCCCTTTTTTCCAATCTATGAAACATTCCCGGAAATCATCGAAAGTTATACTCATCGAATTAAGATTTGCCACCTACGATTATGATACAGTGAGTAATAGCTCTAAATTAATCAGTGTACGAATGACTATTCTTTTTTTGCTGTTGATCAATTAATGTTTATTACAACTCAGTTCCAACTCCGCCTGGAGCCCTTCTAGGGTTAATTGCTCGTGCCACGTCCGGATTAAAGCGAAGAGATGAGCATAGAGTAAGCGATCAACACATTAAAAAAATGCTAACCAGAAAAAGAATTCGCTGGTCAGTTGCCTATGTTCTATTAGTGGTGACAGGATAGTGTATTCCAAAATCACTTTTAATTGATTTTTTGGAAGCAAATCAATCCTAATCATCAGTCTTTTGTTTTTTGTTTCCATGCGTTCTCTCTCTCTCTGTGTTCAAGTAACTGTGTAGATTTAGTCTAGGGTTATTGAAAGTGGCCAAGAAATCAGATTGAGAGTTCATTAGGAATGCCTATCAGTTTACCGTATCAAGATGCAAGCTTCAGAGACTTACAAAAGTCATCAGGTAACCAACCATTCTAACCAGCTTAATAATGAAACTCTTGAAAAATACCAACATTTTCTATGTGAGTCTAAAAGCAGTGAACTATCCATTCGTCCCAGTAAGGGACTCATCAACAGTGCGCATCTACAATCTCACACACAAGAATCGAAACCAAAATCTTCGGTTTCATGTACGAACATTTAAACTCTTTAGAGGATTGAGTCGAAATCTGACGCTATTAACATCTAACTTCAATTAATTCATAATATTGCGTGATCATCTACCATTGCCTTCGGTTGGTAACTGCCAAACACTCAACACGGTTGAACTCCACTGCTGACGATTTCTCACTACAACTTCAAGAGTTCCTTCTTGAAGCTAGTAACTAGTGAGCACATACTCCAAGTGTATAGCAGTAGAGATAATCAGTATTATAAAAAACTGTGTTATGAACCCTAGATAATTGAGATGGTGGAGAAAGTTTGTAGCTCAGGTAGATGATTGTGGTGATGTTTTGTTCTTTGAGCTGGTTGTAAACCTTTTATTGTTCTTCTGAACAACATCATCAGCACAAGCTTCAGATGGAAGTGAATTATTCGAATTTCTCCACTCTTGACCCGTAGCCTGTTCTGTTAACCTCGATCCTGATTGGTTGATGCTGACCTTAAACCTGTCGTTGTTTGCACCTTTGTTTTCATTGTATCCCCCTTTTGATCCTTTTTGTTGATCCTATGTCACCTATGACTTTTCTGATTGGTTGGTAAATTGGGTCAATGAGGATGTGCTTATTGATTGCTTAGTGATCTAAGTGCCAAACTTGTTCTGTTGACCTCGATCTTGCTTGGTTACTTACACCTGTCGCTCTTTGCACCTATATTTTGATTGTATTTCCGCTTTTGCTCTGTTTCTTGATACGATGTTTGTCTATGATTTTTCTGATTGGTTAAGGAGTAGGGGTAATGAGCATGTGTCTTTTGATTGCTGATTGACCTTAGTGCCAAGCTTCCAGAAATTCTCTAGTGATCTTTGTGCTCCCCCTATCAAGTATTTCCACATTGTTCCAATTGAATGTATGTCCATAATGTTCCGTATGTATTGATATAATCGAAGAATTATCGTGGCGTTTGACTACTAATTGGTGTTCACGTAAACGAAGCTCAAGAGGATATCCACTGTGTCACATGTCGTGTTTTTTACAGTCTGAGCAATTTACTTTGTAGATGGTATTTGGTTTTTCTTTCTTTGTCATTTTTTCCTTTGGTCTACAACATAGGATTGATTGAAGTGATTCTGTTGGTTCATGTGTCACACCTATTCCAAATGGTTTCAGTAGTAGAGCTGTATTCCCCGAAATGACTTTGATCTATGGTAGAATGATCCGTTTACCGATTCCTGTACTTGAGTTCACTTCTGTTGATGTTTTTTGATGAAGTTGCGTGTATAGCTGTTCTTTTGGAATGGTTGAATAAACAAATACTGAATTTGTTCTCAAATTAGCTTCACTTACCAGATGCTCCTTCTTGATCAAGGTCATACAGAATCCCATAACTATCCTTGTCTTATATAAATAAATTGAATCTTTCAAAAAAATCTTCTTACATACACCCAACTTTCTGCTTTCTATTTCAGTTTCATGGGTAAAAAAGTACATGGGACCTAGGAAATGGTTAAGAAATCAATGCTTAAACTTTACTTGCCTGAAATATGCTACAACGTCATGGAATAATTCCGAAAATCTAATTTAATATGACCAAATCGTTATACGCATTTTTGAAACCATGAATCGATCAGTGTTAGACCACCATTAGGCATCTGCTGAGGAGTCCCATACCAGGACGAAACGGCCGTCCAGTGCTTCCAGGTTTCTAATGGTGGCCTAACATTGATCGATTCATGGTTTCAAAAATGTGCAAATCGTTATACATTCAATACTCGAAATATTTATTAAAAATCCTTGAATTTATTATACAAACTAACTATATTTGTTGTTAAGATTTAAGAATAGATATCAGAACAAATTCCTAACACATGACACCATATTATTTCTATAAAGTTTCCAGATGAGAATTTATTTTTAATGCAAAAGAGTTTATCACAAAGTCCTCATGTGAAAGAAATAAACACATGTAATTTCCCTTAGTTTAAAATTATTCTTCATCCTTGAACATTGAACCAACTGGACATTTGTTTGAATAAATCATTCAGTAACTATATGTTTTTTTTTTCAAAAGTAAGCCGATATTTTTTTTTAGAAAAAATAAAAATGAGACAAAATTCCTTTTCTAAAATTTGTTTTCAGCCTTTTTTTACGTGATTTAGTTAGTGGGAATGAAAAAAACGTCTAATCAAACTATTTTTTTTCCTCAAAATTGTTTTACACAAATGAACAGACGAGAAACTAACGAACTTATGCGTTGTTCATTCATTAAAAACAAAATTTTTTTTTTTAAAAAAAAATGAACATAGACTGATTTTTGAAAATGGTAAATTATTGCATAGTTGAGATTTGAATCAAGCCATTATTATTATTCCTGATCAACTTGAATGCGCGCTCATCTATGTGTATGGATGAGAAATTTTTATTTAATCAAGTGAATAAATTCTGTTGTCTGATTTCTTAAATAACTAAACAATGTGTATAGAAGTAATTTTTTTTCAATATTCAAAACCTTGTTATTGAATAAATAAAAACGAAGAAGTGGTAGAATAAAATGAGTATTAGTCCAGTGTTTCTTTCCTTATATTTCATATATTTTCCTTATATTTCATATATATATATATATATATATATATATATAACAAACCTGAAACAGCTTGTATTTAGTTATTGAAGCGAATATGTTTGTGTAATTATTTATTTATATTTCATTAGATCTGTGATTCCAGTTTGAATTGTATTCATCAACTTACTTACGCCTCCCCTAAGGGAGCACAAGCCAACGACCAGAATTCTCAAATCTACTCTGTCCTGGACTTTCCTTTGCAGTTCTGTCCAACTGCTATTCATTCTTCTTATGTCTGCCTCCAAATTTTGGTGTCGAATATTCTTTGATTTTCCTATTTACTTTTGGCCCTGAGGATTCCAAGTGACAGGTTATCTTGTCACACAGTTGGATGATTTCCTCAATGTTGTTCGTCCTATCCAGTTCCGACGCTTCTTCGTGATTTTCTCCTCCGCTGGAATCTGGTTTGTTCTCCGTCAGAGTAGATTTTTGCTGATGGTTTCTGACCAACGGATCTTCAATATCTTCCACAGACAATTATTATCAAGCACTTGTATGTTTCAGATGATGGCTTTCGTTGTTCTCCACATTTTCACCTCACTTAGCAGAAGTATCTTGACATTTGTATTGAAAATTCTGACTTTCGTGTTGGTTGGTAATTATTTTTAGTTTCAGATGTTCTTCAATTGTAGAAATACTGCTCTTGCTTTTCTGATCTGCAACTTCACGTTTGTATCAGTCATCGGAATAGAACATACCATACCATTTACTCGTATACTAAGTAAACATCTTTAATTCTTGACGTTGAAATCTGTTTGACACATTCAAATTCTTAATGATCTACGACTCTAGTCAAGCAGTGAAAACAAATATATATATATCCAGCAGCACCGTATATAAGTAACATTTATAAAATGGCCGATTATTGTATTCTATTCAATGATGAGCTTGTATTGGCATATTGATTTCAAAGCTTATAATTCCCGATGTTCTTATAAATCAAAAATCCGAAAAAAATTCTATCTTATATGAATGTAATAAAGTTTTTCTTTCTTTTTTTTTTATCAAACAGAAATTTAAATTATGCCAGCAACAAAAAAAAATATATATTGACGCGGCAAATAATCAAAACTATAATTTAAACAAACAAACTGATTACAAAGTATAAATCATTGAACATTGACAACAACAAAATGATTATAATAATAATAATAAAGCAAACTGGGAATAAAATAAACTAATGCCATTACTAATAATTTTTTTTTTGAAAATAATCTTTTGTGTTAAAAAAAAAAGAGAATTTCTCTCATTGTTTAAAAAAAACGTTTGATAAATTATTTACAAAATCTAGTTTGTAAATTTTTTTTTCTTTTCATTTTGAATATGTTTCAATGAATACAATTTCATTGTTTACATCAGTATTGTTGTTGATGTTGTTATTATTATTATACTTACATACATTCATTCAGGTTTTTTGTTTTATTAACCTAAAAAAAACTATGTTCAATGTCAAATGAAGCAAAAACTTACCAGTTGCATCGTTGTTTTAATGAAAAAAAAAAATTTCTACGGATTGATTATTCTCTCTAGTGGGACAAAATTGATTCACACTATGCTTTTTTTGTATTTTCTCAGCTAATTAAAACATCAAATGATTTGATGAAGGTTGTGCAGTGTCTCATGTTGTTGGATTACATGTTCAATTCAAACCGAAGGAGTAATCTGTTGAATCCAGTGTGTTTTATTGCGCACAGTTTTGTAATGTTTAAAAATATACACGAACGGTGGCGTTCTTTGTAATTCTTTGCAATCAAAGGGTAAGCTTCATTAGATGGCTCACCATCAAATCCCATTGGTAGTTATCATATTTACTGTCGATTCATATTGTAGTACACATATCAATAGTCGACATATCAATAGCCGACTTTAAAATAAACTTAAATGGAGAATATGATGGAGTTTTTTTCTCTGAGCTGCGTGTTTTGGTTACGACGCCTTCATTTTTCTTCTGAACAACATGATCAGCACCAAAATAGATCATGCTCATCATAAAATTTCAGTGGTCAAGCAGTTGGTAACTGTGAAATTTTGAATATACCTAGTTATTATATAAATTCTTCATCAATAAGCAAGAGTTTACAGGAGAACCAAACACTGTCCACGTGTTAACACTACTATAACCTGAACAGTACAGCTCAAACCTGTGGCGCAACCACACAAGTTCCCTGTTACCCTGGTACACCATATAATTAACACTTACATTAATATACTACTAACAATGAATTTCAGCGCATCAAAATCAAACTGTTCACTTAAATTCCCTAATAAACAATAATTTTTGGACAGAAAAAATTCAAAAAAATGGGGGATGTTAATTTTGATGAAAATGATTTCGATAATGACATGGCTGAAACAATAAAAATTGAAATGAATATGCTTCATAAACCTTGAAACATACAAATTTAAAGAATTTAAAGAGTTTTAAATTTTCATTGAGTTTGAATGCTTTTTCTTGATATTCTAAAATCAAGTAAATTGTGGATAAATAATTTTACTGCTTATCCTTTTTCTAACTGAGTTCCATTTCAAATTTTCCTTAAAATGACGATAGATTTTACCGGATTTCAATGTAACAAGCTGTAGATTGTTTTGGAATTATTTTGCATGTTCAATCAGTTATGTAAATTTCAGATTGAAAATAATCAATCGTTAAACAGATTTAACTTTCGAAATAAAATATTAAATTTGTGTTTTAATGAATGTTTTGAAATTTTTTTTCAACAAATATAATATGAACTGAAAATTGAAACTATGTTTAATTAGTTTAAAGCTTGAAAATGATCAACTTCTGTGTTGATTTGTCGTTTATAGATTGGATAATTTGAAATATTAATTATCGGCGGACAAATTAAAATTGGGATTAGCTAATATTACTTCTTGAATCAGGTTAATTTCTACCCAAAAACACTAAATGATTAAAGCTGAATATTTTTGATGACAGCATTTTAAAATGACAGTTTAATCATAGTATTATCCTTTTGTTAATTAGAGTTATGGAGATTAATGCTTTTTGCTCATCGAAATCATACCAGGACAAAATGGCGCTTGAGAGCTTCGAGGTTTCTAATGGTGGTCTAACAATGATTGATTGGTGATTTCAATGTGTAGTAGACACTAATCTCCATAAGTCTAATTGAAAAATCGTAAAATTTGCTCACTAGTGACTAGCTTCATGAGGAAATTCTCGGAGTTGTAGTGTAAAGACGTGACCAGTGATCTTCGAACAAATAACGCATTGAACAATTTAAAAAACAATGGCCACCATTTAGATAACTTACAAGGGTCATTGCAAAAATGCGAACTAGAAAAATTTGATCAACACATCACTCACATGTAGTCAGGTAATCAGAAAAAAAAAGACTAATTAATCTTGAACTCACCTAAACACTGTTACAACAATATAAACTTGCTTAGTAGAATAGAAAATTT
Source organism: Schistosoma turkestanicum (assembly GCA_944470395.2). NCBI lineage: Eukaryota > Metazoa > Platyhelminthes > Trematoda > Strigeidida > Schistosomatidae > Schistosoma > Schistosoma turkestanicum. The sequence goes on along the minus strand of OX103979.1, from coordinate 4,590,864 downwards.
GTCGAGATTTCCAGATTTCCAAGCTTAAAATGAAAAACTAGAGAATTTCACTTCGTTCAGAAATGAAATAAACATTAGAGAATGTAGTTAATAACGAGTTAGGAAAAAATCATGAAGTGATTAAGGATGAAAATGTAACTAACTGTAAGTTAAATCAGTGTTATGAAGGTAAAGTGCTTGAAAAATACATTGAAGGCCAAGATTTTGATCTTTGGCGACGTTGTGTAAATGTACTATTCCGTTCTCATACTTTGTTATATTCAATAATTATATTCATCCCTAATATATAATTACAATTTAGGAACTGTGTTTTTTTTTCCAAATGACTAAATATTTTCATTATTCAACTTTAGATTAACAAAGTGATTTTCAGAATGAAGACATCCAAACCATGTGTTAATAAACTGAAAAAATCAATCTTCAAGATATATATATATATATATATATATATATATATATATATATATAACAATGTTAAATGTTGTCTTTAAAATAAGAAACTATTGATTTTAGTTTGTTTTTTTTGTGTGTGTCCATAGTCGCCTTTTTCATCATCCAACCTAATGCACGATATTCCAAAATAGAAATATTTCAACATTTGAAAAAAACCACTTTCCTATGCATTATTCACTTATGTACTAACTTACTTACTTACTTACTCCTGTTAGCCCTTAATGGAGCATAGGGCGTCGACCAGAGAATTATTATTATTATTATTATCAATATTAATATTCTGGTTAGCGTTTTTTTTTAACCAGTTGGATTTCTACAGGTTGGGGTCGCTTAGCTCATGCCCAACTCTTCTCCTTTGTCCGGGTTTGCGACTGATAGAGCAGTTTCAGGTGGAGTTATCTTCCTAAGCATAAGTAACCCATGAGATTTTATGACGAATGATAATATTCATACTAAGAAATGATTTTACACTGGCTACGAACCAATCAACCATAGATAGATTTTCAGTCTCACTTTCAATATTGCATCATTCCAATGGAGCAGCATAATTTAGTCAAAGACATTTGGTCTGAAACTGGGAAAAAAAATATTATTATCATCCTTTGTACAAATACAGGTTTATTCAAGCTTATACATCGCAACGGAAATATGATTGAATGATTTCTGCAGACTGGTTGGTTACACATTTGAAAAATAAATTATTCATTAAGATTATTCAGACAACTTAGCCCAGAGAAATTAAAACAGAAGAGAGGATAAAGCCTAATTCACCGATCGATAAACAGCTTTAAATATTGATTCTTTTTTAATTAGCTATATTGATCATAGAACAGTATTATTTTAAAAAGAAAAAAAGACCAGCGACATGTTGTGGATTTTGCTGATAGAACCAATAAATATTTTCATTTGAAAGAAAATGAATACAAGTGTAAGAAGTTCAGCAACAAGATGATATTTCTTTAAATATGGTTTTATAGAAATCGTTGTTTTACATAGAAATCTTGGTTTGATCATCGTTGTTGTTTCGTCCAAGTATAGGACTCATCAGTGATGTGCATCCACAACTCCTATTATTCTCAGGATTCAAAACGCTAGTCCAATGCTTCCAGGTTTCTAATGGTGGTCTAACGCTGATTCATTCATGATTTCGATATAAAACAACAATCTTCATAATACTATAATGAAAAAATCAAAAGGTCTGCTCACTGGTGACTAGCTTCGTGAAGAAATTCTCGAAATTCTAATGAGAATCCATGACCCTCGGAGTTCAACTCTGTCATATGTAGGCAATAACTGCTGAAGACAATAAGTGAAGTTGCACGAAATCCTTAGACTTATCAGCGTTTGACATTCATGCCATTGGATGCCACCTCAGTGTTCTACAGTTTGAGAGTTCACGCGTAAGACTGAAGGTCTTGAGTTCGAATCCTGTGAGTAAGAGGAGTCGTGGATGCGCATTGCTGTTGAGTTGCATACCAGGGAAAAAATGGTCGTCCAGTGCACGTAGGTTTCTAATGGTGGTCTAACAATGATTTATTCATTGGCTATTTGAATTTTCTCATTGATGTTTAGAACTTCAATTAATCAGTTTGTTTGGCATATGTGTATACTTTTTGGATTGCTTAGATATTGCATTAAGATTATAAAAATTATTATTCATCCTAAACTGGACGAAATACCTTTTATTGATTCCAGAATTAGCCACTATCCATCTCCGTTATTAATAATTGAATAATTCACTTTTCTATTTCGATGACTGATTTATTTTATTGGCAAGAAATTAAGTTTTGCTAAACCAAATAAGAATAAAATTAAATTTGATTGAAATCATAAGTCGATCAATGCTGGATCACTATTAGAAACCTGGAGGTACTGGACTGCCATCTGGTCCTAGTATGTGACTCATCAGCAGTGGGCATCCATGAACCAACAAGCGGAAATCAGACTCAGAACTGTTGGTCTCACTCATGAACACCTAACGTTTAGACAAGTAGGTCAGAATCCAGTTGTGGTAGTGTCTAACTTCAGCCGATCGGCTATATTGCGTGACCCCGTCGATTGTTTTCATTAGGTTACTGTCTGACACCCAACGCGGTAAAACTCCGCTGATCACGGCATCTCATTAGAACTCTGAGAATAGGCTGACCCGCAATACCGTAGATTGACTGAAGTTCTACATTAACACAGTTTGATGCGGATTCATTAATTTAGGGGTTATTCGATCGCGCTCAAGATCGAAAGTTCTGTGGTCGATACAACGAAACTCAACAATCTTTACAACCCTATGATGAAAATTAAATTTCAGTTGTATCTGAAAGTCTGTGATAAAAACTTAACTATGCAAATTTTCAGTTGATTCAAAAAATTCATTTTTCGCATCAAGATTATCAATGGTATTTACACTAAGAGTTTTATTTACAAACTTCGAGAAATAATATTGCTTACTTATTTATTTACTTACTTACGCCTGTTACCCCCAATGGAGCATAGGCCAGCGACCAGAATTCTTCAACCTATTCTGTCTAAGGCCTTCCTTTCTAGTTCTGTCCAACTGTCCTTCGCTCTTCTCATGTCTGTCTCCGTTTCTCGATTTTATGTGTGCTTTGGTCTACTTCTTGTCCTATGACCTTGAGGATCCCAAGTGACGGCTTGTCTTGTGACATAGTTTAGTGCTTTCATCAATGCGTGTTTTATCCACCTCTTCCTTCGCTGGAATCTGGTTTTTTCCCTCCCACAGTAGGTTGCTGCTGATAGTGTGCGGCCGACGGATCCTCAGCATTTTGAGTAGATAACAGCTAAAAAACACTTGTATCTGTTAGATTGATGCTTTCGTGGTTCGCCAAGTTTCCACCCGTTGCAGAAGAACTTTCTTGATATTTTTTTTTGAGTCCCAGCCGTTCTCCAATTTTAGAAATGCTGGCACTGTTTTGCCAATCCGTGCCTTCATATCTGCATCAGATTCCACTTGTTTATCAATGATGCTGCCCAGGTATGTTAAGATTTTTACATCTTCCAAAGCCTCTCCGTTAATTGCAATTTGGTTGCTGCGTGTTGTGTTGTGTGAGAGGGTTTCGCTTTTCCTCTTGTGTATATTGATACCTAATGCTGCTGAGGCCGCTGCTACACTGGTCGTCTTCTCTTATATTTTTTCGTGCATGAAAGAAGAGCTAGATCATCTGAGAAGTCTAAGTCGTCCAGCTGCATCTTGGCTAATTACTGTATCCCCTTAGATGTTGACGTCTTTATAATCCAGCTGATCAACAGGAGAAAGCGAAAGATTGACAGTAAGCAACCTTGCCTGACACCTGCCTTTACTTCGAACAAGTCTGTGAGCTAGAAAATCCAAACCACTAAGGATAAATAAATATACTTACAAATTGATAAGCTATGTGAACTGTACACTATTCTATTGCCTATATTGGTTAGTTTTAACCGGAAAAGATACTTTCGATTATTCATACAGTACGCTAAACTGTTTGGTTTGTAGTTTCAGTGAAATCACATCTCAGTTAAGTTATTGTAATCACATTCTGTTCATCGACTCTAATTCCTGGTTTAGAAATTGATTCGATTTAGGTCGTGAATAGTTTCATTTTCCTAGCTAATCGCTTAAATAAATATACTTGTGGGTATATTATGACTAATATTATAGTTGTCTGACATATTTCCCAAATATAACATTGTATATGGACACCATTTTACCAAATACAGGATGTTACTGATAACATTTTAAAGTAAATAAGTATTCTGGCAATTATTTTAAAATAGACTCAAACGAAAATAATTTTTATAAAGGTGGTCTTTATGTTGCCTTTCGATAATGATCTTTACTTTTCAGTTAAAAACAGCAATTGTTAATCTGATCCATACAATAATTCTTTTTAAGAATATCTATTTACTACTTTTTTGGATGTAAGTAGTGTAAACCGTTTTGAATAAAAGTCTTCTTTTAACTAACCTGACTCAGATTAGAAAAATTGGAGAGGTAATCACTTTATGAGATAACGCCAATGTAGGAACAAAACGTTATGTAGAACTGGTATCTCACTATCTATCATACGTTCCCGATTGGAATCCCCTAAAGACCGTGCAACCTAATAACTCCAGATGGTATCAAATATGGCTCAGCATAGAAACAATAAGGACCTCGCTACAGTTCATATTTCACTATCCATAGAAGTGATATAAGTTTCTATAATTCAAAGAAGTCTTTCTTATTTGTATTTCGAAAGCTGGAAATAGATCAGATGCGATTTTCCATTACTATGTTAAGATAAAGTGTCGTTTATTTCTCCGACGGTTTGATGATTACATTTCTCATTTCCACTAAAAATGTTGATTGTCTTTTTTAATTTCATGACTGCGGTTGTATCATATTTATGTTTAACATTCTACGTGTTGAACTGCGCTACATGGCAGGTATGAAACTCGCTTGTAGATTGAAAACAGTTACAGTTTATGATATCTTGACAAACGTTTCCAGCTTCTTTTCTCATTAACCGTAGTTCAACTTCAACATTTTTCTGAAGAGTCGTTATGTATGTACTTAAAATAAACATTAATGCAACCAACTCAAAGAGCATAACAATAATGATAGGATGTAGCTATTAGTGAAATGAATGGGATCATGTTTAATCCAATTTCGAACTCGTCAGTTGCATATACCTGCATCTCAGGGTTGATTGTCCACTCTAGGATTCCATTGCCAACCATATTCGATCTATTCTATATAACTTATATCATAATGACTTTATCAAGGCAGTCCTCTTTGCATGTCCATGAACCAACCAAGACTGATCAAATCTCAATCAACATCAATAATCAAGGCAAAATGTCACTTCTTTGTCAGGCATAATATGTTTATACAGAATATAGAATGCTATTGAAACAACATTGGTCAAGTGATGGCTAGTCTGTAGAAAATCATGTGAATAATAAGCCAAGCAATTGATACTTTAACTTGACATAAATTGAATTGAATCAAAGGATGATGAAATGAATATATATACACTTTATGTATGTAAAAATATCTCATTATAGAACTTTCATTGTTCTTTTGAACAACATCATCTACAGTATAAAGTTCATGTGAAGGTGAAGTGACTGAATTTTCTCAACAGCTAGTCTTTTTGATCTTGATTGTTTATTATTGACCTACAACGTGTCATTATCGATTTCTTCAGTTTGGTTGTATCTCCCTTTAATTTAATTCTTGGTCCAACATTTTTCTAGGATTTTTCTGACAGGTTGATAAGCTGAATCGACTTCGATGTATTTGTTGATTTTAGTTTGGTCTGAAAGCCAAGGTTCTAAAAATCTATGTTCATGTTCTGTATATCCAGAATTTCAACATTTTTTCAATCGAATGTGTTCAAAATTGTCTACACGCCTTGATATAGCGAAAGATATTTCGTAATGTTTGACGTTAAATATAAAGGAACTGTTATGCTCGTCACTTGATATGCTTCAAGCTATTACGGGTTCACCTTAGTCGAAAAAAAGAGAACGAGACAATGAATCGGTGACACGTTATGCTACTCTGATCGGTTGTCCCAAAGAAACTAACGAAGAACTCTTGATATAGCGTAGAAAGTGTATTCTACAAACACCCGACAAACAAAATAAATTCAAGCATACAAATCACGTTTATGTATAAATCGTAGAAACGTCCTTGGGAGAATAACGAGAATAGCGTACTAAAGTAACAAAACAACCAATTACAGCCAAGGATTTTCCTGGTGCGAAAAGTGATCTCAAGGTCAACTGATCAGCCCATGAATAAAATCCAGAATTAAAACATTTATCAAGCGAGTTCTGTGGATCTAACGTCCGCAACACTCCTCTTCTTAATAATAGCGTGCGTTCCTGGGGTCGACTTGCATCTTGGCTATTGTTCGCCGCTGTCTGAGAGAGGAGCTGTATTATCTTAGTTGTCGTTTGCAGCATTACGGAGTCGATTTCTGGCCATTTTGAGGAAGCGTCGACCTTTGAGTGGACTTGTGAAGTCGATGTGAATCTTGGACACAGGATGATCAGGTTTGGGCTATGAAACCGGCAGAACTTAGGCATTCATCTTTGACGCTTGCTGACACCGCATGCACTTTTCAACTAACGCTGTGGTATATTGATCCATGTGAGGCCAGTATGCATAACTCCTGCCTATGAACTTCATTTGTCCAACCCCTGGATGACCAAAATGGAACTGTCTCAGCACTTTTGTACGAAGGGATTATGGCACTACCATTATTTCACCAAACATCAAACAGTCGTTCACGATGTATGGTTAATCCCGTCAACTGTTGGTGACAAATTTCATAATCATCTTGATGATGGAGTCGTTTCTAGAAGCATTTTGTATGTCTGTTGCAGACACCGACAATGCTCGTATTGCGGTTGCCAGATAACATTCCGCGTGGTCTTCCACTGACAAAGATGCGATTACCATGTTTTCCTTAGTCGCTACTTGATCATTAATGAGTCGTGACAAAGCGTCTGCTTGACCGAATTGTAGAATGAGTCAATATTGAGTTTCGAAATCATACCCAAAAAGTACCAAGGCCCATCGCTGAAGAAGATTTGCAGAATGGGCTAGAATGCCAGATTTAGAACCGAATACTGCTAACAGAGGCTTGTAATCTGTGAGGAGCGTGAATCTCCGACCGTACAAAAACTTGCGGAAACGGCGAACAGCAAACACAAGAGCAAGAGCTTCTTTCTCTATCTGACTATACTTCTTTTCTACTGGGGTTAGTGTGCGGGATGCATGCATAACGGCTTTTTCTGACGCGTCTGGAAAATGATGTGAAATAACAGCACCTATGCCATATGCTGAAGCATCTACTGCTACGATGATTGGCATGGATGGATCGTAGTGTGTTAATTACAATTCCGAGCTAATTATGGACCTGAGTTTACAAAACGCCGCGCCACGCTCTTTAGTCCAATTTATAATGCTGTTGTTCTGCAATAGACAATTCAATAGGGCGCGAATATCATGCATTGAAGGAAAAAATTCTGAATAATAACTGATTAATCCGAGAAAAGATCGTAATTCTAAGACATTAGTGGGAGTGGGCCTTAGTTTGATAGCTTTGATGTTCTCAGGATCCGGTCTGCGGCCGTCAGCATCAAAGATGAATCCCAAATACTTTACGGACTGCAATAAAAACTGTCATTTCTCTGAATGTTACCGGAAACCGTTGTCACTGATGCGTTGTAGTACCAATGTCGTGCGTTCCCGTAGCTGTTCTAATGTCTTTGAAGCAATCAAGATATCATCGAGATAAGCTGCGACCCCTAAGATACCTGATAGGATGGTATCCATTAGTTGCTGGAAAAAAGATGGGGCGGTCTTGGCTCCAAAAGGCAGACGGTTGTACTGGAACAAACCACGATGAGTATTGATAGTATGCAGCTCTTTTGATGCTTCATCTACTTCCACTTGCAAATAAGCATCAGCTAGATAAAGCTTTACGAAGAACTTCCCCGTTCAGCATAGCGAACAGATCTGCTGGGACTCGCAGAGGATAATGATGCTGTTCTAGAGCTGCGTTGAGACCTGTATAAAAGTCAGCACATTTACGTATCGAACCGTTGGCCTTCTTGATAACGGGAGTAATAACTCCTTGTCGTTGAAGGCAGTCCAATTCTTCGTCTACTGTTGCTAATATTGCATAAGGTACGGGTCTCTTTAGACGGAAAGCAGGTTTAGCCCCATGTTTCAACCGAAGTGTTGCTTTCATGGCAGTGCACCGACCTAATCCAGGTTCAAAAATGGTTGAAAACTCCGTCATCAGCTTCTTCGTATATGCTTCGGGGTCATGTGGTCGTGATACCAGGTGGTATATGGTATTTAACTGGAGATCAGAAAATTTTAGCTGGTCTAAATCAAGTAAATTTAGATCAGTTGGCGTTATGTAAGATACCCCAGTAAATAAGGAGTCTCGGAAGGTAACTTTACATTCCAATTGTCCTAACAGACGAAGGTAATTACCACGTGCTGTACGAGGCTTCTGTGTTGTATGCTGCAGGCTTGCGCTGCCCAATTCGGTCCAATTTTTACGTGAGAGGATGGTGACATCAAATGTGGTATCTATTCGCGATGGAGCAAGTCCATCCATATTTTGTGTTCTCTCAAATTCTCATCTTCTGAATTCCTTACCTTCTTTATCTTTCCTTTTTTAAACTCATTTCATTGGATTATACTTTTTGAATAATATCCTCAAATCTGTCCGACTCTTGCTATTACTTTTACTACCTCTACTACTATTGGATTTGAATTGACAATTTCCATCTCTGATGTACTTACGTACGAAGTTCTACGTTGTAAGTGACTGATTGAAACGGCTTTATTAAATTTCTGATATATCTGTTATATATGGTAGGATTACTCATTTTTCGGCTTCTGTTTTTGATTTTAATGTTAGTTTCGATCGAATCTGCGTAGATGGCCTTTCTCTTAGAAGATAGACATTGGATATTTTCCTTCGTATTTCTGCGCTGCAGTATGTTCTCATCCCATTCCAACAAAGTTTGTAAGCAGTTGATTTTTATGAGATGAGCGGTGTGATGTCTTACTTTCGCCGAGTTAGTAACTCAATAGTCTGTCTTATTTCCTGCTAAGTTGCATAGTTTGATAGTAGAGAACGGAACCGCATCAAAATTATTCACCTGAACAATAAATTTCCTCCACTATCTCAACTTGCTAAGCTAATTATCTTCGGGATTTATTTATCATTACAGTTCGATCATAAAGTTGAAAGTTTAGGCTGAAATACCACTACAATCAATATCATTCTCATATTTTTTTATATGATATTTAGTAATGAAATAAATTTTGATTTTCAAAATTCTACAGATTGTAACCAACTGATTGGAGCCTTATGAAATCAAATAGATTCATGTTATTCTGTTTAATCTGTTGTTCTTACTCTCTCTCTCTCTCTCTATCTATCTATCTCTGCAAGACAGCAAGGCGAACCAAATGTATGAAATAACATATATTTATTTGACAGTTCAATAGATCGCGAAAGATGAATAGAGTCAAGTTTCATCCAGTCGAAAAGGAAATACCAATCTGTAATACCGTAATAGAGTAAATGGTACTGATAAACCACAAGACCTTTGTATGTAGAATAAATTGACAAGTGATAACTGTATTTATGAATAATTCGAAAATGTGAAAACAGTATACACTTAAGTTGGCATCATGGTAAACAAATCACTGGACGAAAATGTATTAGTTGAATGATCAAAGGTACAAAAGAATAACTGTGAAGAGAGTATACGGAAAGTTATGTACATTTTTTGGTCCTGAAACAAAGCACTGTTGTCATTAGTGGGAGATATGCTCAACCTGATTGGTTAATACACTGTTTTAAGGTATGATGTGGTATCGTTGAGACTGATTATGTATCCTTGATAGACTATCACTAAACTAATCGTTCTGATATAGTGTGCAGTGAGAATGTAAATTTATCGCAGCTATTCAGTAGTGCTTAGGATCAGTGAATTAAATTTCACGCGTCTGTATATGTGAACTCATTGATAAAATCCACGTATTCTCTATACATCGGCGTAGTAGTAATCCGTTGACTAAAATTTGATAATTGTAAAATATAACAGCAAGGCTTGTTGACTAAAAAAAATAAGTAGCTGAAGAGGTTACCGTTACAGAATTGGAGATTGCTGTATACGTGTAACGTGTGAACATTCAATACATCCGAAGAAATATAAGTTATTACCATAGTACGACTCCAAACTCATGTCTATGATATGGTTGCAAACTGTTCCCAACCTCCGAGAAGTTGCAATGTTTCATGTATGGACGCAAAATGTAACTCCTGATATTACCATGTAGTTAGCTCTTTTATTTGTTCTGTAGCCGAAGTTAAATAGGCACAAACATATCCACAAGATGATTTGGTTGTTTAAAAAAATAGACAAAATATTTCTATGAAAGTAGTCACAACGTGACTAGCATACCGTTTGAACAATAAAACTTGTGAATGTTTTCTTTCCTATGTTGAATTGCTTTTATTGTCGGAGTTGCATACAGTGATTCAGTCGTTTATTTGCTTTAGGATGTTGCGTAGGTTTTGTATAGTTTCATACAATTCGGTTGTGTTTCACTTGAAGCTAGAGGCCTAACACTTTAATGCCTATAGTTGACTCTACTATTATGATACAACGATAATGAAGTCAATCAAACATATATCCTACTTAACACCGTACATATATATATTCATCAATCTAACCACGTTACTGAACAATAAGATAAAATAAGTCAGCTATGAGTGAGTGATCATGGTACACAGATATTCAGTACATTCGTTAACATAAATAGATGATGCAAATGGAAGAAGGTAGAATCTGCCCTATACTGCGCATTACTACTGACACAGTAGAAAATATCAGAAGTCAGATTGTGATAATATAACACTGCGATGTGAAGAACGACAAAACAGGACTAATATCGATTAGTCTATTATGAATTCTCAGTTTATGGGTCTTATAAATCATGAAATTCTGTATCTTCAGATATGATCACACTGAAAACTAGTGACAATCCTGCTTTACAAAATTGAAATGGGGCTTATTGACTGAGAGAGGCCTATCTTGGCTATATTTGTAACTGAAATGTACCTCAGCTCACTTACTGTTCATTGTACTAGCCTTCATTCGTTTAATCGCTGACTATATATTCGCTTCATTAATGTGATATAACTCGTTTTTCGTGCTCTATAGTACAAGAATCAATGTGCTTAAATAGATGAACTTTGACAAGAGGTATGATTCCTACTGTTCGCTCATATATATGACGATAAAAACGACCATTAACTGCAGAACTATAGGAAAATCATGAAGGATTGACAGTCTATCCATCAATTGATTTATGCCTTCTCAATTAACAACTAAATTTGAAATCATCAATCAATCATTGTTGGACCACCATTAGAAACCTGAAAGCACTGGAAGGCTGTTTCGTCCTGGTATGCGACTCATCAGCAGTGCGCATCCACGACTCCTGCACCTGGCAGGATTCGAACCCGAGGCCTTCGATATTGCGCGCGAAAGCCTAACCATCGGACCACTTGGCCGGCATCCAACGGTGTTAATGTCTAACTCTGATTGATCTACGGAAATTCTCGGAGTTCTAGTTGAGAAGACGACCAATGGAGTTAAACCATGTCGGGTATAGGCAGTAACTACCAAAGACAAATGGATGGGGTCGCGCAAAATCCGTAGATCAATCAGAGTTAGACATTAACACCGTTGGATGCCGGCCAAGTGGCCCAAAGGTTAGGTGTTCACGCGCAAGACTGAATGTACTGGGTTTGAATCTTGCCAGATGCAGGAGTCGTGGATGCGCACTACTGATGAGTCTCATACCAGGACGAAACAGCTGTCCAGTGCTTCCAGGTTTCTAATGGTGGTCTAACAATGATTGGTTGATGATTTCAAATGTGTAAAAACACAAACCTCCAAAACTATGCCTGAAAATAACAACTAAATGTCAAATAACATATGTATGTAGTCAAATATTTGAGGCGCAAAACTACAGAGAACTAAGCATTATATGTATATATCGATAACGTGAATGATGTTTAAATGACGAAAAGATACTGAAGAAAACGATATTTTACTTAACTGAATGGTGTTGAATTGCACAAACAACTTCTAGTTTGAAGCCAATAGGGCAATTGGAATCTATGATTTCAGATGTTAATTAACATGGTTAAAAACAATTTGCAGTTTCATCTGTTATTTATTCACCCCAAAATGTTAAATGTAATTTAATTTCGCAGTTTATTTTTCTGAAATATCTATTATTCTTCTGGAATTATATTACTTATTTATGGTTAGCATCATAAAAGGACACTTATAGTGGGCATGTCATTGTAGTTGGTGAAATTTTCTTTAGCAATTTAGCCTAGAACTAAAAATATGAATGACATCAGTGTGTACTTAATGCCCAGATGATTAAGCAAGATCATTTCTAAAAATTATAAACGTATGAATGGTGAATATCTACAGTCCAGAATTCTTTATCAAAAACATATTCAGCATGAACATTCAAAGTGCACATGTTTAGACTAAATGCATACTTAAAATTTTTTAGAACGGACGGAACCACAGGGAAATGTAGACAAATTGCTGATTATTTGCTTTTTAGCTGTTCCTATAAATCATATTCTGACTCTCCTGTGATGACAAATATGGTATCTAGTTAAGAACAAAACAAGCCATTAAGGAATTAAAAAATTATCTACACACCAAATTCATGTTCATTTGCTTTAATTTACCCAGTCATATATCTGTAGTGGAACACTTCTACGTACAAAACGCGATTGGTTAAAAGAAACATTTATGATTGTACTCGTTTTGTTTAACTGTACCAAAAACACTTACTTGCGCGCAACGTTCTTTATCGCGTTGCTGCCATCTTTCATAAATTGCTGTTCAATGTAACGCTTACTTTCTCCTTCAAATAACTTCTCAACCCTGGATTTATTTCTAAAATTTGTGACAGGATAGTAATGATTATTTAGTGGTGATCATAGTCAATCTGGACTCGATCACCACTAAATATCTTTAACGCTAAACGCAAAATGACCTATAGTCTAGTACAGAATAGTCAGTCAGTTACAATGTAGAACTTCGTACGTACGTACATCAGTTCAGGTTGCCATACCGCATTAGCACAGAGATGCAACTGTCACTTCAAATCTCATAGTGGTAGCGATAGTAGAAGTATTAGCGGTAATGGAGGATATGATTCGAGAAGTCATTAGCGGTACGGGGTGATAAAGGAATGTGAGAAGAGTTAGTCGTGGAGATAAGAGAGATGTTAGGGGATGTAGGAAGGATTTGTTTGTGACCAAGTTGGTCTCGCGTGTTGCTGTCACTTCCCGGCTGCCCACATCGTGGAGGAGTACAAAATATGTACGTAATTGCTGACATGTAGTCACTTTGTTTAAATCTAGTTTAAATATAAAATGCTACCCAAAATATCCGAAGTTGACAACTAAATGACAATAACTAAATTATACAGTTCTAATAAACCTTATATTAAAAAAGCATATGAATTGAGAGATTTAACTGAATTTTTGCCAATCTCCTATGAATTGTCCAAAACAACGACAAATTTGAACAAGAAAAACAATTATGAATTGATCTATAAATAGCGGTTAAATTAACATACGAGTGCTGTACTACATATCAGTCAGTCAGCTACAACGTAGAACTTCGTAAGTACGTACACCACATTAGCACAGACATGCAATTGTCAATTCAAATCCCATAGTAGTAGATGAGTGGTGCGAGCTACTTATAAGTAGTATATGACGTGAGTGTCAACGTAATGTCTGGCAGCAGGAGATGGGGGAAGATCAAGAAAGGAACAGTTAGAACACAATGGAATTTGTATGAAACGCATGAATAGTGACAATGGATTGATGTTTTGCAACAGGAACAGTCCAGTTCGAGATGATGGACTGATATTTTGCAAATTAACGATTTACGATATGGTTTTCCTATTTAACTGAGTAACTCTGTAATTTTTCTTAAATACAATTCGGTTGCCTCACCTGTGTTCTCGTTCACTACAGATGTAGTAGAAATATTGGCAGTAATCGGAAGGATTAGGGTCCGAAGATATTATTCAAAAAGTATAATCCAATGAAATTAATTTAAAAAGAACAAGATAAAGATGATAAGAAACTGAGAAGATGAAAATTTGAGAGAATACAAAGAATGGATGAACCTGCGACATTAAAAACGATTTTGTACTATGCCATTTAAAGTCTCTAATCACCGGTTACTATTGTCTCATGAACCCTGACCAGGTAGTCTACAACTACTAACATGACTTAATCCAGTCGTCAGTGAATTTATGGATTTGTGTTACAGTTTGTTAACCGATTAGATAAACGTCGAACAACAATACTAATATCACAATCATTACTCAAATACTAACACACTCTTGTACAATGTAATCCAGTTTATCAGTTGTAATTAATCTTGATATTTATGATCAAAAATATTTGTACACGAAAAAGTATTTTCTTTGTACAATCCATTTGCCATTTACTTGATAAGTTACAATGAATAAATTGTCTATGATGTGATAGAAACAATTTTAATTAAGAAAGCGGGAACAAGAACTAAAACAGATAAATGAAATTACTCATATTTTAACTGCATAAATTTTAAATAAAAGAGTATCAAGCGAAATGGAAGTTAAAAAAAGGATATGTGAGCACAATATTCACAAAGGTGTTTCTCTATTACAAAAAAAAAAGATTTGAATCAACCTTCAGAAGCTGTATTCTTTCCTTATTCTTTCGTCTTGACGTTGAACAGATTGTATTATTTAATTAAGGTCAGAAAAAAAAACTCACAGAAAATATGATCTGTGAATGTGCGTACAAATGATTTCAACAACAATAGATAATGCATTAATTACATAGATAGAGGACAGACAGACAGAGGACAGACAGACAGGCAGACAGACAGACAGATAGATAGACAGAAATGTACAACCAAAAATAACACTAATCACTAATTTCATCATCACTATGTTCATTAAAACACTTACTATGTATGGATTTATTTTCATGTCGTTTTGTTATCAAATTTGATAAATTACTGTTTGTCGACTTTTTATTCTTTTGCATATCTGGTGGAATTGTTAAATCTCCTGAATATTTAATTACTTTAGCTACAGCTAAACGCCATTCAAGCATAGCTGTGGAAAATTCATCATGACCACCAAGTTCATCAAAGCCAACTAGACGATGGCATACTTTTTCATTTTTAGCAAGAATTAAAGTTGGTATAACTACTATATTTAATCGTTGTGTTAAAAATGGTGTTTTCTCTGCATTAATTTTCACCATTCTACATTCTAAATGTTTTGGAGCTAATAAACTTAAATGTTTATCAAAAATTTTACAACGAAATGTTGAATCACGATAGAAATGACAAACAAGACCAAATGTTGATGTTTTACAAGCAGTGAAAAATTCTTTTTCATTTGATAATTCAGAATAAACACCATGTCCTAAAGCTAACCATTCAGAACGTTGTTTAGATTCATCTTTCATTTGTTTAATTCGAAGTTGTCGAATAGCTTCTAAATCATCATCATTTAAATTATCTAAACGATTAATTTGTTCATCTAATGTATCTTCTAATATTTGAGCAGTTTTTATGAGTTGAGATTCAATTAATTTTTCATGATTAGTTGTTGGTGTTGTTGTTGGTATTTGTTTCGGTTGGGATGTTTCACCCATATTATCAAACTAAAAAAATTAAATTAAAATAAAATAATATTAGAAAATAATGTAAATTAATTTTACACAAACTATAAGACTAACAAAATTTGTTTATTCAGAATAGTAATAGTGTAGCAACAATCTTGATAGATAATGAAGTATAAAATTAAAATATTAAACTGAACTCATAATAGAATAAGTTAATTTTTAATAATACAACACTAACGGTGTATGGTCAGTCGACAATCAACAGCAACGTAGAACTTTGTACGTACGCACGTACATCAGTTCAAGTTGCCATACCACATTAAAACGAGATGTAATTGTTAATTCATATACCATATATATATAGAAATAAATTTAAAAATAGAAAGATAAAGTGATGAGGAATTAAGAAGGTTAGGATTTGAGAGAACACAAAGAATGAATGCACCTGCGCCATTGCAATCGGTTTTGAGCCATGTCATCCAGGATCTCTAACCATCGATTACTATCATACCGCGGACCCTAACCAGGTAGTCGACACCTACCGACATGACTCAGTCTACTTGTCAGCGACTTCACGGGTTTCTGCCATATTTCGGTCTGGCCACCCCTAGCTTTCTTCTAACTTATTCCTACACCACAAAACATAGCTCGACGAGGCAGTCGGTGGTTAGGCATACGTAACACATGTCCTAACCACCTCAAAAAACGAAGTTTCAGTACTTTATCTATTCATCTGCCGTCCCCACCTAGTACTCGTTTCCTAACAACAGCAGTGCCTACTCGGTTATCCCACGATACACAAGCAATGGTTCGGAGACACCTACGATCGAAAACCAGTAACCTACGAATATCTTCTACTCTGACTGGCAATGTTTCACAGCCATAAAGTAGGACGAAACGAACTACTGCGCAGTATACTCATCCTTTAGTCAGCAAACGGATATCTCGCCTACTAGATAAGTGACGCAAGTTAGCAAAAGCCAGTCGAGCCTTCTGTATCCGTGCTAAGACTTTGTCACATACCAGGCCATCAACACTGAAGATACTCCCGAGATAAGTGAAGCGGTCGATACGCTCAAGTGATTCACTCCATATCACTAGTTCAAGTGCCGATAAAGACAGTGTATGGTATATTTCAAGAATTAAAATAATATTCAACGTTTAGGTAGAATCTAGATAATTAAGTTAGATAGGATGTCAAAAAATTGAACATAAGTATAAGATATTGTTTCTATTGAAGTAAAATTTGGAAGGTATATAAAAGTTTAAAACTGTTTATGAACTGTCATAGACGTAATGATAAATATTAACAGTTGAAGTACAATTAGACTACTGGTGTAAATGTAGTTGAATTGTTATTCTCCCTAGTATCTAATTAACAGCTTCATTATACACTTCAAAGTAAGCCGTAAACTTGTAATCTCACCGAATTCATACTATCAAGCTGGTATTCAAAGAGAGGAAATTACTGGTTTATTCGAAAATTTTAGTCAGCGCAAACATATATATACGTTCAGCAAAAAAAAACTTGAGATAAACACCACATATAATGGAGGGTGATAGAGTAGAGCCTGACACATGAAATACTGAACTGCAGATATACTGTTTTAGTATGGAGTTGTTTTAAATAGAGTTGTTGAGAACAACTGGTCCAATCGAACAATTAACTGGAAAGAAAGCTAAGAGCGGTCCAACCAAAAAGTGGCATCAATCCATAAACTGAGACATCTCCATAAGTGTAGGCGTCACTGTTGTAACTAATAGTTGAATGCTTTAGGTGACATGGAACAGAATTGCTTGTAGTGACACAAATGCATGCACTGTTTGTCTTCCTCTAGAACCTGAGTTTAAAAGTTTCATTATACCTTTTTTTTACTATACCTAATGCTTTTTACTACTACTGGTACAATCATCACTACTCCTCATACTCTAAGAGTTGTCTTGATATAATGCTAGTTATGACAGACTAACCTGGTAATTTGAAAAAGTAATTAAAGAAGTGTATAAATATCACTAAAACACAGTTCTTTTTTTTTTATTTATTTATCGACTTTTGTCCCTTATTATTTAGAGAAATTCACTGCATCGGAAAAGACATGTATGATAATATCAAGAACGGTACAATGTATTTGTGTAAATACACATGAACTTTTAAGCTGTCTTTTACTAATAAAGAGTTAATAGCCATACATTTTATTTAAATTTGCGAGTAAACGGGATGTATAGACAAACAGGGAAAAACATGGAAGCTGTAAGTCATTGGGAAAATGTTGGAGGCTACGTCTCATTTGGTTTGAATTAATGTGGTATGCAAACACTGGTAACATCAGAATCAACCAGTAAAAAGGTTAGGGGACGACGAGGATGGTTCGAAAAGAATTAATCAGCAGATTTTATAAACTAACATTGGTTTATTTCAATGTTCGACAATAAAACATGCAAATCCATGTCCATACTCCTACTGTTAATTATGAGGTTTCTGTTTCAGTTATCTGCATTAAGGCAGTCACTTATTATGTTTGTCTATGTAATGAAAAACCAATGGTAACAATCAATACTCTCAGAAGTGCCGAAACCTAATCTTTATCACTGATGTACAGGATGATTAATGTCTGTTAACTGGATGATTACAAAATAATCTATGTCTTTACAAAGAGATAACTCAATATCAGTTGATGGATTATTATCCATAGAACATAATAATATTTAAGCTCCATAAATGTAAAAACACCCTTTAAATAGAGCAAGCATCATTATTAATCACAATTTTTGTAAAAATAACTGTCTGAAGCTACCAAAATTACAACAGTAAACACAATATATGCATACAAACAAGTTTTGTACAAATATCTATCAATACAGAGTTAGTAGATGATCAGTCAGATTGTTTATGGACAGAATTAGTTGAATTTAAAGCTAATTAGTATTTTGTTATATCTAAATGTCACATGCATGCATTCGAAATGAATTATATTCGATACATAAAAGTTTTTCAATATTGTCATCTATTCATTTATCATATAGGATCACTGTGTATCCTACAAAGTGATAAATACACAAATATATATAGGAATATCGTTAGAAAATGTTAAGATTCTGTCTGAAATAACGTCAATGTCTATTCGAAACACTTTGTATAACTAATTTCCGATTTTGATTTCAGAAGTTACGCAAATCAGATGATTGATAAAACGAAAACTCCAGTCAAAAAAAACCCATAAATCTGGAATGATCAGTGTAAAATGATTTCCAGATAATCCTAAGTACATATTTGCATCTATATTCCAGTATTTAACGTGGTATATGTAAACAACAATTTTTTAGAGGGGAGGGACGATCCTTACCGATACTACGAATGACGGCTGGCAGCAATAACTGACGACAATAAAAGTGTAGTCAAATGGCTCAAATGGTTGTGGATGGAATGAAAAAAGATTTCGCTTGAGGGGCTTTTGTATTTAGTAGCAACAGATCACCGATGCCTCCAAGAAGGAACCGAAGTATATTCAACGGTAAAAGAGAAGTTTCAGTAAATTATAATGAGATACTGTAATGAGTAACTCCGCCTAGAGCCCCTTCGTGGCTACTGCCGGTCCCAAACCCGGATAAAGGAGGGGGGTTGAGCTTGGAGTTGAAAACCCCATCCCATAGAAAATTAATTCGCTAAAAAAACGCCAACCAGAAAACATAATTCAAACCATTTTAACTCTGCCCTGGGAGTTAGGTCTTCATTCACAAGAATTATGACGTCCCGTGATGAAAACCGAGTTCGTTCGAAAGTTACGAGGCCGATGCCCCTTCTAAAAAACCACAGCAACCATTCTTTTAGACACATGGAGTGTTCGAATATTGTGGGAGACAGGAAGACTATTCCAAATTGCTGCGGAGATGAAAAGATACAACCTGGAGATACTTGGAAGCAGTGAAACGCATTGAATGCAGGTTGGGCAACTAAGAATAGCTTCAGGAGAGCTGGAAACTATCGTAAACCAGAACGACCAGTGAAAAGCAAGAAAGGTAAAGTAATCAGCAACAGTGAAGAACAGCGAAACAGGTGTGTGGGGCACTTTGACGATCTCTTAGAATGACCAGCCTCACTGAACCTACCCAACATTGAAGAGGCATCCATGGACCTCCCAAAACAATGTTGGCCTGCCAACAATTGAAGAGATCAACACGGCCGTCAGACAAACCAAAAATGCAAAGCAGCGAGACGAGACAACATTCCAGCAGAGGCAATCAAAGCAGACGTGGAAGCAGCCCCAAAAATACTTCACATTCTCTTCAACAAGATTTAAGATGAGAAACAAGTACCGAAAGACTGAAAAGAAGGATACCTGATCAAAATACCAAAGAAAGGCGATCTCAGCAAGTGTGAGAACTACAGGGGCATCACTCTTCTCTCAATACCATGCAAAGTTTTCAACGGGATATTGCTAAACAGAATGAAGGACTGTGTAGACGCACAACTTCGAGATCAACAAGCTGGATTTCATAAGGATCAGTCGTGTACCAACCGAATTGTAACATTACGGATCATTGCGGAGCAAACAATTGAATGAAACTCACCACTCTACATCAACTTCATTGACTATGAGAAAGCATTCGACAGCGCGGACAGGATGACACTGGAGGCTTCTTCGACACTACGGCGTGCCTGAGAAGCCAGCCGACATCATACAGAGTTCCTATGATGGATTAAATTTACCTCACTGAATCATACTTCTTGAATAACATCGTCGAACCCTAATCTCCCCGATTACTTCTGATACTTTTACTACCTCTACTAGTATGGGATTTGAATGGACTATTATATCTCTGTGCTAATGTGTTATGGCAACTTGAACTGATGTACTTACGTACGAAGTTCTACGCTGTAACTGACTGACCGACCTTTGTTTGCACACCCATCCCTGGAATTTTTCACAGTTCTTGACAATTCTTGACGTATACAAATCGGATGACTGATGAAGTTACTCAGTATACCCTCAGCATTTATAATGCGCATATTGCGTGTTCACTGGAGATCTGATTTACTGAGTATAATGTAAGTAGCTGGTGCATGTTTCGTGGAACCATCTTATGTATACATCACGCCCAGTACCTGAGATGACAGTAAAACGGTAACCAGATCGCTTGCAGATGATTTTGGTGACCAGTGTAAAATAAATTTATTAACTAAACTGGAATAAAATTTATGCCTGTGGGTAAAACGGGCAGTATAAAGACATAGAATAAACTAAAGCTAGACTCAACGCAAAAAAAACATGTAAACCAAATAGTGAACCAAAGTAAAAACCATAGGTTGCTATTAATTTTAGTGACTCTAAAATTTTAACACATCTGTTGAGTCAGAACACATAAAAAGCTTGGGAGGCACAAATATATATTATACAGTACCTACAACACGTGTCATCACAGTTTGACAACAGGCAGATAATACCTGAAACCATGGCATACAACATTATTCAGGGACTTCACAAAAAGGGAGAACACGAAGTGGCAGCCAGCGGAGTATAGTTTTTAACAAGTGAATTACGCGGTCTTAGTACAAAAAGAAAGCTTATTTAAATAATAGTCTCATAAGTCATTCGGTAAATTCAGTTTACACAGGGTATGTTCTTCTTTCAGTACATTCACCTTTAGTCCCCATGCAATGACAAGAGAACATTTACATTATTAACATCGTGCATGATCCCAACACTGCTACATACTTCCAGCTCGTAAGACGCGCGTTTTTCATGACGCACATACTCTGAAATATCATCTGTTGATGATATGAATCATCTAATGTAAGTGCATCCGCTCTAAAAGTGAGAAAAAATTACACAGACAAAACTGAGCACATCATGGAAAACTTAAACTACCCGCATTTTAGTATCTAAGATATACAGTATCAAATCCTCCTTGTTCTATCCGGCTTAAGACTCAGACAAATGCGAATACTCTTACAATAAGACTTAACTAAACTTTAACTCGGTTATGATTATATGAAACGAAAAACAATTTAAACAGTTTGTTCGTTCCCCAACATTATTTGGAAAAATCTGTTCAAACCTTCAACTTCCATTATTCAAACCCAAAATATTCTCCAGATCACTTTGGCATAGCTCGAAAGTCACCCATAAAGTATAGTCTCACTTAAAAATCCCTATGATACTGCATACAATGCTAGTTGACGAAAGTCTACGGGAGTTAAGTGTCAAAGAAATACATGGATTCCTATAATAAAAAGCTTCAGATACGTTTCACATTGATACCGACAACCTTAAGTCTAACCACCTAGAGCTACTGCGTCATCCAGAGTAGGGATACGACGAGAGCCCATATTAGATGCTTCTCCTCCGCTAGAGATTAGGCTTGCGAATCATAACTCTGTCTATCTCTGCCTTTGTTAAGAAATAATGTCTTTCAACACTTGTTTATCTTCACAATCTCATACCGGAATTACTCTAAAAACCAGCACTACCCGCTCATGTTCTGTCCAAAGTATCCTCAGTGTAACACTAATTATTTTAGACCAAATCATGCTGTAGTACATTGTAAATATGTTTATTGTAGAATTAAAAACTATGTACTGTGTTTAAATTTGACGTAACAATGCGATACATATTCACACTGCGTGTTTTGAATTCCAGTTCTTCCTTGCGTCACGTCGAAGTCCTACTTAGATTAGGATTTTTACTATTGCGTTAGATCATTGAAATACACATAGGTGTATTACCAATAGTAATCATTAGCGTCCTACATATGAATAAGCACCTTCACCAATTGACTGAATCTTTTAAGGATACACACCAAATACTTGAAATAAGGTAAAACACTAAGAAGAACCGAAAATGCAAGTAAAATGAGCGGTAGCAGTCTCATCTGGCCAAAAGCGAACACAGTGGGCAAATGACGGAATTGAAATAACAACTTTATGATTTGAGATATGACAGTTTTATTGTTTTATTAGTGGTACAAAAAGGATGGATCTTCGTCATTTTTCTCACTATCAACCACAAGACTCTTCTGAACTCGTTGGTTTGCTTATATTAACCTCGCTCCTTAATTTCTCGTTCTGATTCTTTTATCTGTTGACCCTTTGTTCCTATTTTTTTTCTCGGATCTTGCCCAGGCTATCTGCAGAGTTCTATTAGTCAGGTAGGTATTTTTGAAGCCTAGCACCTTCAGGCATAGTGACTATTTCATTCTGCACTGGCCGCTTTTAGCGAATGTTAACCCCGTTACTCTAAGAATCAGATAAAAGACGAATCTAGAGGAAGAAGTATATTTAACATGAAATCGAAATAATATCGAGGCTAGAGGGCGTACATACGGCTAAGGTCCACGCAGGAGAAGTGCAAAGAAACGGAATGGGAATAACAGGCTTGGCGAGCGAGAGACAGTCTTTTGTACAAATAAACAAAAGGTGTACAATATAACAATTATTTTCAGAACTAAGCACAATAATAAATGTTTATATTTTAGCAATTGTGTTTTCCTCGTAAAAGTATACCACTACACGCTCTCCATAATGATTCTCTCTACAAGCAATTTCGGAGTACTTCCAGGTTCCATTCTTTCCTAGTTTTATTGATATACTACTGAATTCCTACCTTCAAAACTCCTATTTTGTGTATTTTCCTCTCTCATTTATCTCGTTTCTCATCCCTAAATCTCTCACGTATCATGTGAAGTAATAAGGTTGCTACCACTTCTTACACTATAACAACTAGGAAAACCAGTATAGGTATGAACTCCTTAATTATTGGTGAGTCGATGGAGTTGTGAAAAAGCTCAAAACGTCACTCGACAACGTGCCTCGGAGCAATGTCTACAACTCGGATCACTCTACCCAAACACCTCCGTTGGGTCTACAACACAGAAACCAAGACGACACTCCTCAGAATCCTACTTCTTAAAAGACCAGTAGATAAAATTAGAATAGGCATCCTAAGGTTCTATGTTTCCTAATGCGCCGTATTATGTCGATACTTAATTATGGCTACAGTCGTATCGGATTTCATACCTTGACGGGTAAAACATGCATCTGGACTGGAAGGGTGGAATTTGGATTGTAACCGAAGCATTATTCCAGAATAGGAAACACACTGTGTTATTTTGGACGGAAAACAGTATAATATTGTTTACGTAATTATCTGTATTTCCTTTATTGATTAATAATAGAACCGTTACTTACGCAGATAAATTGCTTTCTTTGGGGATTAACTGGACAAGGTGCCTATCTTAACTTATAGACGTTTTTCCGAAATTAGAATCCACTGTGGATTCTACATAAGGAGTAACTGCTCAGGAAGTTTAGACACTCGCCTTTCCCAGCTGTCATCCGAAAACAGTGATCTGGATAAGTAACGGTTCTATCACTAATCATAAATGTAAATATACATCATTACCTAAACAATATCACTGCGTTATTCCTTCACTTATTCAAATAAATCTCTCATATAACACAGTGTTTCCAATTCTGGAAGGGTGCTCCAACTTCCGATCCAAATGGCACACTTAAATTCAAGATGAGCGTATCAACCACCAGAGGGTCAAGTTCGATATGGCTGTCGCCATAATTAAGTATCAACTTAAACAACATAATGCTGTTCGGAAGGAAACATAGAAACCTAGTAAAGGCACAAAAAATAGAAACTATCAAAAAATGCAAATGTTACCATCTCAAAACGGAATCGAACAGATTAAGAAGATGTAGAACTGAAGGAATCAATAAGGACATCTTTACAAACGTATACATGGAGGGATTTTCACAAACAAAGCCTTCCAAAATGGATCTTACATCCACATCTTCATGATACTAGGCAAACCCAGAGCCAGCTGACGGCTTAGGGAACATCTGTATTATTCCTGAATTAGTTCTAAGGAAACTCAAATCCCTACGCCCAGGTAAACCACTCCATAGTCTTGGAACAATGTGCAAAAGCCCTCTGTTTACCGATATATGACCTGTCCAGCGATAAACTGAATTCACACCAACTCCGAGCCGAATGGAAATAAGCTACTCTCTCCGATCTTCAAAGGAGGAAATAGAAAAGACCCAGGCTGTTACAGACCAATGGTATTTCTACCAATACTATCAAAGGTAATGGAAGGGCTGATGTACGAACAAATGAGGGAATACATGGATAAAAATAAAACGCTCCATGAAGTTCAACACGGGTTTCAGAAAGGCAGGTTGTGCGCATCCAATTTTCTCATAGCATGAGACAGTTGGACATCCTGCTTGAGCTAAAAAATACATGATGTTTATAGGTTTTAAGAGAGCCTTACACACAGTGCCCCACTCATGCCTAATCGAAGAGGTTGCGGAAATGGGCCTCACTAGCCCACTCCTTTATTGGCTCAGAAACTACCTTGAGAATAGAAAGTTTCGTGGCAAGGTGAATAGAGTGCACACGAGCTGGTGAGTCTCAAAATCGGAAATTTCACAGAGGACCATATTAGGTCTATTTCTCTTCCTGATATTCGCTCCACGGTATTGATCTACTCAGACGATGCAAAGATCTGGAGGTCCCTTAGAAGCGAAGAGGATTCTGCTGAGCCTCAAAAGGACCCTACATTCACTGAGGAATGGGCAGTGAAAAACGGTTTCAAACTAAACCAACCGAAGGGTCACGTCATATACATACAGCCCCACATGACGCAAACGATTTACACCCTCAATGGAAGTCCGCTCCCTAACGTCATATCAGAGCGCGATCTTGGATTAATAACCACTGGAAGCCTTCACACCAGTACTAACTATGCAGTGGATGCAGCCAAGAATAGTGCAACTCTTCACTTCATGCGAAGGCGACGTGGTGCTGTCACCCCACAATTATTCTTAACGTTGTTTAATACATATGCGCGCCCACACCTTGAGGTTCAGAATGTCGACTGCAGAGACGGGCCGCGAAATGGGTCGTAGGGTTGAAGAATAAAACTTACGAAGATAGGCTCCATTACTCGGGATTATTCCCATTGAGTTAAAGGAGGATCAGAGGTGATCTGAATGTGGCGTACAACATATGAAGCACGCCAAACCTTCCCGACATGAGCACCCTACCGTTGCATCACCATCACTCCCCTTGAGGTGATCCCCAAAAAATAGTGCGTCAAGGAGCGAATACTCAGGTTGGTGCACACTTTTTCTAGTTACGAGTCGTTGCAACTTGGAATCCTCTCCCAGCCGAGGTAGGCGCAACCCTCTCAGTGGACAGCCTCAACAACAGACCTGATAAACAAGAACTCGCATACGGATTATCATTTCCCTCTTGTACAAACTGTGCGTGGTACACGTCTTGAGACCTACTAGTTGTTTTTACTGCCATCTTTTCAGATCACACCTAACTTATTTTGCTTATTATCTCAGTTTCCTCCCCTTTGCTTACAGTTCGGTCCTCTCGCACAATCTTCAGTACCAATTAGCAAACTAAATTAACTATTTATATTTTTAGTTCTGAAATCTTCTGCATATTCGCATGTAGCATTTCACCATTCATTAATTGTACTTAATTGATTTCTGGTTTAAATTATTCGATAAATGTATCGACCATTGTTTATATATATAATAATTCGATTACAGTATCGATTATAGTATATTTGATTGTGTCTGCATGGTTACTTGCTTATTACATGTCTAACCTATTATTGCTTGACTATAAATACTTAGTCATTCTTCAGCACACGGAGAGTCGGCTCATTCGCCTCCTCCAGTTCGCTTCGCTTTGCTTATAGGCTTTCCGTTCTCAATTCTGTCTGCATGGGTGAATGTATGTAATAAATTAATCTGCAAAAAGCATTATAATTTTCTCCTTATTATTCTCAGTATTGCAACTAACTGATCTGCGGCCTGGTAATGGTCATAGCTGCTGGTAATGTGATAGCTAAAGCCCTGAAACAAACGTTTTCGTTCAAATCACGAACAGTTGCCAAATGACTACAATTAGACAGTCGAGTGGCTAGGCCAAACACCTGGAACCGTACCGAAAGAACGAGAATCGAGCGCAAATAAATCAATTGGTTTATCCTAACTCGTGCCAAATCTATTGAATATTGGCGTTCAAGGTCGTGGTCTCTGAAACGTAGCACCTTCGAACCCTGACGAATAATAAAATCGGAGTTTCCCAAAAACATTCGACTAATCTTCGGCTAGACCGACAGTTAACCTGAAATTTATATCTCAGGTCTGGTACCAAACACCTGGAACCGCACCGAAAGAACAAGAATCGAGCGCACACAAATCAATTGGTTTACACTAGCTCGTAAAAAAGATATTGGATTGGATTATATGTACATGCCTCCACTCCTGGCGTGCTTGATTCTTTAGATCTAAGTCAAGTTTAGCACAAAAATGAGTGTTTTTTCTATATACGTGATAAGTGAATCTGGTTCACTTCAGTTTTATTATGACCATTCTGACGTAAACGTGGAAGTAGAAAAGAAATACGAATTCCCATTACCATTCCATTTTAAAGTTGAGGACGGTCGTGTTGTTATAGATTTCGGTGCATGTGATGACGTAAAAACAGGGTATACTGTCATTTCTGTGGACGGTGTATTGTCTAAAGGCACATCTTTGGAGGATAACAGGAATATTTTAAAGGTGAGTAGTTTCAGCATCCATTTATTTTGTGTAGTAGGGTCAAATTAACTTAATAATGATCTTGGATAAGCCAAAATATGAACAATTTGGTCATTCATGTTTTGAAATAATTTAGATGTAAATCTAAGTTCAAGATAATACGGAAAGCAAGTAGTTTCAACTGGTTTCTTAAAAGTGCCCTTATGTCTGGAGATACTCAGTTTGTTTGTATACCTATTTCGCTACTCATAGTGATAAGCAATATGATTCAGGTCTCGTAACTCAAATCATAAACAACAAGATGAATTTTCGATTCAGCAAAAGGTTATAACGTCTCATATTTTAGGAATTCAGTCGGAGACTTACCTTGGTTGTTTTTATTGTCGTATTTAGCTTTCAACTCGAATAAGATTAAAACATTTGCGTCCCTTCACCGAAGAGGCTCCTAAATGCCATGGTTTGTCTGAGGGTGAGACAGTCAGCTCTTCCTCTCAAAATGCTCCCACTTTTTCAGCGTCTTCATCAAGTAGAAATATATCATTGGCATATTCTAAGTCAACAAGCGAGTCACCTGGCTAAAGGTCCACCCCTGAAAAGTCGGACGAAGATAATGTTATCTCTAAAAGCATGTGGATAACAAGAATGGAGGATGTGGACAGCACTGACGAACGCCATTTGAGGTAATCAGTTCCGATGACATTTCGCCATTAGTGCTGACTCGACCAGTAGTGTTCGAGTAGAGCCCCTGTATAACTGAATGTACTTCTTCGGTACTCTTTCAGTCACAGACACCAGCATTGCTTACTGGGCGGTCTCAGTATGTCTGGCAATTCTCTTAAGACACCGACTATTGAATACTAGTACCCTCTCATTTATACTCACTGGAAGGTACAATCTTTGACAGTTATACGACTACGTTCTATACAGTAGTTCCGAACATGAACGACATATTTTTAACTGATATCACAATTTCTGTCATTGTTATTCAAAGTTTTCTGGTGTCACCTACTATCTAAAATACTAAAATAATAAGTACTCACTTTCAAATGCCCTAGGTGGCCAATAGCCATTTAAATATTATACTGAAGTTTTATATTATGCACCAAATACTTCAGCCCCCAAATACCCTGGGACATCTGAGAGTGAAGGGAGTCTGCTCCCTTAAAATGCTCTCATATGGTCATGCATATATAGCATTTGGCAGGTAAGTCCTCGTTGTCTTTTCCTCTTTGGAAGTGTTGTTTACGAAATGGAGAGGACGAAAAGCGAATGTCGAAAGCCTAAATCGGGCTGGTGGTTACGAACGTCCCACTCACGGGAGTTAGAAAACCATTATTCCAAGCCAACGATTCACAGGATCCTTTAGGAACAAGTGATGTATGGACCTATTGCTGGTCACCGGTTACCGTGGCACTGCATCTCCTGCGGTTGCTCCACTCCTTTGGTAAGTGACCCCCTAAACAAATCACCTAATTCGGTTTAAGCACCTGGACAGTATAAGACAAATTCAATTAGTTGTTTAGTGCACAAATATTTAGGTGCCCCTTTATACCAATTTGTATGTTTAAATAAGTAAAAGAGGACCGTCACTATGTCAGAAAGTATGCATTTTTTAGTTTTCTTTATTTTTATACTGCCTACCGTTATCTTCCTTGCACTTACTGTTCCCTGAACCTTCAGAAAGTACAATTAACTATTCTGCGACATATTACCTACCCACTAAAAAGCGTCAAAAATTTCAACCAGCTTAGTTCACTGGAACCATAGTTGTGAAGTAACTAGCCATCATTCTTACTTACTTACGCCTGTTACCCCCAATGGAGCATAGGCCGCCCACCAGTTTTCTCCTACCAATTCTGTCCTGGGCTTCCATTTCCAGTTCTATCCAATTTTCGTTCATTCTTCTCATATGTTTAGTCATCATTCTGGGTGCTTTTAATGACCTAAAATAGTTCCTTAACTTCAAAACAGTCATTTTATTAACACTAACCTGAGATCAAATTAAATGCACTATCGATATATCTTCTAAATATTTAGAGAATATACTGCTAATTGACTTAAAAACAATTTAAAATCCTGAACTCTAATGTTTATGGTACTGATAGATGAAGACTAGTAGGTAAGTATTGATATGATCTGGGTTTTTGTTAGCTATTTTCAAGTTTACTACCAGCTATAATTTCTAATGATTTCTTTTTTTCTATGCTAGGGTTTACCGTTTAAGCAACTGATAACGAGTGATTTTCTGTTTGTAGGTTTTTTCAGATAAAGACAACTTCCCACTGACAATCAAATTTGGGAGCCCTCGACTACGTCCGAATGACCGTATTCACCTTGCTAGTATGTTCCACCCGTTACACTCAATGGCTCGACTTCTCTCTCCAATTCCTGATTCCAAATCTAACTTCATTGTTCCGGTTAATGATAAAAAAGCTCCACGAGTTTGGAATTCCGGTATCCAAACTTTGGAAACAGAATCCTGCCGTGTTCATTGTTTAGAAACCCATACCCGTGTTAAATTTTTACTTGTTACTGATATCAAAATACCAGTTGCTTCTCGTGAGGCTCTCCGCAGGGTGTACGAAGCGTATACAGATTTCGTTTTGAAAAATCCCTTTTATGCTCCAAACCAACCGTTTAATTACGAATTCTTTAATAATCAAATAAAAACAATATGTGACCAAGTAGAAAAGGGTATATATGTAATTAACTAATATTTTATTTCTTTACAGACTTTCATTACTTACTTACATTCCACCAAACGTATTGTTTACCTACTTTTGTCCTCATTCTTTTCAACGCACGATTGTTTCTTACAATTCTTTTTCATTTGTTCCAACCACTGTCTACTTGAATATCTTATATAAACAAAGGTAGGAGTTGATTAAAAAGAGACTAATAGCGATTGAACCAATATATATATTGTATATAATGTATAACAGACTTCTGGGTTTGAGTTGGTGATATTCTAGACATATTACAAGTTCACCTTTTTCGATAAACGGAATGAAGATCAATGATTCAGTGACACGATAGGCTATTCTAATCCGATCGTCACAGGCCCCACTAACTAGAGGAAGAAGTTTTGATCAGACGTAGAGAAATGTATTCCACAGGAACCCAGGAAGTTCACAAACCTTTCTGCTTACCCATTCGACTGTGGGTGGTATGGTGGCAAGTGTAAGTTCTTGACAGAAAGCTTGGAATTGGCTGGAGGTAGAATGCGAACCGTTGTGAAGATACATTCACATCCGGTATGCCATTTCGGGAAAAAATTTTAGAGAGGAGCTGTATCGTTTTAGTTGTCGTTGATTTCTGGTAATTTTGGAAGGGTGTCGACCACAACTGAATACATAGTTCCATTAACCGGCCTCGCGAAGTCGACGTGTATCCTGGACCAAGGGTGATCAGGTTATGATCATGAACCGGCGGAACTTAGGCATTCACCTTTGCCGGTTGCTGAAACCGCATGCGTTTTCCAACCAACTCGGTGATATGTTGATCCATGAGAGGCCAGTATGCATAACTTCTGGCTATGGACTTCATTCGTCTAACCCCTGGATGACCAAAATGGAACTGTCTCAGCACTTTTGTACGAAGGGATTATGGCACTACCACTCTTTCGCCCAACATCAAACAGTCGTTTACGATGCATAGTGAGTCCCGTCGCTGATACAGCTGCTTCATGTCACCCTCAGATGGCCTTTTTCTCGAGATGGGGCTGCCGGTAAGTTGAAGTTATCTAGCATGATGTCAAGGGGAAGATTTGCTCCTATTGATGGGCGATCTGGGGCTAGCCGTTTGCGTATATGGTTTCGACGGCGTGACCATCTATCGCCTCTTACCTCTACTTCGTACATAACGCCCAAATCTTCTGACCACTCACACTTCTATCCAAGGACCATGGTTTTTTATGTAGTCACGGGCAAACACAGGACATCCCACTTCATACGTGGAATGCCTTCCCGACTTTGTCTTTACTGGTGTTGATGCATTACTCGGATGCATCGGGCTGTGGATACGTTTAAAAGAGCATTGCTTAGGTCAAAAGGAGGGGAACACCCGCTGAAGCGTTATAAAATTTCTTGTATGTTTATCGAACAACACCAAATGGGTTGCCACCGGAGCGAAAGTCCCCAGCAGAAATCCTGATAGGAAGGAGACTAAAGTCCTGTGTTTGACAATAGTTCGCAGTCTACCTCCAGCCAATTCCAAGCTTTCTGTTAACGGCTAGCCATCAAAAACTTGCGCTCACCACCATACCACCCACAGTCGAATGGGTAAGTGTTACGCATACACGTAAACACGTCAACTTGATATGCTTGGACCATTACGAGAGCGAGGATCCGGCGATAAGACATGCTACTCAAATCCGATTATCCAAACCCCCATATTGAGTGAAAATAAGAAGACTTGAATGTGGGGTAGAACCTGTATTCTACAAACATCCAGAAAGTACGAGGTCCGAGTCCAGAAGAGAATCAGGATCCCGGACTAGGGATCCGGGTCCTGGTCCTGGCCATAAAACGTTACAGATAATGAGTATTTATACATTTTGGTCGAATAGGAACAGCATCGAAGTCTATGACATCGATAGTCAGGACAACCGATAAGGAACCACATTGGAGCACGTGACATTGATATCTAGGACGACCATAAAATTGACCAGTAGGAATTAATCAATAGGAATTGACCAATAATTCTCTTAGGATATTGGATAAATACCCTAACAGTAAGAAGACAGGTTTATGAACTTTCTGGGTTCCCGTGGAATACATTTCTCTACGTCTGATTAAAACTTCCTCCTCTAGTTAGTGGGGCCTGTGACGATCGGATTAGAATAGCCTATCGTGTCACTAAATCATTGATCTTCGTTCCGTTGACTGAGTTGAGTAAGGTGAATTTGTAACAGCTTGAGCGTATCAGTTGGGTATACATGGTGACTGTGATCCATGATTGAAGATACACAATGATATACTTTGAAATTGTCAGCATTAATCTCAATATATATTCAGTTTCGCCTTCCTTTTAACAGTTTACATTGGACTATCGCTGATTGTTCACTTCAACTGGTTCTCTGTACGTTTTTGTACAACTGCTGATATTATTATTTTCCCTGTTGTTTTATTTTTTACTTCATAACTTCCCAATATTCATATAAAGTAGGCTAACTTAAAACGATACAAATTTCGACTAAGCCACTCGGTGTTTATATATTTCGTTTAGTATTTCTTCTAAAAATATGTATCACATCGTATTAAACATATCAATAAACTATTGTTTTTCATATTAAAAAATTACAGATTTTTAATCTGTTCTGACAATTTAGATCCGATTATAATGTGTCTTTAACACACAGCCCACACAGCCGAGCTCATCTAATGCAACCACAGCTCCATCGGTCGACGGCATCGCAAATAGCGTAGCTGAATTTCATTATGGTCCTGATGCAAATGTCACTTTTGACATGTGGTTCCGGCGTTATGAAGATTTATTTAAATTTGATTTCGCCAACCAAGATGATGCTTGGAAGGTTCGGCTGCTACTTCGAAAGTTGGGCGCAAGTGAGCTGGATAAGTACTGCAATTTGATCCTGCCTTTGAACCCACGAGATTGTTCATTTTCTGAGCTTGTTCAGACTTTAAGCCAACATTTTGGCGATAACTCGTCACTGTTTAATACTCGATATCGATGTTTGAAGCTAATTATGAACGAAGATGATGACTTTCTTACGCATGTGGGCATCGTCAACCGTGAATGCGAACGCTTTCGGTTGAAGTCTTTGTCGGAAGATCAGTTCATAGCCCTTATACTCATATGCAGCCTCCAGTCGAGTAAGTTCAGTGATATTAGAACAAGGCTACTAAGTCGTTTGGAGCAAGATCCGAAGCTTACGCTTGATGATATGGCTCATGAGTACCAACGTCTCACTAACCTACAAAGAGACTCGACTATAGTTCAGAGTGGTAGTTCAAGCCGATCTGAAATTCATTTGGTACAGCAGCCACCTTATCATAACAAGTCTGCCCATGCTACACCGAGTTCATCCCGCTCCAATTCTGCCCAAAAACCCAAAATGAATCCACCTTCTGCTTGCTGGCACTGCGGCTCATGGCACTATGTACGGAACTGCCCATTTAGGCAGCATAGATGCAGGAAGTGTCAAGTCATCGGTCATAAAGATGGCTTTTGCCTACAGAAAAAGCCAAAGTGATCCAAAATTACTAAGAAGCCTGTTCCTAGATCCAGTACCAATGCATTGAGCCTAATATCTTCCTGCCAAAGCTCATCACCAGGTGAGAGGAAATTTATTACTCTTAATATTAACGGGCATTTGTGTAGATTGCAAATAGATACTGCATCTGATGTCACTATCCTCTCACGCAAAAATTGGACCAAATTGGGTAGCCCAAGCCTGCAGCACACAACACAGAAGCCTCGTACAGCATGTGGTAATTACCTTCGTCTGTTAGGACAATTGGAATGTAAAGTTGCCTTCCGAGACTCGTCATTTACTGGGATATGTTATATAACACCAAACGATCTTAATTTACTTGGTTTAGATTGGTTTGACCAGCTAAAATTGGCTGATGTCCCGCTAAATACCATATAACTCCTGGTATCACAACCACATGACCCTGAATCATATACGAAGAAGCTGATGACAGAGTTTTCAACCATTTTTGAACCTGGATTGGGTCGGTGCACTGCTATGAAAGCAACACTTCGATTGAAACATGGGGCTAAGCCTGCTTTTCGTCCAAAGAGACCTGTAACTTATGCAACAGTAGCAACAGTAGATGAAGAGCTGGATCGCCTTCAACGACAAGGAGTTATTACTCCCGTTTCTTACTCCAGTTGGGCAGCACCTATAGTCGTTATCAAGAAGGCCAACGGCACGATACGTATATGTGCTGACTTCTCTACAGGTCTCAACGCAGCTCTAGAACAGCATCGTTATCCTCTGCCAGTCCCAGCAGATCTGTTCACTATGCTAAATGGGGGAAAGTTCTTCGCAAAGCTTGACCTAGCTGATGCTTATTTGCAAGTGGAAGTCGATGAAGCATCTAAAGAGCTGCTTACTATCAACACTCATCGTGGTTTGTTCCAGTATAACCGTCTACCTTTTGGAGTTAAGACTGCCCCATCTATCTTCCAACAACTAATGGATACTATCCTGTCAGATATCTCAGGGGTTGCAGCTTATCTCGATGATATCTTGATTGTTGCGAAGACGTTAGAACAGCTACGGGAACGCACGACATTGGTAGTACAACGCATCAGTGACAGTGGTTTCCGGTTACGCCCAGAAAAATGCCAGTTTTTATTGCAGTCCGTAAAGTATTTGGGATTCATCTTTGATGACGACGGTCGCAGACCGGATCCTGAAAACATCCGAGCTATCAAACTGATGCCCACTCCCACTAATGTTTCCGAATTACGATCTTTTCTCGGTTTAATCAGTTACTATTCAGCTTTTGTTCCCTCGATGCATGATATTCGCGCTCCATTGAATTGTCTACTGCAGAAGCATAGCACATGGAACTGGACTAAAGAGTGTGACGCGGCTTTCGGTAAACTCAAGTCTATAATTAGCTGGGAATTGTTATTAACACACTACGACCCATCCATGCCGATCATCGTAGCAGCAGACGCTTCAGCATATGGCCTAGGTGCTGTTATTTCACATCAGTTTCCAGACGCGTCAGAATAAGACGTTATGCATGCATCCCGCACACGAACCCCAGTAGAAAGGAAGTATAGTCAGATAAAGAAAGAAGCTCTTGCTCTTGTGTTTGCTGTTCGCCGTTTCCATTAGTTTCTGTACGGTCGGAGATTCACGCTCCTCACAGATCACAAGCCTCTGTTAGCAATATTTGGTTCAAAGTTTGGCATTCCAGCCCCTTCTGCAAATCGTCTTCAGCGATGGGCCTTGGTACTTTTGGGGTATGATTTCGAAATTCAGTATTGACTCATTCTACAATTCGGTCAAGCAGACGCTTTGTCACGACTCATTAATGATCAAGTGGCGTCTGAGGAAAACATGGTGATCGCATCTCTGTCAGAATGTTATCTGACAACCGCAGTTCGCGCATTACCGGTGTCTGCAACAGACATACAAAATGCTTCTAGAAACGACCCCATCATCAAGATGACGATGAAATATGTCACGAACGGTTGGCCGTCGAAAAAGTTTGAAGGTGACATGAAGCAACTGTATCAGCGGTGGGAGTCACTATGCATCGTGAACGATTGTCTGATGTTTGGTGAAAGAGTAGTGGTGCCAGAATCCCTTCGTGCAAAAGTGCTGAGACAGTTTTATCTTGGTCATCCTGGGATTAAACGAATGAAGTCCATAGCCAGAAGTTATGCATACTGGCCTCACATGGATCAACATGTCACAGCGTTGGTTGAAAATTGCATCCGGTGTCAGCAGGCGGCAAAGATGAATGCCAAAATTCCGCCGGTTTCATGGCCCAAACCTGAGCATCCTTGGTCCAGGGTACATGTCGACTTCGCTGGCCCAATAAATGGAACTATGTATTTAATTGTCGTCGACGCCTTTTCTAAATGGCCGGAAATCAGCCCCGTTATGCTGCCCACTACAACTAAGACTATACAGCTCCTAACTGAAATTTTCTCACGAAATGGCATACCAGATGTGATCGTATCCGACAATGGCTCTCAATTCACCTCTTCCCAATTCCAGACTTTCTGTCAACGGCTAGCCATTGAACACTTACGCTCGCCACCATACCACCCGCAATCGAATGGGCAGGCGGAAAGGTTTGTGGATATGTTTAAAAGAGCACTGCTTAAGTCAAAAGGGGAGGGGACGCCAGCCGAAGCGTTACAAAATTTCTTGTACGTCTATCGGACAACACCAAATGAATTGTTACCGGAGCGAAAGTCCCCAGCTGAAATCCTGATGGGAAGAAGATTGAAAACGATCCACAGCCTGATGCATCCGACTAATTCACCCTCATCAGTAGAGACAAAGCAGCAAAGACAATCCACTTACGAAGTAGGATGCCCTGTGTTTGCCCGCGACTACAGAACGAACCATGGTCCTTGGGTAGAAGCGAGAGTGGTCAGAAGGGTTGGTCGAGTTATGTACGAAGTAGAGGTAGGAGGTGATAAATGGTCACGTCATCGGAATCAGATACGCAGACGGCTAGCCACAAATCGCCCATCAAGTGCAGAAAGCCTTCCCCTTGACATCTTGCTTGATACCTTCAACCTACCGAGAGCCCCGCCACGAGAAGAAACGCAGCAGCAAGCTGTTCTTCGTTCCTGAAGGTATCCCCTCAGACAGCGGCGAACAATAGTCAAGATGCAAGTCGACCCCAGGAGAACACGCTATTAAAAAGGGGAGGAGTGTTGGGGTTGTTAGATCCTCAAAATTCGCTTGATAATGCCGTATTTTGGTTTTGACGGTTTGCCAGCATGGGCTGGTCAGATGACCTTGAGATTTCAATTCCCACCAGGAAAATCCATGGCTGTGATTGGCTGCTGTGTATTTTAGTATGCTATTTTCTTAACTGTCTCAAGGACGTTTCTATGATGTATAAATAAACGAGAGTTGTATGCTTGATTGTACTGTGATTGCTGGGTGTTTGTAGAATATACTTCTACGCTTACAAAGCCTTTTAATCCGACTTTGGGTATTCAAGGTAGCCTTCCTGGAAGCTGGTAAAAGTCTCGTTCGCGTTTATCGACTAAGGTAAACTCGTAATAGCCTCAAGCATACTAAGTGACGAACTTATCAGTGTCTATGACTGATTCAATCGATTTCATATGATCAGACATGTACTTGCACTAAAAAATGTAAGCGGTGCTTGTTTCATTTAATGATATCTTCATATTTTGGAGTTTATACTGTTTACTAGTAGTAAGAAAACGTACCATTTAAGAAATCCTTCGAACTTGATCGTTTGTAAATAGGATTCCAACTCATTAACAGTTTTCCACGTGTCACATTTCAAGCATTGGAGCCAGTAACCTGCTAGACTGCTTAAACCGAAGTAGACAAAATAAAGCTTAACCCTATCACCATCTGTTTAAAAAAAGTCACTATTGTTCTAAACCGACAATGAATAAACCATCGGTCTGGCAGAAAATATATTCAGCTGAGATATTTCTTGTAAGTTGTGAAACAATAAATCGGTCTGTCATTTGCTTATTTCTTCACGTAGTTTGTATTTGTTTACAAACCAGTAGAAGAAGAAATCCGATCTTCGAGAAAGTTTGATGTTTGCTAAACTAGCCGACTAACTAATTGAATTAGTTATTCGAAGGTGACTTAAACTAACAAGTTTCACCACTAAAATAGACAACTACAGATTTAAGAAAATCAAATTATCAGCTATACTTTACCTCATTTTTTTCAACAACCTTTATTGGGTTGAATTGTGTACACTAAAGATGTCTGACAGATAGTTATTTCATTGTATTTATTTCAGCTAATTGTTACTTATGATTAGAGTAACGTTGTGAAACAAAACTAAAGAGTACCAACACATTCCCTACTTTTCTGTTTCACTTTACTTGACTACATGTAAAAGGATGAAAATCACAAATGCTCCAAGATTCAGTGAAGTCTTTTTTTTCTATATCGGAAGAAACCATTGAAGAGAATTCGTGCTAATCCACTTCAATGGGCTGATGATCCATACAAGTTAAAATAGTTTTTTGTTCCAAGTAACGTTGACCACTGAAAACAGTAATGTCACTACTTAGCAATTATCGTGATTTGTAAACTTCGAGACAAATGAGACTCATTATTGTGGGTACGTGTGCATATGAATTTAAAATAACTGAACCGCGGTTAGTTGACCAGAAAGCAATATCCCAAGCTATATATGTTTATAGTTTCTACAATGTTCCTCAAAGCAATGATCTCATCATTTTTCTGCTTATTAGAGTATCATGTTTTGCTATCTGAAAGTCCTAACTCCAAGGAAGAATTTTAAAGCCTAACAATCTAGGTAAATCTTCTACACCCTACTTGTTAGGTGGTCATAGATAGCCTTCATAGATTATCTATATTCCTACATGGAATTCATTTTCAGCTTCATTGATAGTTGTGTTATCCATTGAAGGGAGCAATGCTTTCTGTATGCGAAAATAATTCAAATTTATCAGAATTACTACTTACAACTAGTAAGTAGTGTCATTTCCTACTGCAACTTTCTCCCCAGCATTTATTCTGATGGTAGCTGATAATTTTTACTAGACATAATGGTAGAATATGCATTTGGGTATGTAAACATTTTTATGGAAGCATTCTTAGAAGAAAGGAATAGTAGCTAGCACTGTAATTCAGGACGCACGTTTCAAATTACTTGAGACTCATCAGCTTGACGTACCTGTATCCTAAAGCTGATATTTACCCTAGTACCGTTTGAATTCGGACGCCATCGCGTTATTCACTCAACTGTTGAGTACGGATAGCAACTGGCTTGTACAATTGGGTGAATTTTAATTAATTTGTATCGATAGTTTGAATCTGTTCAAATGAGACTGATCAGTATCAGTCGTAACTATTAATGAAAAGATTCAAACTACCAATACCAATGGATTTGTATGGAAATTTTGTTTAAAATCAATGATTAATCCATGGCGAAACATCGATGTACCACAAGAGTACGATTATATTATACGCGGAACTTCGTACATAGGTACGTTAGTTCAAGTTGCAGTCTCATATTAGCACACTTAGATCGAACTGTTAGTTCAAATCTTATAGTATTCGAGTATTAGCGGTGATCAAAAAGATTAGTGATTGAAGATATCATTCGAGAAGTCTATCCCAGAGGAATCAATCTAAGAAATGAAAAAGTGAGTGACAAAAAAGCTGTCCTGAGGAATTTAGAAGATTGGGATTTGAGAGAAGATGAAGGATTGACGCCATTGCAAACAATCTTGAACCATGTTATTCACAGTCTCTGACCATTGACCACTATCATCTCGCGGACCCAAACTAATTAGTCTACACCTATCAACATGGCTAATTCCACTTGTCAATGACTTCAAGGATTTATACCATGTTCTGGTCTGGTGGCCTCTAGAAACACATTGATCAATCAACATAACTCATTTGAAAGTTATCAAAAACCGTGAATGGTATTTATGACTTTATCAAATGTTGTAATTGTGAATCTTCTTAGAGATATATACACACAAAACAATTATCAAAGTTATTTCAGAAATATAAATATACTATGTATTAGTATATTACAAAGAAAATATATAGCCTCTAAAAAATTCTCATCATATGAAAACACAGGCATATTTATAAAGAATGAATATTTTTTTTACTAAATTCTTTTCAAGCTCAACAATTTCATATATTTTCATTATAGGATTGTGGAGATTGTTAAGTTTCATTGAAATCATGAATTGATCAATGTCAGACCATTCATAGAAACCTTACAGCACTGAACGGCAGTTTCGTTCTAGTATGGGACTCATAATCAGCGCTCATCCACTACTACACACACACACAGGAACCGAACTCACGACCTTCGGTCTCGCACACGAACGCTTAACCCTATGGATCACTGAGCCGGTATCTGATGGTATCAATGTCTAATTTTAATCATCGTTATTATTAGCGCTGAGGACCGATGGTTCTGGATTTGGTTTCCGCTAGCGGAGCCATGGATGAGCACTTCGGGTGTCTCGTACTAGGACAAAATGACTGTTCAATACTTGCAGGTTTCTAATGGTGGTCAAACATTGATCAATTCATGATTTCAATGAATTTCATGTATCCAAATTAATCAACCAAAAAGGTGGTCAGATTTGAAGTAATTCCATATCGTTTAAAATTATGGCATTCTTTGAAAAAACTTGTACCAAATTGCTAAGTAAAACGCTGGATTTACTTTAACTTCAATCGTTGACAAATAGACAGAGAAAGACAGACAGATACAACGCAGAACTTCGTATATAAGTACATCAGTTCGGGTTGCCATACCACGTCAGCACAGAGACGTAACTGTCAGTTCAAATCCAATAGTGATAGCGATAGTAGAATTATTAGCACTAATAGATAAGTTTAGGTAGCGAAAATATGATTCGAAAAGTATAATTCAGTGAGAGAAATTTAGAAGGAGAAAGGTAGAGATTATGAGGAATTCAGAAGGTTAGAGTTTGAGGAAACATAAAGAGTGGATGCACCTGCACCATTGCAAACGATTTTGAACCATGTCGACCAAGGTCTCTAACCATTGGTGACTTTCGTCTCGTGGACCCCAACCAGATAACCTACATCTACCAACATAACTCAGTCCACTTGTCAGTAACTTCATGCATTTCTGCCATGTTTTGATTCGGCCGCCCCTAACTTTCTTCCAACCTACTCCTACACCACGAAACCAAGCTCGTAGCGGCAGTCGGTGGTTGGGCATACGTAACACCTGTCCTAACCACCTCAACTGATGAAGTTTCAATACTTCATCTATTGATTTGCCGTCCTTACCTAGCACTCGTTTCACAACGATAGCATTACTTTGGGATGATTAAAATGAAGTGTTCACTTGAATAAGTTCATTTATGTCAAATAAAATTATGAGAGTAATAATCTGAATAAATATGGTTAATATGGAGTGTAAGAGAGATAATAATGTAATTAATTACAAGTCATTAAAATGTTGAATAACATGAATGAGGTACAAATTGGTGAATAAGGGATGGATGCTGAATAAATTTCTCAAGGTATTTGCAAGCGTTATAATAATAACAATGATTACAAAAATAATAATAATATTTCATTACGGGGTTGTGAAGACTTTTCAGTTACACATTTTTGAAACCATGAATTCGGTTGTAGACAGTAACTACCGAAAACTGTGTATGAGGTTGCGCAACCCCGTGAAGTGATCGAAGTTAGACATTAACACTGTTAGATACCGGCGAAGTGATACAGAGGTTAGGCGTTTGCGCACAATACCGAAGGTCCTGGGTTCGAATCCTGCGGGGTTCAGTAGTGGTGGATGCGCACTGTTAGTGAGTCTCATACCAGGATGAAACGACCGTCCAGTGCTTCCAGGTTTCTAATCGCGGTATAACATTGATCGATTCATGGTTTCAAAAATGTATGATAATATTTGTGAATAAGTTTAAGCTACGAAAATGCAAAGAGGAAAGTTGTACGAACATGAATCAGATTACAATCATCAAAATGATTGTAAACTAATTTGGCCAGAAGTTGGCGTAGGTAAAAGGAATGGTTGATTATATTTCTTCTGGGTGCAAAGCTCCAGCTTTTCGATTTGAATAACTATTGCTTCGGAATATTTGCCAATGTAAGTTGCTCCACAGAAGTGACGGCTAGTCTACGTAGTTTATCTTTCAATCACAGAGTGATCATCCGACGTGCGGAAACATTAATTGTAATTTAGATGTATTAAAGATTCTCTGGATTTCTCCTCTATACAACTTTAACATTAGTATTTCACTATGTACATCACCTCTGAAAGTTAGGATTTCCTTATACTCGATTTTTAAGGCTAAATGTTTACTTATGAATTTAGTTCTCAAGATACCCATTTTCTTTCAGAGTAGTTCGTAATATATCTGTTTCGTCCGCAACAATATGTGAGGAGCATATAGTAATGAGTGTCATCATCATATCAATAGACAAGCGTTTCGTTCTGTTTTAAAATTTGTTTTGTCCGCCATATATATACTTCAGTGGCTGCGTTGAATTCGAAATAGGTCTCACGACCTTAGTGGTGCTTGATCTGACTCCTGTTTGGGCGGACAGTAGAGTATTATTCTATGAAGTAAATCTTCCCTTCCATTTCCGTACATCATATTTAGGCGAAATCCGTTTGTGTGATGACAGCAATAAGAAGCCAAACACAGCTTTGCAGATACATTTTCTTTCATTCAGTCATGAGGATTAATAGCGTATCAGCAATGCTAAGCGAAGTGGAGAAGTCGAGTAAGCTAAATGAAACACTACCCAGGTCTCATTTCCAAAATGCCAGATTATTGTTGATTCCGCTACTAACATGCGTACTTCACACATGCATCAAACATGTTTGATTTCAAAGGACATTTTCTAATATACTTTCCTTAAAGTAAGTTCATCAAATGATCTCATCACTACTGAGAACTTTCACTTACATTTCTCAATCATGTTATGTCACATGAAAGTCAGTAATGAGCTGCTACACTTTGCTTACTTTTGGTGTGTTTTTTTTTTACTAAGAACTGGCAATTAGACAATTCTAATGAATTGTCTTATCATTCTCCAAACTATCCTTAATTTACTTCCCTTTTTTATCAAACATGACTTCTTTTTTTGTGCGTCTCAATCAATAATCAAATAGAGTGACTTTCGTTTATCTTTTGTCCAACTGATTATTTTAAAGCAATTTAATAGTAATAATAATGATAATAATAATAATAATAACAATAATGGATTATGTATGGGTGGTTAGTTGTTTTATCTAACTGACTTTACTAATATATATACATAAGATACTACTGTCAATCATGTATATATACATGTGTATATATGTATATAATATTTTTTTTCTCTTAAAATAGTGAATGTCAATGTATTATATCCATTTAAAAATCATATGAATGATTATTACCTAATAATGAGTATTTTTCTATTTTAGTAAAAATGAAACCTATTTTAATTTCGATCTATATCATAAATGCATTCGCTAGTCAATATAATGATGAGAGGGAATTTTGAAAATGTTTATTTTTTTTTGCTGTTTAAAAATCGTACATAATTATCCCATTTCATAGATTAAGGAATGCTTAAAAAGCTTTTATATATTGATTTTTGCATCATAGGGTTGTGGAGATAGTTGTTTTACATTGAAATCATGAATGAATGATTGTTAGACAACTATTAGAAACATGACAGCGCTAGATGGTCCTCAAGTTCTGGTATGGGACTCATCCACGACTCCTGCTACTCGCGAGATTCAATCCCAGGACTTGCAGTCATGTATAAGAACGCGTAACTTCTGGACCACTTGTAGTAAATCCACTTTTATGAAGAGAACACGATTGGTTTAACAGAAACATTCATTATTATAACCAATTGTACAAGTGATTGGTTAACTGTACTTTTTGTTTATTGCACCCTGTCCACGCCTACTTTCTGTTTGTGTTGCTGCCACTTTGGCTCCACCTCTCTATGTAATTTCGCCCTTCTTTTATGGTACTATTTCGGT
Organism: Schistosoma turkestanicum; assembly: GCA_944470395.2. Lineage (NCBI taxonomy): Eukaryota > Metazoa > Platyhelminthes > Trematoda > Strigeidida > Schistosomatidae > Schistosoma > Schistosoma turkestanicum. The sequence goes on along the minus strand of OX103979.1, from coordinate 4,547,359 downwards.
ATTCTTTCGATACCACGAAATCGCTAGCAAATATATTCTTTAGTATGGAATAACCCTTCTTCTCAGGGACGAGCTGGTAATTAGTATTTAGTTGTGATCATAGTCAATCTTGACTCGATCGACCACTATACACTAAGCCAGCATCCAAAGGTGTTATTGTCTCATTCGGATCAATCTAAAGATTTCGAAAAAGAACTTATTCTGACATGTACTTTGAATGTTTTATTCAATATACATTCGGATAGATAACTAGTACAGCGCTATTGAATGTTTGGTCTGTTAATTAATCATTAAATTATGCGTTTACAATCAACAATGGATAGATTGAAATAAGCATAATAGCTATGTCGACTACCTAATCATCACATCACACTGATAAGTTCACTGGTGAAGTACAATTCAGATCTTTTATTAATTTCTAGCTATCATCAGTGAAACGAAATCATATTCATTATTTTTATAAATGCTATTGTTTAGTTTGTTTATACGGTTAGCTAGACAATGCATTAATTAGTTTAGGCATAAACTAGCTAATAGTGAATACCTGTTGGATAATTTATTGAGATGATGAATATCATAGAAATTTCATTTCATTAAACCTTTATTTTTGTTTTCAAGAATAATAGAAATTTTATGTTAATAACCCTGTGTTGTTTTATTTGATAAACCCGAAAGATATTTTCAATATGTAGTAATAGATTTTTATCACTCAAATCTTTCACAGTTAGTTAGTCAGTCAGTTACAACGTGGCACTTCTTACGTAAGGACATAAGTTCAGGTTGCCATACCGCATCAGCACAGACACGCAACTGTCAGTTCAAACCCCATAGTGCTAGAGGTTGTAGAGGTATTAGCAGTAATGGAGAAGATCAGGGTTGGAAGATATTATTCAAGAAGTTGATCCCAGTGAAGTAAATATAGAAAGAGGAATATAGGGTTGACGAGGAATTCAGAAGATTAAAATTTGGGAGAACACAATGAATGAATGCACCGGGACCCACTGTAAACGATTTTGAGCCATGTCGTTCAAGGTCTCTAACCATCGATGACCTACGTCTCACGGACCTCAACCAGATAGCCTACATCTGCCAACATGACTCAGTCCACTTGTCAGTGACTTCATGGATTTGTGCCATGTTTTCGTCTGGCCGCCGCTAATTTTCTTCCAACCTATTCCTACACCACGAAACAAAGCTCTCCGAGGCAGTCGGTGGTCGGACATTTGTAACACATGTCTGAACCACCTCAATTGATGAAGTTTAAATACTTCGTCTATTGATCTGCCATCCTAACCTGGTGCTCGTTTCCTAATGGCAGCATTGCTTACTAGGCGCAGATCTTATACTTAAGTAATTGTATTTCATTTTCAGTTTAAATTATAGTCTAAAATTCATAATTCATGTAAACTGATCCCTTCTTCAAAATGAAATCAATAAATCCGAGTTTATTTTCTGACAATTAAATAATTTTGGTCACTAACTAATCAATGAATACCTACATTTTGTCGTTTTTTATACGAATCCAAGATAGATAATTGTAAAATCATTTATTGAGAGAATTATGTTATTTTCATTCAGGTTTATCCATCTAACGAGTTCCCAATTAGATGGAATATACATCCTAGAAACTCTGCTCAGAGGCCTTCTAGAGTTACTGCTGGTCCCAAGCCCCGTATAAAGAAGGAAGCTTGAAAATGGGGTTAGCGACCTCGTCCCTTAGTACTCCAACTTGCTAAAAAAAACTAACTAGAAAAAATAATTCTCTGGTTGGCGGCCTATGCTCCACTAGATGTAAAAGATGTACGTGAAAGTACCATCCCAGACTTCACTATTAGCTACAATCAAGCCTACTAGTACATTTATACTGGTATAGTTAAACAGATAATGTTTTGTTGTAGTATAAACATAACACTGACAACCTTATATAAATGATTAGTAAGTTAATGAGTTTTTTTCCATTTACTACTTCACTTCTTAAGAATAAATAGTTATCCAGTGCTACCTAATTTTCAGTAGTTGTTTAACTAAGCTCAATTTGTAATGTAAACAATAAAATTTAACAACGTTCATCATCATCAACTGTAAACATTATAAAATCGATACCTGATCATTATGAATCTATAGTTGATACAAAAAAAGATTAATCTTCATTAAATTTTAATTTGATGAATATCAAAGTTCATCTTAAAAGATGTGACAATGTGTTAAGTTTCCACTGACTTCACTTACGTTTCATCATTATTCATAACCTCGGAACACTAGACAGATGCTTTGTTCTAGTATAAAACTCTTCAGTAGTATGTAGCTATAACTCAGAAAAGGCTTAAGAATAGAACCTCTGGACAACTAAGTGGATTACTTTTAGATCAGTTAATTAACAAGCGTCCAACACCTGAGAAACAAAACTAAACCACATCTACATTGAATAGTTATCATAAGATTACAATTGGTTTAACCAAATAAAATTGGAAATACGTCCTATTTTACTCTGACTTGGTGTGCCAAGGACAATTACACTATCATCCAAGAGACTTAAAGGTTCTCCATGACACCAGGTTCATGGCACCACTGATAAATTCTGCATCAAGATGATGTAAACTGAACAATTGTAGTGGTTTTCCGTTCTCTGAAATGTATGTTTTGGTTGTTCTTCTGAACAACATCATCAGCACAAACTTCCTAACTGAAAAATCTACATAATACTCCTATTCTCATCAAATATTTTCCTTATCACCTTTTCACACTTGACTCTATTACTTGTTTCTGATATAATTAACCTCAATCAGTCAGTCAGTCAGTCAAATGCAACGTAGAACTTCGTACGTAAGTACATCAGTTCATGTTGCCATACCATATCAGCACAGAGATGTAATTTTCAATTCAAATCCAATAGTAGAAAAGGTAGTAAAGGTATAAGAAGTAATCGGAGAGGTTAGGATTAGAAGATATAATTCAAGAAGTATGATTCAGTGAGAAAAGTTTAGAAAGTCAAAACTAGAGGTGTTGAAGAATCCAGAAGATTAGGATTTGAGAGAACACAAAGAATAAATGCACCTGCGGCCATCGCGAACGATTTTGAACCCTGTCATTGAAAATTAACCTCAATAAATAACATAGTCTAGTGTCTTAGATGCTCCATTTGTTAAACTTGATTAACACAAAAAACCACCATATTTTTTTCGAAATGTAATCGTTTAAAGTCATAAATCCTTGAGTTCATGATACTAGTTCATTAAACAGTCTGATTAATTTATGAATATTTTTCATTCAACACATATTCTGGTTCCCAGTATTTTCAATTAGAATTATGGAGATTAGTGTTTTTACACATTGAAATCATCAACCAATCATTGTTAGACCACCAGCATTTCTTCATATATATGGAAAATAATAAGACGTAATCAGTGAAATTATTTGATTGAGATTATTATAAACAAATACTTTTTTTTGAATTATAGGGTTGCGGAGATTGTCGTGTTACTATGAATTCATGAATCAATGTTAGGCCAGTCATTAGGAATCTGGAAGCACTAGACGACCGTCAAATCCTGCTATGAGACTTATCAGCAATACGCATCCACGACTCAAACTACTCTCAGGATTTGAATCCATAACCTTCGGTCTCGCGCACAAACACCTAACCTCTGGACCACTGAGCCGGTGTCTAACGGTGGAAATGTCTAACTTCCATCAGTTTAACTTCTTATATCGAATGAATAGCATGTGGCCATCAGATGAATCCAAGAAGCGTGTTTGGTCCTATTTGAGACTCATCAGCTGAATGTAACTACATCCCAGAGTTGATGTTCACCCGAGAAGTCGAACCCAGTATCGTTCGCTTTAAACTCTTGTCTTTGATTCCACTGCTAACCCCATTCTATCTATGTACCTAAATTAATGGTTGCCCTGATTGTTAGAAGGGGGTATCGGCATCGAAGGAACTTGGATTTCATAATGAGATATCATAACTCTTCTAAACGAAGACATTCTAACTCCCTGGACAGAGTCTAAAACGGTTTGGTTTTTTCCTCTGGTTGGCGTTTTTGGCGAAGCAGTCTCCTACGGGATGGGGTCGCTAACCTCATGCCAACCCTCCGGCTTTACCCCGGCTGAGGTTCGGCAGTAGCCCCAGAGAGTTTCCGGATGCAGTTATTAGTTAACTCTGTCTATCAAAATCATTTATCTAAACCAAAGCACTGATGAAGTCTGTCAAATCAAATAGTCTTATTATTATTATTACTTACTAAAAGGTTATGAATAATGTTCCATTGATCTATTTTTGAAATAAAAGATCTCAATATATTACTGTTTGACTTGTAAATAATCCCCCTTCACAGTGTGAGAACAGTCAGTAATGAGATTAAATGTTTATTGCTTGGTATAAATGGTTAGCTAAGCCGTAAGTCTGTGAATCTTCGTCATCTGAGGTGATTAAGACATGGTTTCTGAGTTCACAGAGATTTCTTATTTCAAATAGTGCATAATACAGTTCGGAAAAAGCTAGTAATGACATGCAATAAAAACATAACACCTATTGCTAATGATATTGACTATCTATTTGACTTAACCGTGTCTGAAAATATCGACTGTTTAATTGATGTTTGCTAGATGATTGTGTTTAATGAGTGACAACCTCAGTAAGTAGAAACATTGACTTATTCTCTTCTTTGAAATGATAGGTTCCAATGTTATCTGACACTTTCCATTTCATGATTCCATTTAGATTGTTCAAGCTCTGTTGACAGTTGGTAAGATTCGGTAGCTTTTTCTGTCAAACTGTTCACAGAAGATAGTGGGTGTCTTACTTTGGACATCAAGTTCATGAACCGAATCTTATCTCAAAAATAACTTTCAGAACATTAAGAACATTACCAGGCAGTCTATTAATCAACAAGCATAGTCCACGTAGAGAAATCAAAACTGTATTCTTTCTACTTCTCGCTGTAATTGCTATGAATTACCATAAATTCTTCATTTTACATCAGTAACTTATTTATTACTTTCCTTATCATGCGTAAATGTATCCTATGGGGGGTTAGTTTGTAGTTGTTTCACGTTTTTTCTTCCTCATACATTTCAAACATGAAAATATTAACTTATTATTTAGGCCAAATGAAGACTCGATGAATTATTGAACATTACAATAACTCAAACATTATATGGCTTTGTTTTTAGTGTTCAATCTTTCACTTATCCTATCCTATTTCAAAACATGTAAATTATACAATTCAAAGAGAAATAAACCATGCAAGTAAATAAATGTTCATGTTTTTTTTTCTGAATGTCTGTTTTAAGGAATGATAATATAAGTTTAAAAACATACTAAGACAATATAACGCAATATGACTAATCGGTGACTAATTCACTTTGTTTAAATTAACCAATCAATGTCTGTTTTACTATGTATTTTTATCATTATTATTCAATGTTCAAATAAGTGAATAGATTATCTAAACTCACTTCTCACAACATAGTTCATATCTTATTGTGTACAAAATATACTAGTATATCTATTCTTGAAAATATTTTGTATACGACACGTGTTAACAATCGCATACAGTTGGGAGACAGACAGAGAGAGAGAGAGAGAGGAAGAAAGAAATTGTACACCTTTTTTCGGATACAGGTCACAGTTTCGTTTGTCTTTGTCTGTTTTCGATTAGTTTTTGACAAATCTACTTCTAATTTAACAAGAGCGTAGATTGTGATAACATTTATAAAATATTAAGTAATGGTTTTAATTTTTGACAGATTAAAACAATTTCACTATAACTACTAAATAATGAATACTATTATTGGTTAGTTACTATAAACATATGAAACTGAATTTACATTCATCCTCAGTATCATTGAAATCATGAATCGATCAATGTTAGGCCACCACTAGAAACTTGGAAATACTAAACTGCCGTTTCGTCTTAATATGAATGGGACTCATCCAGTGCTTCCAAATTTCTAATGGTGGTCTAAAATTTGATCGATTTGTGATTCCAATGGAATTCAATAATCTACACAATCCTATAATGGCAATTTTACTGATAATCAGAAAATTAATGATAATTGATTTTGAATCAACTGAATTGACTTAGCTTTAGATTCGTCGAGACAACTTAGGGTTCAAACATCATTTGTTTCAGTGGTGAATTCGAAGAGTTGCTTAGGCGAAGGTAAAAACCTGAATGCTATTGGTATTTTACTTGTTCCCAGATTCCGAATTAGCTTGTTACGTCCACTAAATTGACATGAAGAAGGTTGAAGGAAAAGACTAGGCACATAAGGTCTAGAACCATTTAGTAATACTGTACATCATAATTACGTCATCTCTAAATCTACTTTAAGATAATATAAAAAGATCTAACTTCTCAAGCTGTAGTGAACATGATAAATCATATATCTCTGGAATTAAGCTGATAACTATCCATTTAGCTGTATGATAAACATAGAATTAACATTGATCAGTATTCACTGTACTTTGACATGTAAGTTTCAATCTATAGAACAATATCCTATTACTACTTGTAAATAATGTTCGTATATATCTATTACAATTAATTTTATATGAAACGGAACTTCATTTGAAATCATTGTTATTCTACCTTGGCAAAGTACTTTGTAATCATCTGAAAAAATATATATATAATGACTGACCTTGAGTGAAAGGAATTCAATGTCCATTTATTGTCGAATGTAAAGAATTCAATAACAAAATATGAATGAAATTGATACAATAAAAAAAGTGTTCATTGAAATGGATGCATAGATTATCACAATTGTTATATTCTACTTGAACTTGTAATGACGGTGTGTCAGTTCAAACAGTTACATGTATTAGACAGTCGAGAAATGTTAGACTGAAATAAGATCAGCTCAAAAGATAGATAGATAAATATATACTCAAGCAAACAGACAAAACTATGTAATAAGAAGAATGGTTTTTTTTTATGTTATCAGTTATGAATTTCCTCTACGCATACATCACTAATAATGTGTCCATTTTAACTCAATTACAATGTTTGTTAAATGGTCAGTTCACTTAACTAGAATTTCTACACAAGTATAATACTAGAAAATCGATCAGAAAACTTATTAGTATTTATGTTTTAAAATTCATGTGTTATAAACCGATTATGCACCACGAATACTAAATTACAACCTGTAAAAAACTAAGGGCAATTATGGTAAAAACCTGAATGATAGTTTCGTAATTGTCAGTATATAGTGGTGAAGATTGTTAAATTAGACAATTACCTATACGATAAATAAAATGCAACTTACTTCCATACGCTTGGTACCCCTAATGGAACATAGACAGCCGACCAGCATTCTCCACTCTACTTTTCACTGAACTCTCATACTCAGTTCTACCTGATTGCTCTTCATTCTTTTTTGCCTGTCTCATATTCTCGACGTAATGTGTTCTTTGGTGTTCCTCTTTTCCTATCACCTTGAGGTCTCCAAGTAAGGGTTCACCTTGTGATACAGTTGGGTGCTTTCTGCGATGTGTGTTCTATCTATCTCTAGCGCTTATTTCCCATTTCTTTCTCAGATAAATTTGGTTTGTTCTATCCCACATTAGGTTGTTGCTGATGCTGTCTGGCTAACGGATCCTCAGTATCTTGCGTAGAAATGTTTCCCTTGCTTTACTAATCGATGACTTCATATCCGCATCAGATCTATCTTGTTCATCAATGATGCTGTCCAGGTATGTAAATGTTTTCACATATTCAACAGCTTTTGCATCAAGTGTAATTTATTTGGTGCATGTTGTGTTACATCGGAGGATCTTGCCTTTTCCCTTTATATATGTTAAGAGTTACTGCTGAAGAGTTTGCCGCTACCTACACAGTCTTCTCCTGCATTTATTGTTTTGTGTGGGAGAGAAGATCTAGATCGTCTATCGAGTCAAAATCGTCCACTGAATCCCTTGCTTCCACTCATGTGTCCTCATAATCCAGTCGACCACCAGGAGAAAAAGAAAGGGTGGGAATAATCAACCTTGCCTGACACCGGTCTTCACTTGAAACGAGCCTTTCAGCTGTCAAACATGCACGATTTAGCAGTTTAGCCCTTCATAAGAATTTCGTATAATGTTGACTATTTTCTTAGCCACGCCATTATGTGTAAGACGCCTTCACAGTGTTATCCAGTTCACGCTGTCGAATGTTTTCTCATAGCCAATGAAATTGATGTAGAGTGGTGAATTCCATTCAGCTGATTGTTGCACAATGATCCCTAATGTTACCATTTGGTCGGTACATAATCGATCCTTACGGAATCCAGCCTGTTGATCTCAAAGTTGGGGTCTACGGAATCTTTTTTTCCGTTCAACCAAACTCTGTTAGGGACTTTTCCTGATATTGAGAGAAGAGTGATGCCTATGTAGTTCTCACATGGCTGATATCTCCCTTCTTTGATATCTTTATGAGGTATCCTTCTTTCCAGTTTGTTGGTACTTGTTCTTCCTCCCAAATCTTGAGAAATATAGCGTGCACCATCTGCGAAGTTTCTGTTTCATCTGCATTCTGTGCATCAGCTTGTATGTTGTCTGGCCGTGCTGTTTCTCGGCCCTTGATGTGTCTGATGACTATGCTGATTACTTCAGTTGTTAGTGAGTCAATATCATTTGGGAAGTCCGTGTGTACTACTACGATCTTGGGTGAGTTCAGTGGGGATGGTCGATTCAAGAGCTCTTCAAAATACTCTACCTACCTGTTTCGTTGTTCGTTAATGTTAGTGATTACTTAGCTTTCCTTGCTCTATAGCAAGTTTCTTCGTTGTATCGTATAGATGTCTGATGTTTTCTTCTCTGGCAGTTTTTTCTGCCATCACTGCTAGATCCTCCACAAACATAGGTTTATCAGCTTTAGTACTGCTCTTTATTTAATTCTTTGCTTCTATGTATTCGGCATGAGTCTCAGCTCCCCTCTGCTCCTGTTAGACTGATATTGATTTCTGTCTTCCTGTTCTTTCTTTCCTCAATATTGTTCAGAGTATCAACAGTGACTCATTCCTTCTGATAGCGATTCTTGTGGATGCCACTCATTCACCGACAATAATAACGTTGCAATTATAAGTAGTCGTTAATACTGACAAAGTCAATAACAGTACTGACTGTCAACAAATCTATTTAGTTTTAGGAAATTATTTGTCATTGCAAAACTTTGACAATCATACTAAATTAAAAAAAAGTATTCTAATTAAAATTATTTTATGCTTAAATTCATACACTAATTACTCTTTAGTCCAAAAGTTTTATACGAATTTCATATTCCTTTGTTTTTAAAGGGATAATTTTCAATAAGAATTGTTATTAACTGGAAGGAGAAAATATTGATGACTTAAGAATACTGATAAACACTAAAGTCAATATATAACTTCTTTCTATTTCATACTGAATACGTCATTTGAGATTATTACTATTAGGATATTCATGCAACATCCTAAGATAATTGTTTGCAAGACTAATTCTATAGGTCGTCCTAACTATCAATGTCACTTCGAATGCTTTTTCCTATCGGTCACCTTAACTGTCAATGTCACAAACTGCGATGCTGTTTCCTATTCGACCTAACTGTATAAATACGCATTATCTGTAACGTTTCATCACCCGGACCCGGATCCCTTGTCCGAGATCCTGATTCTCTTCTGGACTCAGACCTTGTACTTTCTGGATGCTTGTAGAATACAGGTTCTACCTTATATCAAATCTTCTTAGTTTACTCAATGGGTGGTTGGGATAATCGGATTAGAGTAGCCTGTCATGACGCCACAGCCTAGATCCTCGCTCTTGTTCACTGACTAAGATGAACTCGTAATAGTTCAAGCATATCAAATTGACATGTTTACGTGTATGCGTAACAATTAGATCAAAGAACTTTGTCCCAGAGCATTTGTAATAACTTTAAAGTCCTCAGATTAACAAAAACATTCATTGATATCATATTTTCAATTCCCGATATCGTCAACTGATCAATAAAATTTTCTTTGTCCCTTTTATTTTAATTGTATCAACTTAATCAGTGTAAAATATTCTAATAAAACTAATCACGACAATAGTTTTAAATTAAATAAAATTATTTTGATAATTTTTAATCATTTATTGATATGCTATTATTTTTAGAATATTTAAAAAAAATTACTTCTTAGCAAATGAAAAAAATTTTGATTTAATATGTGAATGTACATTGTTCAATATTTTTTAACAACACATTGTTCAATTGTTGTATAGTTATATAAATAAGATAAAATATATGATTTCATATTCTTTCATAATTGAAACCGAATTGATATTTTTGTTTAAAACATAAATGAATTAATTATTTTCATTGTCAATTAATATACAACTGGGAAACAGTGCATTACATGGCAAAAAGTGCTATATGAAAAAAAGTGTAGGATCAAAACTGAGGTTTGGATTGAGGAATAACTGTCTAGGTAGTTTAGATACGCGACTTGCCCAGTTGAAATCCAAAACAAGTGATTTGGGTAAATAAAGATTCTAATATTCAACATAAATATAAATATACATCATTACTGAAACAAAGATTACCGCTCAGTTTTTCCATCAACAGTTGTTCAATTAATCAAATCAACAGTAACAGATAACTGATATTCTATTCCTCCTGGATAGATCACATTCGTTCGACAGATAATATTTGGTTGCTTTATAACACAGAGTATTTACAATTCTGGAAGTGTGCTTCAGTTCACAATCAAAACGCATATTCCAGTCAAACAAGCAACACAATCAAAAGGGGAACAAATCAATATGGCTGCCGCCATGACTAAGTATTAGCTCGAACAACATAAATGCAGTTCATAAAGAAACATAGAAACTCAGTAAATGCAAAATAAAATACAAATATTATCATCTCAAATGGAATCGAACAGACTAACTAACAAAATGTATAACTGAAGGAATCAACAAAGACAAATTACAAATGTATATATGGAGGGGTTTTTACAAACAAAGCCTTCCAAAATGGATTTTACAAATAATAGTTCACAGAATGAATTAATAATGAAAATTATCATATGCTGATTAGTGACTAACTTCTTGAGGAAATTCTCAGTGGTTTTAGTGTGAAGCCGTGACCATTAAAGTTCAGTCACATCAGATGTAATTCAGTTACACAAGAGGAAACAATGGATGAGGTCGCACAATATCGTGGGTTGGCTAAATTTAAATATTAACACCACTGGATGCCGGTCTACTGGTTCAGAGGTTAGGCGTTCGCACGCCAGACCAAAAGTCCTGGGTTCGATTCTCACAAGCAAAAGGTTGTGGATATGCACTACTGACAAGTCCTATACCAAGAAGAAACGACTGTCTATTGCTATTAGATTTCTAATGGTGGTCTAACACTGATCGATTCATGATTTCAATGAATTAATGGTCGTTGTAGAATTGAAGAAAACAAGTCTGGTTAGACCTTTTACTCTTACATTCAACTGCTTGTCATCAATAAATCATGAAACGTTCGAAAAATACTACAATCGATGAAGAAACTAAATGTTAAAAGAGATGACATTTCAACGAAAACCAATGGCAGGATAAACATAACATTATCTCTAAAGATAGATTAATTATCTTTTGTTTTCTTCAATACTCAGACAACCAATATGTATCGGTCAAATTTTATGGCTATTTGATCTTGTAAATTTACATGTATTTGAAAAAAAAACATTCACATTGATAGAAAAGGAAGTAGAGTTTGGCAATAAATTCTAATTCATTGTTCTAAAAGGTGTTTCCTTAAAAATGCAATTTTAAAACATTTTAAAGATATGAGATATCAGTCAGAAATCTTTTCGATTTTCTAATAACTAAACAAAGGTAAACATATGTTGGGGATGTTAGATCCCCAGAACTCGCTTGATAAATGCTTTATCTTGGATTTCACGTTTGCCAGCATGGGCTGATCAGTTGACCTTGAGATTTCAGTTCCCACCAGGAAAATCCATGGCTGTGATTGACTGCTGTGTATTTTAGTGTGCTATTTTCGCAACTGTCCCAAGGACTTTTCTATGATGTATAAATAAACGAGAGTTGTATGCTTGATTGTACTGTGATTGCTGGTTGTTTGTAGAATATACTTTCTACGTTTACGAAGCCTTTTTACTCCATTTGGGGATTCAAGGTAGCCTACCTGGACGCTGGTGAACTCGTAATAGCTTCAAGCGTACCTAGTGACGAACATAGCAACATATATCATAGAGACCAGTCTATTGACGTCGACATGACGATTTCAAAGTTACAGTAGTTACTTGAACTGAAAATCCTTACTATTAGTAGGTTCATGCCTAGTTTTTATAAAAAAACGTGACTCCGTGACATCTACATACAGTAGGTTTTTCAGACAGAAACATGCAGCAGGTGTTTACGAAGGGAAGCACCACACTTACGATTCCATGACGTACTTTTGGTGATGTGAACAGTTTTTTCTGCAGCATCATTGATGAAAAAGGTGGATCTGAAGCAGATGTGAAGGTGCGGATTAGCAAAGTAAGGGAAGCATTTTTATAACTGAAAAATATCTGGAACTCAAAAAACAAACCAAACAACACAAAAGTCATAATTTTCCACACAAATGTCAAGACAGTTCTACCGTATGGGGCGCAAACTTGGAGAACTACCAAAGCCATCATCCAAAAGATACAGATGTTTATTAATAGTTTTTTAAGCGAGATACTGAGTATCCGTTGGCTAGATACCATTAGCAAAAACCTAAAGTCGCAGAAAACAAACCAGATTCCTGCAGAGAAAGAAGTTAGAAAAAAGAGCTGAGGTGGATAAAACACACATTGAGGAAAGCAAACAGCTGCGTTATAAGACGAGCCCTCACCTGAAATCCCCAAGATCAGAGGAGCAGTGTAAGGCCAAGGAACACATTACGTCGAGAATTAGAGAGAGACATGAAAAGAATGAATAGTAATTGAATAGAACTTAAAAAGAAGGCCCAGGATAGAGTAGACTGACGAATGATGGTAGGCTGCCTATGCTGCATTGGTGGTAACAGGACTAAGTAAGTAAGTACAGTTTATTTCCTGATTCTTGGAGGTTGAATTCAAAAACACAGATGATACAAGTAGTATATTGGATTATTGGATCATCCTATACTCAGTCCAACAGCTTGAATGTACTCAACGCCAACAGAATCCACCTGAGAATAATCCTTTTTAATCTATTCACTCATATCTAAACAAATTATTGGAAACTTTCGTTTTTAGAAACATTATTAAATGTTGTAAATGGCAAACAAGAAACTAACAAAAAAATTCAGTGAATTCATCTCATTCTACTCAAATGCTTACTTTTATTCTTTAAAAGTTTTATAAAGAAAAATTATAAAATTGGAATACCAATGAGAGTTAACGTATTTAGTTTATGATTCCGGGAATTTTTCAAACTGAAAAAACTATCGAACAAAGATTTCCAAAAAATATATCTAACAATTTATAAAAAGTAATGTAACATTTAATATTTTAAAATGTCTGAATATTTCAAACAGTTCCATCTTGGTCATCCAGGGGGTCGGACAAGTTAGCCAGGAGTTATGCATACTGACCCCTCATGGATAAACATATCACTGAGTTGGTTGGAAAATGAATGCGGTGTCAGCAAGTGGCAAAGGTGAATGCCTAAATTCTGCAGGTTCATGGCCACAACCTGATCACTCTTGGTCCAGGATACACGTCGACTTCACGAGCCCGATTAATGGAACTATGTATTCAGTTGTGGTCGAAACCCTTCCAAAATTGCCAGAAATCAGCCCTGTAATGCCGCTAACGACAACTAAAGTGATACAGCTCCTCTCTGAAATTTTCTCCCGAAACGGCATACCGGATGTGAATGTATCTTCACAACGGTTCGCATTCTACCTCCAGCCAATTCCAAACTTTCTGTCAACGGCTAGCCATCACGAACTTACGTTCGCTGCCATACTACCCACAGTCGAATGGGTAAGCAGGAAGGTTTATGGACTTTCTGGGTGCCTGTGGAATACATTTCTCTACGTCTGGGACGATCGGATTAGAACAGCCTATCGTGTCACTGAATCATTGATCTTCGTTCTGTTTACTGAGTAATGTGAACTCATAATAGTTTCTAGCGTATCACTTAGGCCTGTTGCTCTTCTTGGTAAATGGTCAGAACTCTTCAACTAACTTTGTATGGGGCTCTTCTTTCCAATTGTAACCACTCACTGTCCATTCTTTCGATTTATGCTTCCAATTCTCAGTCGATTATTTTAAATAATTAGTTTTTTTTATTGATAGCTTGTGTCTAAATGAAAAAAATTTCTATGAATTTCCATTACATTTTATCACTTAGGCTAATTATTCATTCTGATCTTTTATAAAAAACAAGAAAGAATACGGTTACACAAAGATGTCAATGTTCAATGATGAGTACATTTCAAGTTTTGTAAATAGTTTACAAAACAAACCAATTATAAGTTCAATCATGTCATTAAGGTAGATAAAGGTTTAGTTGAATTGTGAAGTGTTTGAAGTTTTTAAAGAAAATCCATGGAGAGCATCTCAAACGATTTCAAAAAGTATCATGTTTACCACAAACAGCAAATGGAAATCGTGAATTTGTTATTCAGTTATGAATATCACTGTGTTGCACAAAGTCCTTGGATTAATCCGAGTTGGACATCAAGATCGTCAGCTGCCGTCTCAGTGGTCCAGAGTTTAGGCGTTCGCGCGTGAGATCGAAGGTCCCGGTTTCGGATCCTGCGAGGTGCATGAATCGTGGATGCGCACTGCTGATGAGTCCCATACCAGGAATTGACGGCCGTCCAATGCTTCCAGGTTTCCAACGGTGGTCTAACATTGATCGATTCACGAATTCAAATAAACTCTTGCTTCTTTAATTTTCTTTAAGTACACATTTCAAATAACCAGAATAAATTCTAGTGTTTTATTTTAAAATTTGTTAAATTTCTTCCTGTGATAACCTACGAATTTTTATTCTCATTCATAGAATTTTTCAGAAATTATTTACTAATCTGATTAAAGTATCTCTTTGTCAGGAATCACAAAGTAACGATTCTTCAAATTTAGTCACATTTACAAATGTACCTTTTTTCTTTTCAACAACATCCGAACAAACACACTTGAATCCTTGTGATTATCGATTATCATTTAAAAAAAAAAAACTATCAATATTCTTTTCACTTTTTTGGTTTAATCAGAACAGCGAAACAACTGGTCAGCCAAAAAATTTATGGCTACCTGATTCAGGAAGTCACTATGTATTTCTCTTACTCACCCTTTATCTCTCCCTTTCCTTTCACATATATATATATATGTAGAGAGAGACAGAGAGATTATTTGACCGTAAACCCAACGACGCCTTTCATAAATCTTAAGCGATTCACGGTATTCATGTGTTAATGGCGGGATTCGCCAATTCCAACATTTATGTAACTTATAATCAATTAAGTGGCTCACTCGCACAATACTTTTCATGATGAATTTTATCAACTAAATTTGATTGCTCTGTGCTGATGATGTTGGTCAGAAAAACAATGAAAGCTCCACAATCGAAACATTCAACTCACAGAGAAAGAAATGCTCGTCCAATGCCTCCATGTTTCTAATGGATGTCTAACAATGACTAATCCATAATTTCAATGATCTTTGTTGAGAAAATTAATGTTGAAATTTAAAGATAACCAAAACTTACAAATAATCAATATGAGCATTCATAGAGAAATCTAATTAAGTAAGTATCAAAATTATTACTAATCTGATTGTATCTTCTCAAATTTTTCTGGAAATGCAAGACTGTCATCAACACCATATATATCCATTGTTTATTTGATTGACTCGATCTTGAACTCAAAGCTCCTGTCAGATTTCCGATTGCCAGTTAGTTATTCATGATTCAAGTATGGAAAATGATCAATGTTTATAAATTGATTTCGGAGTCATTATCTCAAGCTTACATGGTAGTGTACCAGACATCAGATATCCTAGTTGAAAATTATTTAAAAGTTATCGACTGACGTCAGACAAGCAGATCATTGAGAATCAAGAGATCCTAGACATACAGTCAGTCATTCTTGCGTGTGTGAAGATGGATGTCACCTTCCTACTGCTTCACCGTGGAAGCGTATTGCTTGAGGAGCCTGAAAAAGAAATGAGATTAGTGTTGGTCTTAGAGACCTTGGGACGTGACCACAGAGCCCAAGAGACTCTGCTTGAGGCTAGGAGTGCACGAATGTTTCATGGTAAGTTTCTGAAGGGTTAGCTGTGCTCTTCAAATAGCCTTACCGCTGGAGACAGAAATTTGTGGGGCAAGGTGAGGTGTGACATTTTTAAGGTCAAGCTTTGCCTACCCCACCCTTCCATTGTGAAACGGTAACATCACTTCAGATGCTGGGTATCCGAAGAAAACACCTTCTTGCTGTCACACCCCTCTACAGTCAACTGTACGACTTCACCATAGGACCTTATTTTGCTACTTTTAGTCTTACCGTTCTCTAATCGACCTGCCTGGTATAGTAGGACGAATCATATGTTCCAGCCATTATAGATCGGTTGGATCATCGTGATAAGGAAGACTGAACACCACATCAAAGTACCATTTAGAGTCGGGCCTAGACATAAAATTAATTCAGATTGAATAAACTAACTAATAAAATCCAACTCAACTGTCAAATCATAATTAACTTACTACAAAAGATGAAAGATTTTACCTTGACTGATAAAATGCGCATTTTTATCTGCATAGTTTTATAGTATATCATGTATATTAAACTAAAATTGAAATCACGTGCTAACATAGAAGTACAAAATTCATCAAGGCCATGACCTTGTTTGCATTTGCTTTTTACATAAATAAATCATCCTGATTGGCGGCATATTTGACTTCAAAATGAGCATATTTGAAATTCAAATAACTTAAGTAAAACTCCATTGAAAATTCAAAGAAAACAAACGATTTTTGAATTATCAAAAAAGAAAAAAAGATTTCTACAAACAAATGTGTGGTAAAGTGAAGAATGAAATACTAATATCGAAATTATAAAAAAATAGCCTAAATTCATAAATGTAGAGATAGAATAGCATTAAATCACAGTATGGAAGAATTAAAATCGCTGAAAAGTCTTCTCATAGGATGAGTTAAATATGTAAGTATTCTAGGAGAACATGAAAACAAAAACATTTTCGAAACAGACAAATTAATTAAATTAAGAATTAAGGTATTTTGATCAAAGTTAATGGAAGCGAAGCACTAGGATATATATTTAGATGCGTAAATTTGGTTTAAGTAATTTTAGTGGTTTTCTGCAATTACCTGATAATTCATTGAGATGGTGGAGAAAATTTGTAGATCAGATGGATGATCGTGGCGGTGTTTCGTTCTCTGAACTGGATGTTTTGGTTGTGTTATGGAGAAAGTAGAGTTGTACTTGAGTGGAAGCCTGCCTTTTGACGAAATTCTACCATTTTTGAACAACGAGAAGCGTGTCACCCTCGCATGATTTTGAGATGGTAGAGAAAATATGTAGCTCAGGTGGATGATAATTAAATCTTTTTATTACAACAGCTTCGTTAACAAGTAATAATTTTGAATTACTTTGTTTAATGATTATTTTAAAATATTTAGAGACTTCACCGTCATGAACACACTGACGAACAGGTGACAAGCAATTGTGTTGTTGAAAACCTTTTGTCTGTTTAATCTCAACTTTTCTGCAATATGTTTGGAGATACGAACAATAACTCTCATTTCTATTCTTCTGATGTATGCGCTCTGGCGTGTATATGTAAACTGGTAAACACAATAAGAGATATCATAAGGTGGATATTTGTCCTCACTGAATGTGTCAATGAACATTTCTTAGTTTAGTACAAAGAGACTAATTCGACCACTGAATACATTCTTCTTAGTTTATTGCCTTTAGTCTCAAATTAATCTTTCCAGCTATCTCCTCTCTTTTGAAACTAAGTTTTAACAAAGACACGCTTTTTCTCAACTGTAGAATATCCCATTTCCTTTTTCCATATTAACATATAAATTCTTGTGAATAGCTCCATTCTCAGATCACAATCTTTGTGCACAGTTGAATAGCGCTCTCACTAGAGCTATTTTGTAACCTGGTAAACAGAAGCCGTAGCAGTTCAAGTATATCCCACCCATGTATCTTCTCGATAAATATATCTTTCTAATCTACCGCTTAAATTCTGTTTAATGCCAATATCATGAAAATGAAACATGCTGTCATATTCGCATTCTACCATAAATCTTATCTTAGGATATGCTCTGCTAGCGAAATATACGAAATTATTACAGGTAAAAAATGTATCATTCACATACCTGATATAAAAGCTGTATGATAACTTATCAATTTCATAACTCCCTGGTCTAGGTTCTCTATAAAAAAAGTCTTCCAGGATCGGACACAGTGGACTGTCCATGACCACACCAACAACTTGACGGTATAAAACATTATCATTAGTGAAATCAAACGTTCATAGTCTACTACAGTAGAAGCTTCTTGAATTCGTCTTTCGGTAAGGGAAGTAACTCAGTAATCTAACATATAACTTCTATGGTTTCTTCAAGTGGAATTACGGTAAATAATGATGGTATATCAAATAAAGCCACAAATTTATCAAATATGTCAACATTTTCTAGCATCTGAGTAAAATTTATAGGTGTCTTTCAAACTATGGACAGATATAACTTGGAGCTCTCTGATTACGCTGCGGCACACATCAAACACAAGGAAACGAAGAAAAATTATTTGATGATAATCTTCCAATACAAACAACTATCCGCGCAACTTCAACAAAAAAAAATCAACTGAAACCATCAAAGTGAAATCAAGTACAGGAACCAGGAACAAGAGGATCATCCTACCATATATAAAAGACATATCGGATATTACAGCATCATTACTTAAACCTTTTTTGGAATAGCAGTAGAACACAAACCAACAGAATCACTTCAATAGATCATATGTAAACCAGAGGGCAAAAATAACAAAAGAAGAAAAACCAAATATCATCTACAAAATAAACTGTTCAAAGTGAAAAAAAACACTACATAAGACAATGTGCACGTCCTACGTAAGCATCAGTTAGCAGTTATGTGTTATGACATTTCTTCCCTTATATCAATACATGCGGACAAGTATGGACATATTTTCTATTGAGACATTGAATAGAGGGAGTACAAAGAACACAAGAGGACTTCTAGAAGCTTGGCACTCAAATCAATCGGCAACCAACAAACACATTGACGTTGATCCAATTTATCAATCAACCAAAAAAATAATAGACAATCATCGGATCAAGAAACAGATCAAGGGGGGATATAATCAAAAATAAATGTGCAAACAACGACAGTTTAAACGTCAACAACAACCAATCAAGATCGTGGTCAAGAGAACAAACCACGAGTTATATGTGGAGAATTTGGAATGCTTCACTTCTACCTGAAGTTTGTGTTTGATGATATCGTTGAGAAGAACAATAAAAGCTCCACAACCAAAACATCTAACTCACAGAACGAAAGTCCACCATAATCATCTACTTTAGCTACACATTTTCTCCACCATCTCAAACCATTTTGCGCTAAATGGTACTGAATGTTTCGCTAACCACCGTGAAAGTTGTGTGAGTGTTACGCCTACACATAAACACGTCAACTTAAGAGTTTACCTAGTCGGAATACGAGAGCGAGGAGCGATGATCGAGGATCCGGCGACACAACATGCTACTCAATCCGATTATCCCAACCCCGCATTGAATAAAAGAAGACGACTTGATATGAAGTAGGACCTGTATTCTACAAGCATCCAGGAAGTACGAGGTCCGAGTCCAGAAGAGAATCAGGATCCCAGACTAGGGATCCGGGACCGTATCCTGGTCATATAATGTTACAGATAATGCGTATTTGTACATTTAGGTTGAATAGGAAACATCATCGAAGTCTGTGACATTGACATTTAAGACGACCAATAAGAAACAACATTTGAAGTGACATTGAAATTCAGGATGACCGATAAGAAACAACATTGGAGCACGTGACATTGATATCTTAGGATATTGGATGAATATCCTAACAGTGAGATGGAGAATCGATCATCGATCAGATCGGTCTGATGGGATTATCAAGTTTGTGTATTTTTGATCGTTCAAATAATCAAGGTAATCTAGATCCCCAAGGTTTTCGTTTTGTATTATATTCTTTTCCAAAAGATTTTTTAAAATTCTTTGTGATGCGTCATTCTGTTGCTTCAGTGATATCCTTTTTTGAGTAATCAACTAGGAATTTAGCAGGATCATCCAGAATCACTTTAACTTTGTAAAGATTGTTTTCTCTATCCACTAAAACTACTCCAAGATCATTATCAAGTTTGATAATGATGATTTCGCGAAGTTGTTTGAGATGAATCAAATAAATAAATTCATGCTGTACTGCTACGGTACATGTCTATAGATGGGAAAAAATGGTACGAAATGTGAGGTTACTGACCACTTTTTTAACTATTCAATCACTGTATGGCATAAGACATTTCAGTTCACTTAATAATTAAGTCTTACATATCAGAATATATCTTTCACTGGAGATTATAATTTAACCCAAGTAAATTTTTCTATATCCATCTTCCATGAACACCTCAGTGTAGCTCATCCCAATGGTGAAGGAACAACAAATCAAGTGCGATTATGAAGAAATGACCTGTGGAAATAACAGTCCATACACTGAATGAAGAAAAAAACTGTTCTTTTTTTCATTTAGAGTTATGGAGATCATTGTTTTTACACATAGAAATCATGAAATAACCATTGTTAAATCACCATTCGAATCCAGCGTTTATCAGGAGTTTGGGATGCGCACTGCTGATGAGTACCATACCACGATGAAACAGCCATCTTTCAGTGCTTTGAGGTTTCTAACGCTGGTCTAACAATGATTTCTATGTGTAAAAAAACTGTTCGAAAATGCCGTATACTACGCAATTATTGAACACTGAAAACCATATGCATAACCTCATACAAAAACAATCAATGTCTACTTTTTCAAGTTCATAATTAAGTGGTGTTCCTGTCAGGACTGTAGATAAGTTATGAAGAGTAAAACGGATGTTTTTTTATTTTGTAATTATACGGGCGCTCTACACTGTAGTGATATCATTTACAAAATTAGAATGTCGAAAATAGGGAACGTTTCTGTGAATTAGTCCCTTATCAGTTTCTTGATGCTCAGATTGTGCACAATACCAAGCATTTTTAGTGTTTTCACTTCCAGTTCAAACCTTTACTCATAATTTACTTGATATCTTCATCCAGCAAGTTGAGATGCTTCAAGAAAACGTGTTGACTGAGGAGATACTATGAATATTTATAGATGATTCAGTGAAAAATACACCCCTAAATCCAACAATTGCTCGCTGAATTAGTGAACAACTGTCAGAAAATACTTGGTACTTGGCATACACACACTGAATATGGAGGCAGTTACAAAAAAAAAGCGATCACTTTGAGGCCTGAGTTTGATTCCTGATGATGAAATAATAATAGATGGAGGCTGGTGAGGAGTTCCATTTTGGTCTATCTTGATCTTGTGAACAGTTTCAATTATTAAAATAGCTCCAATTTACAGTGATCATTTTTATTCAATTTTCAATTCCCGTTCATTTATAATCATTTATTCGATCATCTTTTAAATAAATAGAAAAAATAATGAAAACCATAATTCATAGGAATTCAATTTGATTTTCACACCATCTGTAGAAGAAAAATAATAGCATTTTAAAACACAATTCACCTGGTAAATATAATTTGTTTTTTTTTTTGAAAAATGTGCTTACATTTGAAGTGAGAAAGAAAAAAACAATTCAGTAAATATTCTGTCTGACCTTAAAAATTAATCATAAAATATTTTAGGCGGGAAAATAGTCCCTATTCTTATTTAGGTATTACACCTAAATGAATAAAATATTTCTAAACTGATCACTGTTTTTCTTCTGCGAAAATTTGAACCAGGTTCCATTGAGATTCAATTGTCAATAGTTTATTGTTTCTGATTAATTGGTTTTGATTGGTTAATTAAAATGATGATCATCACTCAGTAAAATTTAATACTTTGTTTTATTCAGTATACTAATTGATCATCTATTGAAACTGCTGGAAAAAATAAATTATATTTAAATACTTAGTATAATCGATAATGACTAAGTGTTCAACACGACGTTCAATCATATCAGAAAAATAGGGAAATATGCGAAAAAAAAGAATTCAACTATGAAATTTTGGTGGAATTGATATTACCCTAGAATCGAGTGTTCTTACGATTAAGAATTTGATCTACTACTTACACCAAATCAAAATGTTAGTTATAAAGCTAGTTACATGAATATTAAATTAGACAACTCGATATTTACTTTTCTTACTCATTGAAATCATGAATCGATCAGTGTTAGACCACCGTCAGAAACCTGGAAGCACTGGACGGTCGTTTCGTCCTGGTACGGGACTCATCAGCAGTGCGCATCTACGATTCCTGAACCTCGCAGGATTTGAATCCAGGACGTTTGATCTTGCACTCGAACGCCTAACCTCTGAACCATTGAGCCGGCATCTAACTTCGATCGATTCACGGTCTTGCTCAACCTCATACATTGTCTTCGGTAGTTACTGTCTACACTGGAACAGGTTGAACTTCATTGGTCACGACTTCTCACTAGAACTTGGAGAAGATTCCTCATGGAGCTAGTCACTAGTCAGCACAGGTAATTGCATTACGGGGCTGTGAAGATTGTTAATTTACTCATTGTGTTCTAATTGATGATAGATAGCTGAAAGCAAGTAGTAAGAAAATTTTATCTAATTATATCTTAATAGCGTTACAATAGGAATAAAAATTAATGTATATACAATGGCGTAGATTCGATCTAATAACTACTCACTATAATATTAGTTTAGTTTCATTATGATAGTTTGTATAACATTGATTTAATTTCAGTGTGACATTTATTCAGTCTAATATTATTCATAGTATTTTACTGTGGACAATCTTCAGTACTATGTACATTTTTGTTATTGATTTAAGCACGTAAACACTTGTACAAAATGGGGCACCTAAATATCTATGCACCACACTAATTGTTGAATTTGTAAATGGAGCGGAATAGTGTTAGAATGACCAAATTAGAAACTTTTGACCTACAGATCTACTCCAAAAGGCAATGGAAAAACCTCAGATGATGTAGTCCCATGGTAGCCGGTCACCATTAATCGGTTCATACACCATTCATTCCTTCAAGATCACGTGGCCTATATTCACCACTGGTTAGGAATCAACGTTCTCCAACTGCTATAGGTGATTCTTCCAGACCTACCAATCCAGTTAAATCTCCAAACATCAGACCTTCGTTCTGTCAATTTCATAAATAACACACATGCTGGAAGAAGGCAGTGAGTAGAACTTCCCTGACAATGGACATATAGACACTTTTAGAGAGAATGAGAGTGATTTCTTCCCACTCTCAGCTGTACCAGTGCATGTGTTTTTGTAGCAGTTCTATGTATTGTCTTATCGTATGATATATATTACCTAATCATCAACTGTATGTAAAATCGATATAAAAATGAGCCCACCATCTAAAGTAATGGACTTACTTTGGTAATATGAATAAAAACTTTTTTCTGTATTGGCTTTTTTACATTTATTTAAATGACGTAAACTATGATGGTTTCGTATATTGAATATCTAAAAAAGGAGGAGACAATTCAAAATATTTATCAGTGTGAAAAACCAATATAAAATATTAAAAAAACCAATGAGCAAATTTTGAATTGATTTCATTTAAATGTACTCGATTTTAAGTTAAACAGTAAGTGATCATATTAAAAGTTTACAAATTCAAAAGACTTTCTTTCGGTGTTCCTTAGAAATGCGAAAAAATCATTACCCGACATGAGACAAAGGATAATAGAAGTGTTTGGGCTTATTTACATCAAGCTGGGCTGCCTCTCCTACGCCATATATGTGTACACCATATGTTATACGCTATACTGCTATTTAGAGCTGAAGGTCTCATATGAGACCAGAGGTTCGCAGTGAACATTTTGGTTAGCTTGGCATTGCTAAAAGTCCATATACAAAATTGTTTAGCAAGGCGAGTGATTTCATTGATATAGGTGGTTGCTTTGTAACATTCCCGAGGGCCATTGTCATTAGGGTGCTGTATTACACATCACCATTGCTAATAATAATTAGTTTGACAGTCATGTAAGCGGGATGGGTCGAAATGGCCTGTTCATGTGGTGCATCTTGATCGACGCGATCATGGATCGGAAATAATCACTATATATGTACTAGTGTATATATAAATGGTTTGAATGGTCCACCAGGGTATCAGGTACCTGTGTTGTTGTACCACAGGACTGAGCCGAACTGTTTATCTAGAAATGGTAACAGGTGAGCAGTCTCCTTGGTTCTCCTGAAAACCAATGTAAAATAGCCCTTGACAATACAGGGTTAATTTATATAAATAACTGAACCATTGTCGACTAATCTCTTGTTGATTTAATGGTGGAATAATAAACAAAAGATCGTAACTTGCATAACTTTGTTACAATTATTAAAAAACTATCGATATGTCTTATGTGAATCCACCTTAACCTTTTGGAAGAAGAGAGGAAAAAAATTTAGAATTAGTGGATGAAAAAAAATTGTCAGTGGAAATCATTCTCCCATATGCAACATTCAATAAATAGAATTAAAAACGCCCAGTAATGTTTGATACTTCACAGAGATTGAATAATTGACAATTTTTTCAGTTAAGGTTATGGCAATCATTGTATTTACATATTGAAATCATGATTCAATCATTGTACAACGTGCTCAATAATGACTGGCTACGTGAGGAAATTCTCCGAGTTCTAGTGGAGTTCAACCGTGTCGGTTGTATGCAGTACCGAGCGAAGATAAATGGGTGAGGTAGCGTAAAATCCCTAAATTGGTCAGAGATAGACATTAACACCTTGGATGTCGGCATAGTGGTCCAGAGGTCATGAGTTTGCGTGCAAGACCGGAAATCTTAGGTTTGAATACTGCAAGTAACAGAACTCATGTGTGCGCAGTGCTGATGACTACTATACTAGAACGGAACGGGCATCTAGTGCTTTCAGGTTTCCAATGGTGGTCTAACAATGACTCATTCATGATTTCAATGTGTGAATAATTTACCTTCAAAATTTGATTGAATTGTTAATTAATACTTTCGGCCTTATACTTTGAATATGGTTCAATTTAAACTGTAAAAAAATTATTATTACTATTATTATTATTACTGATGCTTGAAAGTAAACAGTATCAACAATCATTTCATGTAGATGTAGATTACATATAAACAAAATTTTCTACACCATATCATAGTTCAATGTTCAATAACTTGTGACTAGTTGTTCTCATTCAAAATTTACTTATTCACCTCATTTACATTCAAATTCTCTATCTAATAGTTGATATTCGATATTCAAGTGATATTTTTTTTTGAAACAAAAAAAACGATTTCAATTTTTTTGATGAAATTTAATCGTGTAGACTAATCGTAAGATAATCGTTTATTCATTCGTTCGCTCGTTTATTTGTTTTTGCCTTTACAGAAGTTAAAACATAAAACAGCTGTTCAAAAGTTTCATTCACACTTGAACTAATGACTACCGATTCTTTTTGATGAATAAGTATTATTTATTAAACAATCGGAAAAAAAACTGGTGGGCGGCCTATGCTCCATTGGGGATAACAGGCGTAAGGAAGTAAGTAAGTACCATATGTTACACTAAATATTAAATAAAATTAGTTGTATGTTGTATTTTTTTTCTCTCTATCTTTTAGAAGTTACTTGTCATGTATCCAATCGCTCTCTTATACAACATTTCAATACCCAAATCAGATTTGTAAATAGATTAGATCATTCATATGATCGCTAAAAGTAATTGTTTTGAAATTGGTTCCTAAAAATAACAAAAAGTTAAGTATTATTCATTAATACTGTTCTTTTTCTTATATCATCATTACAATTTACAATTGTTTTCCTATTTTCCCCAATTTATTATTGGTCTTTACCAGATTTTATATTTGTAATTTTCAAAGTCATATGATGTATAAACTGTACAATTCAAGTATAAATGATTAAAATAAATTGTAATTGAACATTGAATCAATAGAAAACATCTGTTTAATTAGACAGTATAATAAATATATCAGTGAGACTCGATAGTGACGTGACTAAATAATCTATTGTCCTATTCAAAAAATATTTGTACTTATAAATTATTTAGTGATATACTGAACATCCAAATATTAACAGATTTTATCTGTTGTTTAGGGAATCTTCCAAATATGGACTTGGTTTGATACAGAGTTGTATGTGTGTGGGTGTGCGTGTGTATAGGTAAGAAAGGGAGGATGAACTGATAACTCGGTATATTATGATGGATGAATCTTAATCCTACTTCTAATTACTAGAGTTCATAAGACTAAAACTAAATATCATAAAATCATCACAAATATTCCTAACACTGAGAAGAACAAGAATGTAATTACAAATCAAAAAAGAAAGGTTCAATGAATAACATTTTCCTAGCCTTGGACAGACAACTGTTTCATCTTACTTATTTAGCAATAAGTATCAACAAACTCATTAAGGATTGAATCAATGATCTTCAGGCTTCAAGGCGAATGTTTAACCTTTAGATAACTGAGTTAGTATCAACTCGTTTTTTATTTCTAACAATCTGTTAGGGTCAAAGATTTACACTTCTAAGCCCGGATATCTGATTCTGCATAAGTTGAACTTCTTCTTCTAGTATTCAAAGCCTTACGCAAATTACTCGATTAGTGTTGAGTTACTTGACATTACTTATGTTAGATATCTTTACTTTATAAACAGTGTTTTTTTCAATAATGATGTTATTGGGTCGTTCCATACAAGCAACAATTATTCATTCATTCATATTTGTTCAGATCAACTGCTATTTATCCACATAGTTGAGTTGTAGCTTCACTGCTCGTGTATCATGGGACAACCGAGTAAGCAATGCTGTTGTTAGGAAACGGGTGCTAGGTGAGGATGGCAGATCAATAGATGAAGTATTTAAACTTCACCATTTGATATGGTTGGGGCATGTGTTTCGTATGCCTAACCACCGACTGCCTCGTTGATATATGTTTTGCCATGCAGGAATAGGTTGAAACAAACCTAGGGGCGACCAGACCAAAACATGGCACAAATCCATGAAGTCACTGACAAGTGGACTGAGTCATGTTGGTAGGTGTAGACTACCTGGCTGGGGTCCGCAAGACAAAAGTTACCGATGGTTAGAGACTTTGAATGTCATGGCTGAAAGCCGTTCGCAATGGCGCTGGTGCGTACATTCTTATAGTTCTCTCAAGTCCTAACCTTCTGAATTCCTCTCTCTAAATTTACCTCACTGAATTATACTTCTTGAATAATACCTTCGAACCCTTATCTCTCCGATTACTACTATTACTTTTACTACCTCTGTAGTGAACGAGAACACAGGTGGGGCAACCGAATTGTATTTAGCGAAATTACAGAGTTACTCAGTAAAATTGGAAAACCATATCGTAAATTGTTCATCCTATCGAACTGGACTGTTCCTGTCGCCAAACATCAATCCATTGTCACTATTCATGGGTTTCATACAAATTCGATTGTTTTCTAACTCTTCCTTCCTTGATCTTTCCCCATATTATGCTGCCAGACATTACGTTGACGCTCACTTCATATACTACTTATAAGTAGCTCACACCACACCTCTACTTCTATGGGATTTGAATTGACAATTACATCTCCGTTCTCATGCTGTATGGCAACTTCAACTGATATACTTACGTACGAAGTTCTACGATGCTGTTGATGATGATCACTGCCATTTGCTATTGCTTCAACTTTGTCCGTCCTTATATAACCATTAGCCAATGAACATTATAATTAAAATATTATTATAACTCACTGATTCGACCACTCAAAAATAATCATTTTAATGTTTATTTAGTCCCGAATACTGATAAAATGTCTTCTATCAAGAAACAATGGGGCCATGAATCTATGTGACTCCATATTGAGTTTATTACATTTCTCAAGGTGGTTTAAAGTAGTCAGTAGGAGATCTTGTCTAACTAAGCTTATATGCTAGCCGAAACTCGACCGTAAAGTTTACCTTCAATCTTGTTGATACTTAAACTCCTGGTAGATTTTAAAATCACTGTCATCCAGTTGTACAGTGTGACACACATTGTCACTAAGCTATTCAGACCACGAATAATTTCTTGTAAGACTGAAATAATTACATGAACTAATCAGAGGTTAGCAATCATTTTCTTGTTTATCTAGTCTCTAATGATGATCGAATTCTAATAAGCTGTTTGGCTAATTTCACTTATTTGTGTTACATCAGTGGTTATGGTCTGAAGCATTTATATTTTCATGCCCCTTAATAAATAACCTAAGATATTTTAACAGTGAATTAATATTTATTGAATGAATAACTTTTTCACAAACTATATCCTACATTGTGTAAGAAAGAGAATTTCGAATAAATTACCTATGGGCATAATGAATTATACATTTAGCTGAATTATTTCGAATTTTTTGAATCATATATGAGAAATGGCTAGCATATAATAAAGGAGGATATAATGTATGGTATACATAACATAAATTTGTCGCCATAGTCTAAGGGATAAGCGTTCAAGTGTGAGACCTAAGATCCCCAGTTCGACTCCCATGTACAGGATCAGAAATACACACTGTCCAATGCTTCCAACTATTCATTGGTGTTCTTTACATGAACAACTAGTCCACGGTTTCATAAAACTCAACAATCTTCACAGCTACATGCTGTGATAGTTGAATTTCATGTTGCAGTGAATTACTGGCAGTAAGGAATTTCGAACATAATTACACAAATTCATATGTTGTTAATGTTTAGGTTATTTTTCCTTTTTTTTCAGTCAAATGTCCTAAATAACAAAAAAAAAAAATTAAACTGTAGACTGGTAATTTTTCATAATTAAAGGAATGTTTTTTTCTCAGCTTTCATGTTTAATTTTGTTGTGTTCATCCAAACAAAACAGCTCTATTTTTTTTTCGAAAAAAAAAATGCTACTGGATAATTTTTTAATGTCAACCTTCAAACTGACGTTGATTCTTTTTTCATAGCAGAATTCTATTTGATAAACGATATTGATTTATACAAATTTAACTGTGATCATTTGACAAAACAAATCATTTTCAATTTTTAATTAATTAATGATTAATTAAACTATGATGCTTTTATCAATTTGATAGCCATCGGAATGGGACTTAAATAAATAAATCTCTGGGTTAACTTTCCTTCCTGATTATACAAAGAATGTTTGATTGTTTTCCTGGTTAGCGTTTTTCTTTTAACGCTCCTCCGCTCTTGAGATCGGCAGTGGCCCCAGAGCGGCTTCAGGCAGAGTGATTCAAAGATAATACTGTCTAATGTGTGGATAATTCTACCTACAGATATTCTATCCTAGTAAACTGAAAAATACTGTCGAAGCACTGAATTTGAACATAAGAAAAACTATGATCAAAACAATTATAATTTGATCATTATTATTTTATTTATAAATAATTTGAAATCATCAATCAATCATTGTTAGACCACCATTAGAAACCTGGAAGCACTGGATGGCCGTTTCATCCTGGTATGGGACTCATCAGCAGTGCGCATCCACGACTCCTGCTCCTCGCAGGATTCGAACCCGGGACCTTCTGTATTGTGCACGAACGCCTAACCCCTTGACCACTGGGCCGGCATCCAGTGGTGTTAATGTCTAACTCTGATTGATCTAAGGATTTTGCGCGACCTCACCCATTTGTCTTTGGTAGTTACTGCCTACACCTGACAGGGTTGAACTCCATTAGTCACATCTTCTCAACTAGAACTTCGAGAATTTCCTCACGAGCTAGTCACTAGTGCGCACTCTTACTATATTTTGGGGCAGAGTTTTGGAGGTTTTGTGTTTTTACACATTTGAAATCATTATCGATTTTCAACTGCCACTGTTATTTAGTACTTACTGAACAGGTAAATCCGATAATTTCTCATGAAAATATAAGGAATACTGACATGGACTGATTAGAATCCCGGAAATAACATAAAACCAATATCTGAATTCATTACTTTTTACTTATGGTTTAACAAACAGATTAGTCACACTAACAGTTAAATGTGCTTAATTCAAAGTGAGTACTATTAAATATCGATTAATCAATAACTTGATAAGTGAACACTTGCAATTTAGACGCCATACTGAAGCCATCTGTATAGGATGAATGGACCATTTTTAAAGTCCTTAATAATAACAGGAAGATTTAAACATCCTATACAAACGAATTATGTCCAGCTTCAGTTGAAATTCATATTTTGATACCTTATATAATTATGAACAGTTGATAAGAGTTTAATTTAGTAAAACTCAATTCATATTATTCTAGGGAAATATTGTCTGCTTTGTTTTACACAGGTTTTATAAAAAAAGACATAACGAAGTATGTAAAACTCTAGTCAGTACAAACATATTACAAATGTTTTTGATTTTCTAGTTATACAATTATTTCTCTTTTATTAATTTTAAAAAAAATAATAAAAATAAATTTCCAATAAATTACTGACCAATTGGATTAATTCAAAGTGAATATATATATATATATATATATATGTATATATATAGACCTTGAAATGTGACTTTGTCAATTACTAAACAATTAACTCGTGTTGTCATATGATTTTATTAAAAGTAGATAAAATTTACAATAAATCGTTATTACATTTCATAGTTTGTGAGTGTTTTATGATTTTTATTCAAACCAATGTGTATGAAAAGTCAAGACGTCAACATTTCAAATGGAAACAGCTTCTAAGAAGCTGGATGATTTAGATCTCGAAGATAATCTAGCTTTTGTATCACATACACAACAAAAAATTAAGTAAGAAGACTGTTGATATAGCCACAACCTCTGAGGCAGTAGGTCTTAACATACACTAGGAAAAAAGTAAGATCTACAGATACAACACAATATGCACCAACCAATTCACACTTGAGGGAGAAGCTTTGGAGGATGCAGAAACCTTTATATATCTGGGCGGCATCATTGATAAACAAGGTGAATCTGATGCAGAAGTGAGGGCACGGATAGCAAAGCAAGGACCTTCAATTGAAGAACATCTGGAACTCAAAACAACCATCAACAAATAACAAAATCACAATTTTCAATACAAATGTCAATAGAGTTCTACTGTAAGCGGTGGAAACCTGGAGAACAACGAAGGCCATCATCCGTAAGATACAAGTATTTATTTACAGTTTTCTACGCAAAATACTTCAGATCCGTTGGCCAAACACCATCAGCAACAACCTACTGTGGGATAGAACAAACGAGATTCCAGCTGAGGAAGCAATCAAGAAGAAGTTCTGGAAGTGGATAGGACACACATTGTGGAAAGCATCCAACTGCGTCACAAGACTAGCCCTCACTTGGAGCCATCAAGGTCAAGGGAAAAGATGAAAACCAAAGGACACATTACATTGAGAAATGGAGACAGACATGAAAAGAATGGACATCAACTGGGAAGAGATGGAGAGGAATGCGGAGAACAGGGTATGTTGGAGAATGCTTGTAAGAGGTGTAATCAGTATGTGAAAAATCACAGTATTCTCATTGCATCTCTCTCTCCCATACTCTCATTCAGCTTGTTTAAATTCGTAACTTCGTTTTTTTCTTTAGTAGGAGAAAAAAGAATTGCAAAAACTTAATTGTAGAACTGAAGGAAATATTAAACTAAGAAAGTAGATGATTGATAAATGTTCATTGATGTAAAGAAAAAAAAAAGTATTTATTTTGATGAGACAAAAAGATTAGACTAGTTTTAAAATATTTTTCATAAAAAAGTAATATCAGTTTTAAAATCATTAAAAAATTTGAAGAAGCGAAAAAAGCATAGAGAATAACTCTTTTTAAGTCTAACCAGAGAAATCAAAATTATTAAAGATCAGATGAAACCCTTAAACTATAAGGAATCATTGTCACATTTTCAAGAGGAATCGGTAATGATACAGACAGGGTAAAATTTAAACAATGATTGACTGACGATTTCAATGTAAAACAACAATCTCTGTAACTCGTTGATAAAAAATCACAAAATCTGCTCATTAGTGACTAGCTATATGAGGAAATTCGCCAAGTTCTGGTAAGAAGCCATGACCACTGGAGTTCAACACTGTTGGGTGCAGGTAGTAACTACTGAAGACAATGTATGAAGTTGCGGAATATGGTGAACTGATTGAAGTTAGACATTAACACTGTCGGATGCCGCCTCATCGGTCTAAAGGTTAAACATTGGTGAGCCAGATCGGAAGTCTTGGGTTCGATTCTTGCGAGCGGGATCATGGATGCATACTTCTGATAAGCTCCATAGTAAAGCGATTCGGCTATCCAGTGCTTCCATATTCCTCTTGGTAGTCTAGCAATGATACTTCCACCCAGTGTTCAAAAAACAATCTGCCTTACTAAAATAAAATTGAAGATTTTAAGTTCATTCTCATTCATAGACACAGATGAAGAGGGT
This sequence comes from Schistosoma turkestanicum, assembly GCA_944470395.2. Classification (NCBI taxonomy): domain Eukaryota; kingdom Metazoa; phylum Platyhelminthes; class Trematoda; order Strigeidida; family Schistosomatidae; genus Schistosoma; species Schistosoma turkestanicum. Next base: position 4,514,695 of record OX103979.1, on the reverse strand, counting down.
GATGGAATAACAATCAAAATAAATTTGAGTTTATCCCATAGCTTGTAATAAATACAGAAATAAAAAAATGTACAATTTACATTTGTAATTATTCTCCCATTCCATTACTAGCTATCTTTATGACATATCTTTAAAAGTAAATGAACTTATAAAGATAAAGTTCAGCTTACTTTTACAAACGAGATGCTCGACTAATTAACTTTTTCTACAATACAGAAATCTGATTAGAAATTTGTTGAATGGTAAACAACCAATAATCATATATCTGTTCAGTTTTACTGATATTTCTAAATTGCCTGCTTTGCTTATTTCATCAATAATCAACCATTAATGAATTATTACATTGTAAATTTTTCATTAAAGTTATGAAGATTTGATATGCTTCAATGCTATTATGAGTTCATCTTAGTCGGTAAGCGGAGCGAAGACAATTGATGCAGTGAAACGATAGGCTATTCTAATCCGTCTATCGCCGGTCCGGTTAACTATATCTAGAAGTCTTAATATGGTGTAGGAAGTGTATTCTACAAGCACCTAGAATAGATGAGGTCGACAAGCATACAAATCGAGCTTATTTATATATGCTAGAAACGTCCTTGAGAAAGCCACAAAATTCGCTTACTAAAACAACCCATCAACCGATGACAGTTAAGGACTGTCCGAATCTCAAGGTCAACTAAGCAACTTATGCATGAAAGCACAAAAAATTTCAAAATTAAGACCATTTCCAAATGAGTTCTGGGGATCTAACATACCCAACAAGATTGTTGTTTTTAACATTGGAATTGTGAATTAATCAGTATTAAAATACCATTCATTAGAAAGCTGGAAGCACTGGATGGTTGTTTCTTCTTAGTATGAGACTCTTTAGGAATGTGCATTCACGACCTCCACTTGTGTGATACAAATTCAGGACTGTCTGTCTAGCGTGCAAACGCTTATATTTCTAAAAATAAGTTCACAAAATGATGAGTATATAATGAAAACTGTAAAAGACTATAGTTTCAGATCAAAAATAATTCTATTTTGGAATTACTTGACGAAATAAATATTTTGAATAATTTCATCATTGTTTTTTTTCAGTTATAAATTCATCATTAGTATATAGGGAGTTGTCGATGTTGTAAATTAAAGATTTATTGTAGTCAGACCATAATTAAGAACCTAGAATTACTGCAAAACTCTTTTTTTCCGAGTATATAACTCCTCTACATTACCAATCCCTGAACCTGTCACCGGAGATAGAATCTAGCACATGCAATCCCACTTCTGAAAGGTCTTATACTAAGATATAACAGCGATCTGTGTGGTGCGCGCTACTTATAAGTAGTATATGACGTGAGTGTCAACGTAATGTCTGGCAGCAGAAGATGGGGGAAGATCAAGAAAGGAAGAGTGGGAACACAATGGAATTTGTATGAAACGCATGAATAGTGAAATGTCAAACAATGGATTGATGATGGATTGAAGATTTGCAAATTAACCGTTTACGATATGGTTTTCCTATTTTACTGAGTAACTCTGTAATTTTCCTTAAATACAATTCGGTTGCCCTCACCTGTGTTCTCCTTCACTATATCTGGTGCTTGCTATTTTTCACTGGTGATTTAAATAAAATCAGTATTTGATTTATTCAAAAATTATTTGAATAAAATGGCCATAGATAAAATAGTACGCATAAATTAATTACTTAGTTAATGTAATGAGTTTATAATGCAATTTCTATTGGTTGTAGTTCATATGATGTTTGAATTAAAAGAAGGGAACAGGAAAATTCATTAATACGGAATTCTAATCAACATCATCAAATGAATCACGTGACTAAAAGTCAATATGGGAGAAATATTGTCAAGTTTATTGAATTAATAAAACAAAACTAATCGCATTATAAAATTGTATGAATATTATCCCAGTAATAATTATGGTAAGAAAACAATTCATGTGAATTCAAAAAAGACGTATGTATGATGTAGTCAGCATTGAACAGAGCAGAAAAACAAAATCGATGAGTGAGTAAAAATGAATTGAGAGAATTCCCTGTCAAAATTTCACTCCTAAAAAACAAAACTGAAGCATAAAATTTATGGTCAAATAATTTAGCTCAGCTCATCATTTGATAATTTTCATATCTGACTTGTTAGATTAGTAATTTTTTAAAGTGCTGAAGTGATCAATGCCGGTTTCTGAGTCTTAGTGATGATGATATGTTGATACATAGTACATGGTAAATGCGATTTTAATGACATCAGCAACAAAAGTTTTCCCTTATATACATATTTCCTAAGACAGATAGGTCAACATCAAACATAATTTTGACTAAACCACTATATATATATATATATATATATAATATTGCTTTGAATAGTGACCAATTGTAAAATAAAATAGACTAAAGTTTTCTTTTGAATTGAATTGAATTTTCTAGTTAGCGTTTTTTAAGTGAGTTAGCTTTTTGTGGGATGGGATCGCCAACTCCATGCTCAACCATCCTTCTTTATACAGGCTTGAGAACGGTAGTAGACCCAGAGTGTCTCCAAGCGGAAACTTGGAGAACTATGAAAGCCATTATCCAGAAGATTCAAGTATTTATTAACAGTTGCCTGCTCAAAATACTTCGGATTCGTTGGCCAGACAACATCAGCTACAATCTACTGTCGGAAAGAACGAACCACATTCTGGAAGATGAGGAAATCCGGAAGAAGCGCCGGAAGTGGATAGGACACTCTTTGAGGATAGTACCCACCTTCTTCACAAGACAAACCCTCATATAGTACTCACAAGGTAAAAGGAAAAGAGGAAATCAAGGAACACATCATGTGGAGAAACAGAGAAAGATATGAGATGAGTGAACAAAAGTTGGGGAGAATTGGAAAGGGAAGCACAGGACAGATTAGGTTTGAGAGTTCTGGTTGGCGGCCTATGCTCCATTGGGGGTGAGAGGCGTAAGTAAGATAGAAAGTAAGTTGAACAAGTAATTTTTCTCTTATTCATTAATTGTTAATAAATATGTCCGTGCATGAAACGTAAGGTCCTAAGCTCGATTCCCGTATTTGATATCACGGCTACGCACTGCTAAAGAGTCCACTATCAGGCCGAAATGGACATCCAGTGCTTTCGGTTTTAATCTAACACAGATAATAACTTGATTGTAGTGAAATTTAATAATCTTAACAACACCTTACTGACAATTAATTGTTTGATTTACTCATTGTATCCCTATGATTAATGAGTAAATTTTAGCTTCAACAGCAAGTAAGGAGTAATGGATATGTAACGGATGATCATTTAATAGATGATACTTACTCACATACTTACTTACGTATGTTGCCCCTAATGGGGCATAGGCTGCAGACTACCATTCTCCAACCTACTTTAACCTGGTCCTTCGTTTCTATATTTATCCAACTGCTGTTCAGTGTTTTCATGTCTGTCTCCAGTTCCCAGCGTAATGTGTTCTTTGGTCTTCCCCTTCTATTTGATGATAGATAAACCAAAAATGAATGTTTAGTGTCTAAGATGCTCAGAAGATTTTGAACAATCATTTCGCAGCATTAATTAACAAATATCATTAAAGTGTGCTCTGAAATGTCAAGTTTAGTTCATCGAAATAATTATAGTCCCACTCGTTACGGTAATTTCACTGTCTGTCACTTTAGTTGTCATTTGAATAGCGAAACAGACTGCTAATCGTCTTGAATTTAAAGGCACATAGGAAATACTGAAATAAGTAAGATAGACAAGTATTTATGAAATCGATTGAACAACTTAGAGCTTTTGTACACCGTCAAATAATTTGAGCTACAAAATCACTGAAAAATTCTTAAAAAAAATACTGCATAGTAGTTCGATTTCATTTTGAAACTCCTTTTCTAGTGGACCTTCGTAATCTAAACAATGGATAATATTCACGAAATCACTAGCAACCTGCTTCGAGTAGAAATCCTGGATTTTTGATGTCTCTTTAGGTTAGCCATATCAGGAAAGCCACGATGATATTCGATTACAGTGATTGATGGCGATCATATAATGTCAAAAATAGGAATAGTTCTATACCACGATTCTGTTATCTAAGTGTGAAGCTTACGAGTTGTGGGACTTGAATATTTCAAATTCCATCTTTAGCTAGATCATGACCACGTGTACTACCGAGAAATTCCACAATGATTTTTAAATTATTGTATAGTGATAAGTGAAATATCTTCAAACCATATCATCTTTACAAAATTCTCCATGCTAATAATAATAATAATAATAATAATAATAATAATAATAATGATTGAAGTCAGACATTATTACTGTTAGATGCCGGTTGAATGGTCTAAGGGTTAAGAGTTTGCGAGCGAGACTGAATGTCTTGGATTTGATTTCTGTGTTCAGGGTTCATGGATGCAAACTGTTGATGAGTCACTAAAACGGCTGTCCAGTGCTTCCAGGTTTCTAATGGTAGTCTTACATTGATAGATATATGATTTCAATGAAACTCAATAATCTAGGCGTTCGCGCACAATACGGAAGGTCCCGGGCTCGAATCCTGCGAGATGCAGGAGTCATGGATGCGCACTGCTGATGAGTCCCATACCAGGACGAAACGGCCCTCCAGTGCTTCTAATGGTGGTCTGACAACAACGTGTAAAAACACAAACCTCCAAAACTCTGCCTGAAAAAATCTACAAAACCCTATAATGGCAATTTTAATGATAATCAGAAAATTAATGATAATTGATTTTTAATCAACTGAATTGACTTACCATGCCTTCATTAAAAATTTATTCACTGAACCAAGTTTATCTATTAACTAATCAGAAACTTTACCGCTATTCAGTTGAAAAAAAAACTTTATCTGAATAAACAGTTCAATAAACTGTAAGCTTTTTTAAAAGTCTATTAGGTGTCCTTAAAGAGATATGAATGGTTTAATTATTTTTCCTGTGAAAATTAAGGTCATTAATTAATTAATTAAAAGAATAAATGTATTCTTACATCATAGTTGTACTTTTAACATACAGGTGGAATTTCCGAATGTTGAATATAAGCATTATCAATTTCAATGATTGCTTTATGATTTCTTTTCAAGATCCATACGGAACTAACAAATTTTGTTGAAATAATTAAAACTTAATGTTTACTTGGTTAAACAGATTTTTGTTCGATTCAAATACTATCACAGGGTTCTCTTCCCCTCTCATTCTAGACAAAGTTGAATTCAGGTTCAATGTGGTAAATTTAAGAAAATAGAATTCTGCTGATTAACTTTTACTTGAGCCCCTCTAGGGTTACTGTCGGTGCAAAACCCGGATAAAGGAAGAAGGTTGGGCATGGGTTTAGCAGCCTCATGCCGTAGGAAACTAACTCGTTCAATAAACGCCAACCGGAAAAAGTAATTCAAATCATCCCTCCAATTAATATTGTTTTACAAAAGGTAGGATTAGCAGATAAATAATTTTTGTAAATAATATTACTATGACTAATAAATTGAATGAGACGATAGCAGTAAATGAGACGATGATCATTGATGTCCAAGCTGGATCTGATGCCGATGTAAAGATACTGATTCCAAAAGCAAGGGTAGCATTTCTACAACTTGAGGATATCTGGTACTCAAAACAACTATCAAGCAACACCAAAGTCACAATTTTCAATACAAATGTCAAGATAGTTCCACTGTATGGGGCGGAAACTTGGAGAACTACAAGGGCCATTATCAGTAAGATATAAGAGTTTATTAACAGTTTTCTACGCAAAATACTTTAGATCCGCCGGCCAAACACCATCAGAAACAACCTACAGTGGGAGAGAACAAACCAGATTCCAGTGGATGAAGAAATCAGGAAGAAGCGCTGAAAGTGGATAGAACATACTTTGAGGAAAGTACCCTACTGCGTTACAAGACAAGCTCTCACTTGAAACCTTCAAGGTCAAAGAACGAGCGAAGAACCTAAGAACACATTACGTTGAAAATTGGAGACACACTTTAAAAGAATTAACTGAGTAGAACCGGTGAGGAATGCCGAGGAGTATGTTGGAGAATGCTGATCGATGGCCTTTATTCCATCCGAACTAACTGTTGCTAATCTTTTTTTCATTTTTGTGTTACTCTGTTGGTTGGTAAAAACCAACCAATTAACCAACTTCTGAAAAGTATCAAAACTCTTCACTTTAATATAAATCAAACTACAGTTAAATGTTCACTTTGAACTATTTTAACCTTGTAACTGGTCAATAGGCTGCAAAATCATATTCACAGTAATTCACAAACGTTTTTTAAAAAAAAACTTGTGAATTACTGAAGTAAGATTATCTGCCTGGAATAACATCATCTCAGTACATTTCTGTATTTGTATAATATTTTGTTTGTTTGGTATGGGATTGATCAACAATGCGCATCCACTACTCCTGCTACTCACAGGGTTTGAACCCGAGACCTTCGATCTCAAGCGCGATCGTTTAACCTCTGGACCACTGAGACGACATCCGACTATCTTGATGTCCAACTCTGATTAATCTAAGGACCACACCCATTATCTTTGATAGTTACTGCCTACAACCTACACTAAGATTAAACAGTAATTTACAGAAATGTTATGGTTGAAAACATGTATACAATTTCTGCCTCTACAGGAGTTTGACGCATATGATTGGCCATTTGCTCGTTTGCCCATATACCAATGAGGTTGCTCTTATCATTATAGTTCAAACCTAAAAAACAAATAACTTAGTTTAATGAATATTTTTAGACACGATGGTACAAAAATAATAAACATATTATTTTGAATAATTTTATAGTAACAATTTATAATAGAATTCTTATTTAGAAACGTAGTGATGACGTATTCTGTAGCTACCTGGTTATTTATATTTAATGATACATAGTATTTTGACGAAAAATATGACGTAATGAAAAAGGAAGTACGATAGTTTATTAATAAATATTCTGTTTGGAAAATTATTAATGTACAGAGAACTAGATGGAAATTATCAATATTGCAAATCAGAAAATCGCATGACGAAAGTATCAAAGACCTAACACTTCTTGATGTATTTCAAAATCCTTACAACTTTTCATCAGTATCAGGAATATCATTCATGAGTTAAAATAAGTTAAGAGTAATCTATTGTTAGATGAAAGTAGCGAAATAAGCTTAAAGTAGCTAAAGTCTACTGATTTTAAAAATGCTTATACGTACAGTAAAATTATTGATTGACGGATGTGAAATACTTTCTGTTCAATCAGTTTGAAATTATCGATTAAATTAGTGTTTTTAAAATGAAGTAGATTACATTGTACATTTCAGTTGGGGAGGGGGCGGTAAAATTAGTGTTCGATACACATGGATGAATTCGCATCAAATGGCGGCCTTGCATTCTGTTTTTTTTTTGCATCTAACTATCTCAGTTTTATTTCCATTGATTCAGTAATAAATAGCAGTGTTTATTTCATAAGCATACCAAGCAACCATATCATACATAATAGGATCAAGTGGAATACAGAAATATTTATATAAATGGTAATATGAAATAATTATTTCATTTTTAGTGTTTGCATTGAACTCGAAGTAGGCATTACTAATTCATTGGCCAGTGATCTGTTCCAGATATTCACGAACCATTAAATATGCTGTGGTGCGAGCTACTTATACGTGAGCGTCAACGTAATGTCTGGCAGCAGAAGATGGGGGAAGATCAATATAGGAAGAGATAGAAAACAATGGAATTTGTATGAAACCCATGAATAGTGACAATGGATTGATGTTTTGCAACAGGAACAGTCCAGTTCTATATGATGAACTGATATTTTGCAAATTAACGATTTACGATATGGTTTTCCGATTTTACTGAGTAACTCTGTAATTTTCGTTAAATGCAATTCGGTTGCCCTCACCTGTGTTCTCCTTCACTACAATGCTAGGCAATAAATATTCCCCTCCATTTCTGTATATTAGACTTAGGCGAAACCCGTTTGTGCGACAGCGGTAATAAGAAGTCAAATACGGATACGGTTGGATGAATTTATTTCAAGCGTTCGTTCACAGAGACACACATGAGAATGAATAGCATGCAGGCCAAGCAAAACAAAGTAGAGAAGGCGGGAGCGCAAACTCAACGCGACAAAGCATGATTAAGGGTTTACAGTCAGACAAAATAATCGGAACTTGTAATAAGCGAAGTAAGAATGCAAACACACTTGTAAAAACAATGCTAGTATTAGGAAAAGCGTACTCAGTAAGGATGGCAAATCAATTGTTGATGCATTGAAACTAAATCATCTGAGGTGGTTGGGACATGTGCAACAGGCCCAACCACCGACTGTCTCGACAAACGGTGTTTTGTGATGTAGGGGTAGGCTGGAAGAAAACTAGGGCCGGGAAAATCAAAATATGAAGTCACTGAAAAGTGGACTGAGCCATGAAAGTAGATGTAGACTACCCGATTGGATTCCGCGAGGTAATTGTAACTGATGTTTAGAGACTTTGAATGACATAGCTCAAAATCGTTTACAATGGCACAGGTGTATCCATTCTTCGTCTTCTCTCAAATTTTAATCTTCTGGATTCTTCATCACTTTTATCGTTGTCTTCTTAAATTTATTTCACTGGATTATACTTCTTGAATAATTTCTTCGAACCCTAATCTTCTCCATTACCCCTTTACTTCTATTACCTCTACTAATATGAGATTTGAATTGACAATTGCATCTCTCTGTTAACGTCATATAGTAACTTGAACTGATGTACGTACGTACGAAGTTCTAAGTTGTAGCTGAACGACTGAGTGACTGTGTAAAAACAACCGAGATAAAAGATCATAGTTAGCAAGGAAGAAGATAAGTGTATAATAAGAGAGGAATGGATTGATTAATTTGTCCAAAAGCTGAGAACAATTCCTGTGGGTTAGACACAAAAGTACATACACTACTCACTGTAAATTGACAGATCTGTACAGAATTGTGCCATTAATAATTCTCTAAACTAAACCAACAATATATCTTGTGAAAACCATTTAAATAAATGGTTAACAGTAACATCTAACTATTAGTTTTCCAAATAATTAAATCAACCAATTTAAAATTTAGATAATCTGATGAGAAGACGAAGGTTATGTGATATATTTGCTGAATACATTTTGAACTATCTGGTCATCTGTTAACTTGTTAAGACATTATATATGAAATATATAAAAGGTCAGTTAGACAGATTAATATTAAGGGGAACAGTCATAATAATAGAATACACAAGCTAGATAATAAATCAGTATTGTCAAGGTAGGTTAAGCGTGAGAACAAGTTGTTTTTGGACACATAAAGTTGGTTTCAATTTTCATATAGCCAAGGCTTCTATAAACCATAGTATATGCCCCCGATGTAGTAATAGGTTGGAAGAAAGTTAGAGGCGGCCAGACCAAAACATTGTACAAATCCATGAAATCAATGACAAGTGGATTGAGCCATGTTGTTAGGTGTAGACTGACTGGTTGGGGCCCGCAAGATTATAGTAATCGATGGTTGGTATGGCAACTTGAACTGATGTACGTAAGTTCTATGTTGTTGTTAACTAAAATGACTGATACCCCCCCGCGTCGAATACCCTCGTATAACACTATAAAGGCATGACTTGATATCAATCTTATGATAGGTCTCAACTGAATGTTTCGCAATGGAGAATGATATTTTTCTATCCATTGATCGCATTTGACAATTAGAATTCATCTGTTTTTGTAACTATTTAAGTATGTGTCCAGCTACTCGTACTTGTAGATCACAATTATTCCTCCTTATGTTAGCAGATACATGTAAATTGGTAGACACAATCGGATATGATGCAATCGTTTACATGCAGTTTGAATTTTTGTTGGACTTTGACTTTTGAACAATAATAATAATAATAAGTTGTTTGAAATGTATTGTGCAAACTAAAATCACATAATTCTGATAACTTTCATCTGCTCATTTCATTATCTAAATTATATATGTCCAACAAAAAAAATCCAGAATTAAAAGATTATAATAAAATGTACTAATTAGAAGTGTATTATTATTTACTTATAAAAAAAATATTTATATTGTCTACTAGTATATACATAAACATATTCGTCTATATATGACATTTTTTTTAAAATAAATTAAAAACCAATCACAACTCATTTTGTAGGTACATTGACCACAATGAAACAGTAGGAGTACGCGAAGGAGGCGAAAAACTTATTGATTGCAATGTATTTTTTAATATTGTATTATATAATAAAGTCAATCAAAAGGCGAGACTTCTGCTAAATATTATTTCTTTAAAGGATATGATTGCTGTTCAGTTAAGTTGAAATATGCATGAGATCTCATGAAATAATAACTGATTCGATCGATGTCCAACATGATAAAACATTGCGATTTAATGATTTTTTTTTTGAAATATGAATAAAACTTACATTGAACAGATAGAATATGAGTGGTGGTAGTGTAATTCACGACATGAGTTTCGTTCTATTCGGAACTCGTCAGCTGGATGTAACGACATCACAGACTTGATGTTTTTTCGGGCAATGACATTATGTAATGCTGATTTCAAACACTATCGCACTATTCACTTAGCTATCGAGTCCAGATGACCATACATAACCTGATTGTTGATATGTTTGACTGAAATCTGATCAGTCTTGATTGGTTGGTTGATATAAGGGCTTCTAATACGAACTGTTTCGATATCAAAATTTCATTCAAAATATCACCAACACCAAAATAAGTTAAACAAATCATTTCAAATTTGTATTTAGAAAGTTTTTAAATTCTTAAAAGAAATATCAGAATAATTTATGCGTGTATATATAAATAAATGAGAGATTCCAATGATATGATAATATGACTGACGTTTAATTATACTACAATAATTCTTTTTTTCTGAAAATTATCTGATTTATATAAAAATCGAATGATTTTTTTAAATATTGTCTGACAAATTGAACAATAAAGATATTGAACATATAAAATAGTAAATCTTTGTGATAATGTTTCATTCTCTGACCTGAATGTTTTGGGTTATAGGTGGCTTTCATTGTTCTTCTGAACAACAACATCATCAGCACAAACTTCAAACGTCTATCTATCTAAAACATCCAGCTCAGAGAGAATCAAACATCATCACAATCATCTTTGTTAGAGGGAAAAAAATGTTTTTTACACATTTTTCTGAAAAGAATACCAACACTAATGAGATACATTTATACTGTTTAGATGAGATAAGAAATTTTACATGGAAAATATATCATTTGAGTAGAAACTTCTCAGAACAATTCTCAATGAGCGCATAAACATTCAACGACCGGGTTCCTATTGAATAGCATACATCTCTCTGCTCACATTCATTCACGACATGACTTTAGTAACTCAATTCGGATCAAGTCACCAGAGAGCTTATCATCTTAAGTACATGTGGTATGTGTATTTTTATGTCTAGCCTACAAGGTTTGTCCCAGAAATTGGACAAATCAATTATTCCACTATTCTCAAATTATTATTCAATCGTCTTTTGACCTTGTCAGTCAGTCATTCATTTATATCTTGGTTGTTTTTTATACGTTTATGTGTTTGCATTCTTACTTCGCTTATGACGAGTTCCGATTATTTTGTCTGACTATAAACACTTAGTCATGCTTCATTACATTGAGGTTTCTCGTCCGCTCTCTCTACTTCGCTTCGCTTGGCCTGCATGCTATTCATTCTTATGTGTGTCTCTGTGAACGAACGCTTGAAATAAATTCATCCAACCGTATCTCTATTTGACTTCTTATTACCGCCCTCGCACAAGCAGGTTTCTCTTGATATACTTAAATGGAGAGGGATATTTATTGCCTAGCATATTTAATTACTTGTCAATATCCGGAAGAGATCACTGGCCATTAAAGTGATTAGCCCTACTTTAAATCTAACGCAGCCACTAAATAGGGATTGATAAGAAGTGTCATTCTAGAGACAAGTAAATGTTTAGACTATGGTAGTTTTTAATCGTCTGCTGACTGAAATTAATCAGTTACGAATATATTATTTAGTTTTGTATGAAAAAAGTATCACAGTTTTGTAATTACTGTTGTGTATTATGATTTTCATATTTCACTTTTAAAATTACAATAATTATAAAACAAAATATTTTTGAATAACTAGTTTTGTCTACTATTGATAAACCCATCATACAGTAGCCAATCTTTCATTATTACTATTATTACTATGATGTAATAAGTGAATGGCTGATCCATCTATTTTCGTTTAATTAATCCCCATACATAAAGATTTGTTTGCTTCGTAAATGTTTGAAAAAGAAATAGGAAAGTTGGATGTATAGCTGTTGAATATAGCCTTCATTGAAATCATGAATCGGTCAATGTTAGACCATCATTAGAAACCTGGAAGTACTGGTTTCGTCTCCGTATGCTGCGCATCAGCAGTGTGCATCCATGAATAGTGACTAATTTCGTGAGGAAGTTTCTCTGAGTTCCAGTGATAAGCCGTTACCAGTGGAGTCTAATCCTTTCGGATATGAAGCGGAACCTACCGAAGATAATGGATGAAATTGTACAAGACTGTGGATTGATCGAAGTTACACTTAAACACCGTTAGTCGCTGATTCAGTTTGTGGTGGCCAATATCGACTGAAGGCTCACCATTTGTGGTGGCCGATTTCGACGTCAGGCTTATCATTTGTTTGCGTACACTGGCGAGCGACTGAAGCGAATCGTATGAAGCGATGTGGAGAAGGCTAATGAGCCAACTCCAAGAGATAGAGCATGACTAAGAATATATAGTCAGACAAATATAAGACAGACATGTGACCAACGAGATAGACATGTACATACATGAATAAAAGCGACGAATAGTTGACAAGGTCAAAAGACAATTGGGACAAGTTACATGAGCTCGTATAAACCAGACAATAATAAGAACGAATGGTACATATAAATTGTTGTAATACAAATGGCTTGGCTAAATAAATTAATCGAAATCGCTTAACCATGTTAAATGTAAGCGGACTGGAATATACGTGGAGGCACTACAAGTTGTCTAGAGGCTGAGTGTTCGCTCGCGAGACCAATGGTCTTTTATCGGACTGCCGCTATCGGGGATCGTGAATCAGCACTGATGATGAGTCCTATACTAGGATGAAACATCGTTTCATTGCTTCCAGGTTTCAAATGGTGCCCTAACATTGATCGATTCATAATTGCAATGAAACTCAACAGTCACCACAACACTTTATTGAGAATATAAATTTACTGGCATAAATAGAAGAAATCTATTAGTTATCGTTGACATACTCTGAGATTTTATTTATCTCTATGCGGATGATATTGTCTTACTGAGCAAGAATTCCCTTAATCAGTTAAAAAAAAATTCCCGTTGTGAAAATCAGAACAACAGATACAAGCGAACAATATCGTTTTCAATCAAATCGTCACCAGGCTTTATCTCTCTAATATACATGAATATTTATGTGAGAATGTTAAACCAATCAAGGCCATTTATGAGTCAGTCATCACAATGGTGGAAGTACTAGTTGATAGTAGGAATATAGGTATACTATTATTAATGGTAAGAATAATAAGCTACAACACTACAAGTTTTTGTCAATAAATCAACAAAGGAAGTATTAGGTTCAACCTGAATAAATAAACTTAGAATAATGATCACAAAGCACTATTAGGATTATGTAATTGGAAGAATATAAATTAATTGGATAGTAAAGAATATAAACGGAAAGAGGCGAAGAAAAGACAAACCAATAGAAGGTGTGAAAATGATACTAATAATAAAGTAAGATCCTTTATTCAGTTATATCTAGCCAAGCAAGGGACAGAGGTTTCATGAATTTCTTATGAATACACAAATGTACATTGAGTGTTCGGACATAATGTCTTCCACTATATGTAGTAGACGGCATCGAACTCCGATAGGAAATGATGGAGGTATACGACAGACAATTCGAAATGGTTCGGTTTTATCTATGCTATCACCGCTATCAATCATGTATGCCAAGATAGAGATGCGTATTGTTTTTCTTTGACTCTTTCCAAACCATGTTCACTCATCCGTTGGTTAAGTTGCTTTGAATTACGCCCAGTATAGCTATCTGCACAGGTGCAGCTTTAATTGTAGATGCACGTTGAGGAGAACCATTCAGGTAACTTAGCCTTCATTTGAGTAGATATCACTAGCCGACTAGAGAGTAGTTGAACAGAATGTCCCACTAATTGCCTTCTCTAATCTATTATTCAAGACATCATCATTAAGCACATTCCCGTTGAATTTTAGTTTAAGGAATATCAGTTTCTTTCAAACGATCAAGGCCTCCGACTTGTTTTTCACTGTATAAATGTACTTCTTTAAGAACGCACAAGGGTAGCAGATCTCGGTCAATCAGTTGTTAATAAATTCCATCTCCTTCCTTAAGATATCTACTGAATAGATCATTTTCGTTCTGCTTCAGATAGATAACAAATTATAAAAGCATGAAGACAAGTTTCCACTTAACGATCGGTCACTCAGTATACTTAATAAAATTTCAAGATAATCCAGTTTTTTGTCACACTGATCCTCATATGTGAACTGTTCTGGGAGTTCTCCTTCTTGCTAGTATTAGTATCCACAATTATGAATGTGTGGTTGATGGAGCAGTATTATAGATCTGGTTTCTTAATAGTCTCATTAAGGGTTACATTTTCTAAGTTTCCCAGAATTATATCAGTTAATATTGGGCCTAAAGTTGAACCCACAGTTATTTTATCTATTTGTCTGTGATAATCATTTGGCAATGTCCTTATGTATGGTATGTGCTTTTCATCTTATCAGTTCAAAGTACTTTTACGAGGCTAACAAAAACCTTAAACCTGCACTCATTCTTGGTAGTTTAAAATCGAAGTTGTCGAAGAGTTCATGTTGCTGGATAGCTGTGTAAATGCTAGCAGGTGCGTAAGGGATCAAATAAAGTAACATATAGTGAAAGCCAGAGAGGCTTATAACAATCTGGGACATCTTTGGCGCTTTCATGTTGTTAGTTTGGCTGTACAAGGTGTCAATGGAAGCAGTTTTGCTCAGTGCTTGCCAGACATGTTCTCTCTAAACTGAAGATATTAGAAAACTCTCAATGTTCGATTATCGTTGTCTCAGAAGTAATGCAGACATTCAGTGGCAGAAATAAAGTGATTGGGCTATGAGTTTTCGAACACATCAACAATAATTCAATTCTTGTCACCATTTTAAAGCATCAAGTTCGGTTGTTGGAACATGTACCATGTATGTCATCCTAGAGTAATCCACATCATGTATTATCCGTCAAGGCTGGGACTGATTTGAAAAGGCGGGTTGGTGATTAGCATATGACACAATGTTGCAGTATGAGAGAAAGCACCATTACAATTGGTTGAAGTCCTACAGATGGTACAACTAAGTGGTTTGTAACGTCATCGAACATAATTCAGAATGTAAGCCAGCGGCGTTCCTGCTGTCACTGTATTTCATTTTCTTCGCATAAATAAAATTAACTTCTTTAACTGTAAGGATTCTTTACTATTGTTATTAACATTAGTTCACTTTCACGTACTAATTTCCATCCATATTGTTTCTTTGTTATCCACATTGTTCTTTCTCTATCGATATTCATAACTTCATTTTTCATATGTAGTGCATTGATATATTATTTTTCTGACTACTGATACCAATATTTATGTGTTAAGTAAAATCAGAATTTATCAATAAGCCTGTCAACTAGCCTATCAACTTACTCTATTTAATAATTCTATAAATTATGAAGTAAGAAGTATAATGAATAAGAATAGACAGAATGTTAAGAACTAGTTAAAATCTGAGAAGACAAAGAATCAAATATATATATATAAAAAAAAGATAACATCTTTTAATTGCTTAAAATACTTCTCAAAACAAAGAAATATTTCTGTATTTCAAAAGTTACAATAGAAAACAATCTTGAATAAAAACTTATATACATTTAAGATCGATGACACTGATAATGAAGAATCAGTAGAAGAAAGACAAGCAACGTCAATACAGTTGTTACATAATAGTTTTTAGCTCTACAAAAGTGGGTATATCTAATCTCTGTCTGATACGTGTTAGTTTATTTTGGTCACTAAATACTGTAGTTAAAGTTTGTGGCATTTACGTACTTACTTACGCTTATTACCCTCTATAGAGGATAGGCCACCAACCACCATTGTCCAACATACTCTATCCTAGGCCTTCCTTTCCAGTTCTACCCAATTGCTGTTTATTCTTCTCACCTCTGCTTCTGATTTTCGGGGCAATGTATTCTTTGTTCTTCTCATTTTCCTATGGCTTTGAGGACTCCAAGTGAGGGCTTGCCTCGTCATATAGTAAGGTGATTTCTCCAATGTGTCATATATCCATTTCTAGCGCTTTTCCTTTATTTTTATCCTCAGCTGGAGAATTACATAACCAGATGTGTAGTTATATATTTATATATAGGAATTCACTCGCCAGTCCATCAAGAAAGCTGGTACGAAGCTAGGTATAGAATTCCATTTGCTTTATTTAATTAACAACAGTTTCATCAGTGTCGGATACTTCTTAGCGAAAGCTTATAGTGCAAAATAAATATACTTGTCGACTGATCTATCATACACACTAAATATACTTAACCAGAATTGATTAACACTACTCGCCAATCTTAGTTATATATATAAAAAAATATCCATGATTTTAAATTCCAAATGAACTAACACAACATACATGTTAGTAGTAATTGTCTAACGGTTTAATTGACTTGGTGTGTCACCAAATAATCCAGACTTACATTGTGCTGACCAGATATATATATATTGTACTGGAGTTAATGAGTGAAGGGGTTAGCTTTAGAATTTCATTGTAAGAAAATACTAGCCGAAGAGTTCATATCATTTCATATTCGTCTGTTTACTTTACAGAGAGTGCACTGGTGCTGAGTCTGAATTGTCCGAAAAACTCATTGATCAAATCTTGTGAAACTCTAATATATCCGTTTACTTTTCAAGACATTATCAAACCTCTAGACTTGTTCATATATGGGACTAATTATAAAATTTGTCCACTGATTGGCTCAATCCATTCGTATAGCAGTTTGTCTTGACCTATCCAAATACACACAGACAGCCTTACCTGTCTATCCATTTTATTTTAATGATAATGTGGGTCAAATACAGACTTATGTAGCTTAAAAGTAACAGTCAGATTTCAAATGTTTAACCTTGTATCATTTTCTCATTGATGAAGTATGGGATGTCTTTATTTGGAATTGTATTATCATCATATTCTTTGAAAGCCTTTAATAGAAATGCCTCATTTTGTATCTATGACCTTTTTAAATGATATGAAAAACTTTTATCTTGTCATTGACTTCTACGCAATCATTTATCCCTAATTCATTTAGATTCACTTAAACTATTCTACCTTTGATGTATGCCAATTGATATACCATTATCACTGAAAGAATCGATCAAAATATCATCAACAACATATAACATTTCACCTAATTTTAATATAGCTAACATTTTATCAACTCATTATGAACAGAATGAATCAAATCAACAACAAAATAATGAGGATAAACAAATGTTTAATATTAATAAAAATGATCATATTGTTCAAATGAATACATCTGATACAACATTTTTAAATAATGGTGAGTCATCAGATTATTATCCCATTGATGTTCAAGGATTCAATGTGTAATATAGGCATCATGTACCACAATATTCAATTTCATCATAGTTTTATTAATCATGTTTTTTTTCTTTTAAATTTAGATAATTTGCCACTTGTGATTAGTTTTTACATTGAGTAATTTATTAATTTGTTACGTGAAATAATTCATTTGTTTACATGTACATGACTTCATACCATTAAGTTCTTTCATTATTGACTCAAAATTAAAAAAAAAAGAAGATAAGAACACGTTTAAACAAAATAACATGAATTATTTCGTTTTTTTATTTTTTTTATTTTTTATTTTTCGCATTGAATTCTCGTTAATCACATTTACGCAGACTTTTCTATTTTACTATGAATGCACTAAGTGAATGAAAAATAAAAAGACGATAGGATACATGCTAATGAATTTGTAGCGCATTTGCGTTTTTTTTCTGTTGATCAATGTATATAACTAGTTAGCATTTTCTACATTTCGATCTCTAGAAAAAAAAATTCCCATCCTATGAAAAAAAAAACACAGAGTAATGAACAAAGAATACTTTTTTACAATAAATTCTCGTCAGATTCTATATAGGTATACATATGCAAATTAATAATTAAAAATATTACCCAAGGTTAGAGGCAAAATACACTGTGTTAAACTTATAGAATGTGAAGTTAAGCTCGTTTGTTTGAGATGATGATTAGTATCATGTGTTAACTTGATTTAATTTGTATATGAAATGAAATTGTAAGATTAAATGCTTCGAATACGTGTAAGTCAAATAGGGTAGAAGAAATAATACCACGTTAATGTTTAGTGATGTATGATGTGTTATATACATTCAAAAGAACCTTAGTATACATTTGGGAAATGAGTAGTGATGTTAAGCCAACGATAATAATGATAATCATGATAACTAACACAAAGATGTGGGAATACAGTTAAGTATGACATTTGTATGTAATTGAAGTTGTACTTACATTCATGAAATTGGGTCATTCTAAGGTTAAAATTACTGTGGTAAGAGAAGGGATTGAACCGTAATTTTTGGTCACACAGTTCCTGTATTTAAAGTGTTTATTTTATGGCTGATCTATGAATGATACGTTCATTCTTTCAGTAAAGACCATACTGACCGAGTAGAGATATTCAAGAGATTTTATGAAGTTTATCCGCCCATTAAATTCATTTTTAGATGCTCTAAACACGAAGAGATTAAATGAGTTGCTACAAGAAAAGTACCTGAACTGGCCAATATACAAATTTTATCCCACTACAATAGTGAAGTAACCTGATTAAGACACTTCAATGTAGCATCAATACTATATGCTCTCCGGATGCGGTTGTAGAGGAAATAAATACATTGCGTAATACTTTAAAGAAAATTGATTATCTCGAAGATTGTATAAATAAAGTATAAGGAAATCGTAAATATCCGAAAAAAATGTTGGTTTCAAGTTCTAACTTCCGCCCTTTTGATGATATCCAACAAATGAAGATGAATTAAAGTGTCGTGTTTATAGAAATGAAATCCCTATTGGAGATGAAACATTAATCTCTAGCATTGACTCAATAAATGAATAACAAAATATTTGACAATGCCAGATACTGTATAGTTATACAGTGTCACAAAAAAGTGGAATGATTCTCCTCACAATGTTACTTACTATACTAATAGGAATAAAATTAGTCAGATTTTATTTTATAGCGAAAATCCAAAGAAATAAGTCAAATGTATATGCATTAGAGTTTTAGTTTTCCTTTTGTTAAGATTAAGCCTTAAGATTAAGTACTTTACTGAACGATTTATCTCGTTAATGACTTTAACAATAAGTTTCAATAAAAATTAAATCATGACCAGCAATAAAATCTAGGATGTAAATTTTGTTGTTGTGTCTTGGATCGAATTTCAATGTGAGCATCAACACTGGGTTGTAGATATTGTTAGAATAGCAAGTTAAGAATAGGCTAAAACCCAAAACCTGGATTCTACAACTAGCCATAAAACAACCTGATTAAAAATGAGTAAATAGAATGTTACAAATAAATATCCACAAAGATTGTTTTTAGGAGCACTGGTCAATGGTCAAGAGGTTAGGCGTTGGCGCGCAAGACCGAAGGTCCTGGGTCTGAAACCTGCGGGGTGCAGGAGTCGTGGATGAGCGCTGCCGATGAGTCCCATACCAGGACGAAACAGCCACCTTTCAGTGCTTTGAGGTTCCTAATGGTGGTCTAACAATGATTGATTGATGATTTCAATGTGCGAAAAATAGTGACTAAAGCTTATTTACAAGTTAACTGAATGTGATGAAAATAACATATGGTTGTTCAAACTAAAGTCGATTAAGGGGGATATGAAAATAGGACTTAGTGGTTGTATTTAATCATTAAGCCACCTCTCTACAAAGTGATTACATAATTAGGTAATTATACACTGGTTAATTAACATATGCAATCAGTTTCATTTGTAACCTAGTTACAATGATATAATTACAACCTAGAAAATAGTTGAAAACGGTGATGGAATAAAATAATTTTTATTTGGTACAAATATTGTCTAATTACGGAAGCCATATTTAATGAAATATTTCATTTATGCAGAATAATGCTTACATTAGCATAATTAAAATTTTTTAAATTTGTGGATAACCAAGTTGATTTGAGAACAATAAGATTAAATTTTAATAATATTTTACATTGAATTCGGGAATCAAGCATTGTTAGACCATCATTAGAAACCTGGAAGCATTGGACAACAGTGCTCATCCACGACTCCTGCTATTCACTGCAATCGAACTCAGGACCTTCGGTTGTGCATGCGAACGCTTAACCTCTGAATTTAAGGAATTTGTCACTTATTTATTACACAAGTATATTTGACCATGAGAGTACTTTCCTTTTTAGCTAGAAACTAATATCTATTTTCCTTAATATTACTTTACTAAGTTTTCTGTCTGAAGTGTTTTTTTCCCTATTGTTTCGTTACACATTGAAAGTATGTCATGTTTTATTGTCACTTTTAAAATTATTGATTTATCCCATTTGAATCACTTTTTCATTGTGGTTGAATTTAATTATGTTGGTTTTCATTTTGTCAGGAAATAAATAAAAAGAATTAACATGAATTCATTATAGTTTTCAAGCTTCTTATCAACTTCAACTGGACTAAGTTTAGCACAGAGACATAGGCAAAGTAGTAATTAATGTATAACAGTGTTTTTATCCTGTTAGCTAGGAACAATGTTTAGTCAAAATCTTATTTAATAGAGCCAAAATGTGTACAATTGATAAAATCCCAAAAGAAATAGAATACATCAAAAAGTACTTTATAAAAACTGGTTATCTAAAGAAATTTATGATTAAGTATGATAAGACGCTTACGAAAAGTCCCAAACAAACAGACTGTTAACAGAAAACTCGTCTGACTCTGTCTTGCATAAATAGATAATGAGATTTCAGCCAATATTGTGAAAAGATTAAATTAGAGCTGTATAAAATTCTTTCCCTAGCTCGACTATCTTCATCGCATATGACCAACCGATCACTAATTCAAACACAAATGGATCAATATCTTTTTGCGGTCACCTACGAAGTAATTACAGATTTTAATATATTTATGCAAGCAAGTACATTAAAGTGACACCTACTAGTCTTCCCGATTAAGTTGTGTTTGAAATGCATTGAACTATTGACAAGTGCACACACACAAGAGGGAAATCACAAATGCGTTTAAATTAACAGGTAGATATACAATTTTTATTTCATTTTCCAGAGGATATTGATATTAAGCCGTTTCATTATGGCCTTCTAATTCAAAGTGTGGTAAATTTATCACTAGCATAATAAGATTGTAATAGTACTTTAAGGCTGGTCAGTTACATGTTCTGGTCATTATGATTTAACAACTTCAAGTAAAATATCCCATTGACATTCGCTCACCATATTCACTTTTATTTCTTATTAAATAGGAGTGTTGATTATCATTCTTATGGTGAGAATTTGTTTCTGTTCATAGGCTTTTTATTTATTGTTTACAACTTCAACTCATTCTCATTTCATCTTGCACATATGAACATTAGTCATACTCTTCAAACTTCAAAAGTATTAGGAATAACTAGGAACATATTTATTTATTACTCAATATAATTAACAATTGAGTGAATGTCAGTGTGAACAAGTTATCATATACACAGTTATTTACTGCAGAGATATCCAATTATATGATGAAACAGGCACCGACTATTTCCTGATTTTCAATGAGAGTCTAACATTGATGAATTTAGCATTACACTCAATTATCTACACAAACCAATACTGACGAATATTAACCAGTGTTTGAGTAATATTTTGTATGATGTAACAGTTTGATAATATTTTGATGTAAGATTCAAATTATGGAGAAAAAACAGGATTGCAGTAGAATGTTAAATTAATTCCATTTGGAATTTAGTACAATTAGTTTCGAAAAGAGAGTCTAGAATGCAAGAGAGAAATAGATGGAAACTAGATTCCATGCAGAATATCATCACCAGCTATTATACTGTGAAACAAACAAGTAGTTTAATTTGAATTAATTTTATTCTTCTAAAAATTCGAATGAATCAAGTCTGTCAGATACGAGGTACGTACGTACGTTTGTCAGTTAAAGTAGCCATACCATATGAGCACAGAAACTCAATTGTCATTTAAAATTCCATAGTGGTAGAAGTAGTAGACGTATTAGCGGTAATAAAAAATATAAGGGTTCGAAAAAAATTTTAAAAGAGTATAACCCAGTGAAATGAACTTAAAACGAGAAAGATAAAGGTGGTAAGGAATTCAGAAGATTAGAATTCGAGCGAATATAAAGAATGTATACACTTGCGCAAACGGTTTTGAGGCATGTCATTGAAGGTCTTTAATCATAGGTTACTGTGGTCTCATGGACGTCAATCTAGTAGTCTAGACCTAACAGCATGGCTCAGTTCAGTTGCTAATGAACTCATGGATTTGTGACATGTTTTGGTCTGACCGCTCCTAATCTAATGAATCTACAGGAAAATGAATTTTAAGTTGAGTGAAACAACTAGAGTTCCACTTATTGCTTAATACAAAGCGTTGATTTGCTTGAATATTTGGACCACCTATTTCTTAATATCAAAATATTTCAATAAGTTACAGCTTTCTGTTTTTTTTTAACATGTGAATTATGTCTACTAATGACCTAGTCATTTCAGGAGTGTATATGGAAGGTTTACGAGTCATTGTTTCAAAGTGCACAAAAAAGTACACTTAGGGACATTGCAATGCTGTCCATGTGCTAAGAAAAGAATGAACGTTAATAAGATGTGTATTTTTGAACTGTTTGTTTCCAACTTTCAATTACTAACTGTTTTCGGAAGGAAACTTGTTGAAATATTCAGTATTACATTGTACTACACATGTAATGATAAATAAAACCATTATTAATATGATTGATTATTAAGGAAACATTTCACTAATATCACATCTCAGTACAGTTATCAATACTAAATAGCTCTTAGTTTTACTACTCTTCAAATTTTTCACATCAATTCACTCATTTAGACATGTAAAATCAATTTAATAAGTCGCTTTAAAATACTATTTTTTCTCATAAATGATCCTTTGATAAAATATTCTCCACAGATTATGTATGTTTAAGTTAATGGTCACAAAATAAATTCTACAAAAAAAAATGAACAACTTCAAAATTTCATGACTAATTTATGATATTACTTAATTGATGCATACAATTTCACAATTAGATTACAACATAAAATAATTGATCAAAATCATAAATATTATAAACTGTTGTAGTCTATTAAAGTTATGCATAATTTTATCTACATGAGTTTTTTTCTTTATTGAAAAGTTTTAAATTAAAACAAAACAATCAATTAATTTTATTTAAACACATAAACGTTAGTATAAATTAAGCACCTAAATATCTATGCCTCACACAAATTATTGAATTTTTCCAATGGACTGGGATACTATTGTAGTGACTAAATTGAAACAGACAGCTTTTTTAGATGACCACTCCATAAAACTTCGAGTTACAGCTCTAATCTAAAAGGCATTGGAACAACCTCAAGAGACGTAGTTCGAAGGTCACTAACGAACACATCACACGCTATTCATTCCTTCAGCTTCGTGTAGCCCAGATGCATCACTGGTTAGAAATCAAGGCATTCGAACTACCATCAATCCAATTAAAGCTCTGGACGTTGGTTTTTCGTTCTGTCAACTTCGTAAGCAACACCTGTGTCACGAGAAGCTAATTCATAAAGCTTCCCTGACAATGGTTATATAAGCATGACCGTGTGAGAGCATTTGTAGAGAGAGAGAGAGAGAGAGAGAGAGTGAACTTTGCCCACTCATGTCATTTGAAGACACATTTATTTGATGATTCCTGACTTCCACTAGCGATTTTCCGAATGATATCTGTTATAGAAGCTAAGTGTCTGTTGTTTGTATGAAATAATGATTTGATGATTTGAATACTCACTCAACTTTCTAGAGAACACAAAACTTCATACAATAGTTTCAACTCCAAGTTGAATATATAATCATATATAAGGCTAAAATAATGTGTATTTATCCATTTCATTTCATTTTCAAATTCAGTTTGTTCTTTTTTGTTTATTCATACTGTTTAAAAATGTACATTATAGTGAACTATTTGTGTAAATATTACTTTTTTACAACAAGTAATATCAGATATTTTTTCTATTGATCTATTCAGATAATTATATATTTGAAAATCTTTTCTCTAAGATCAGTTCTGCCAACAATAATGGCATGCTTTCATAAACTTGATGAGTATCATGATACAGACTTACTTTAGTTAGATAACTGTTGAAAATTGGAAAGCACTTACACAGCTGTTTCGTCTTCATTAGCGTACAACCATGATTCTTCTGATGTAGATTGAACACAAGATCTTTCAGATTTTGTGATAAACACTGACTGAAAATCAAATAATTTTGCATATCTAACTTCAACCAACTCATTATTAATGTTATTCTTATTTGTTGAGGACGTTATATCCCCAGAACTCTCACATTGAAGTGGTCCTAATTTTGTAATTTATTCCTGAAATTTCGATTTTTTATGTTTTCGCGCATAAGCTGCTTAGTTGGCCCTCAGCTTACATTTCCCACTCGGCAAATCCTTGACTATCATTTGTTGATGAATTATTTTAGTAGGCTATTTTTGTGGCTCTCCCAAGGACGTTTCTATCATGTATAAATGAGCTCGATTAGTGTGCTTATTGACCTCGTATTTTCTGGTAGCTTGTAGAATACACTCTCTACGCCTTATCAAGACTTCTTGAGATAGTTAGCCGGACCGGGAACAAACGAATTAGAATAGCCTATCGTGTCATTGTATCAATTGTCTGCGCTCCGTTTACCGAGTATGGTGAACTCTTGAAAACATTCAAGTATATCATTATTATTATTATAATTATTTAAACACTGTGTATTATTGAGCATAAAAATATACTGATAACAACATAACCACAGGGAATTATCATACAGAATACAGTTAATAAGTCTCTATCAACATTTATTGACTTTTTAAAAAGAAAAACCGAAGTCACTATTGATATTTGCTAATGTCATCTCTATTGACATCATCACACTACTCATTTAGTTAGGCTTCACTTCCAACAACTTTTGTTAACATCAATAAATAATCAGTATGCAAAGGATTTATGTAGTGTACATGTACTATGTAATAAAAATTATTTTTTTAAAATGAATTTATTTATCTTCTGAAAATCCTGCTACATTCTTAAGCATATTTTTCAGCAGGCGAAATAATCAAATAGGCGTATTGCAGTTTATCTGTTTTTTCTATTTTGTACAATGATACTAAGTAGAATATTCATTATCATGATAATTTACCCAATGGAGTTCAATCTTGTTCAGGTCTGAAGGAGTGCTTGCCGAAGACAACAGGTGAAGTTGCGCAAGATCGTGGATTGATCGAAGTTAGACATTAGCATGGTTAGATGCCAGCGCAGCGGTCCAGAGATTAGGGGTTCACACGCAAGATCTAAGGTCCTAGGTTCCAGTCCTGCAAGTAACAGCAGTCGTGAATGCGCACTGTTGATGAGTCCCATACCAGGGCGAAACGAGCATCCATTGCTTCCACGTTTCTAATTGGTGGCCTAACATTGATCTATTCATTATTTCTAAACTAACTTGACTGTCTCCACAACCCTATCATGCAAACTATTTTAATTGATTTTTAAGCTTCGACCAATTCTGTATGAATCTTAAATCTTGAAACAATTGAAATCGGACAAATATAATTGAAGGGTTTTTAATTTGAAGCATGTTAAGTTTACAAGCGCTTATTTCCATGGTTACGCAAGTGAATCGTCAAGCTTAGAATTTTTTGAATTCTACGAATTGAATTTCAAAAGAATAGGCGTGTCGATTTACAAAAAAAAACATTTATACTTTGATCACTGCTCGGTTTCTGTGAATATTTTTTTTGTTTTTTGGAATTATTGATACTTTTTTTTGACAGAAATGCTCGAAGGAGAAAAATAATAATTATCATTGATTTTTGTAACAAAATGTTTGCTTGGATAAAATTATGCCTAAACTGGTAGTCATTAATTTCAGAAAAAAACTATAATATTGTGGATAATTAATTGTTTTGTTTTTGAAACACACATAGAAAATGGACAACACTAGTTAACAAAATGATGAAAACGATAATTAGACTATTTAAATTACTTGCTTTCATGAGAAAATTGCTAGTAGTGGTTAGTGTAATCAATTCTATCTGGAAGAAATTTCATTTGATTTATCAAGTTTTTATTAATAAATGATAATTTGTGTTGTAGGGCTGTGAAGATTGTTGAGTCACGTTTTGAAATCATCAATCGATCAATGTTAGACCACCGTTAGAATCCTAGCTGCATTGAACAGCCGTTTTGTTGGGTCGACGTTAGATATTAACATCGTTAGATGGTCTAGAAGTCGCGCGTTTGCTTGCGAAAACGCGAAAGTCTTGTGTTCGATTTCTGGAATCGAGAATCGTGGATGCTCCTGTCGGGAAGTCAGTCCCGTACCCGGACGAAACGGCCGTCCATTGCTTCCAGGTTTCTAACAGTGGTCTAACAGTGATTGATTCATGATTTCAAATGTTAATTTTTCTACCTAAAAGTGGAACGTTGAGTAAATTTCTTTCGTTTGAATTTTCCCTATGATCTTTGCTGCCTAAAGATTGATTATTATCACTTTTCGTTTGGTACATACAGAGTTGGTCTAATTCAATTTTCTCATTAGCGAATGTCAAATTTTGTGGTATTTCCGTTTTTTTTCTGAAGTTACTTCGTTTTGAGGATCATTATCAAGTTGTATGAATTATTTGTCACGTTAATTAGTTCCGAATAAATTTCGTTCATATTAGAATAATTTCAAATCGTTTTTAATGAGCATTCACCGTAATCTAAACTGAATAAATCAAAAGATTAAACACATTTTTAATTAGGCTAAGAAAATTTCATTTGTTCTTGGCTACTAGACTAATTCGAAATTGTTTCATTATCATAGAGAGCTATCAAACGGAAGAATTAATAAAAGCTATCAATATGTTCCATATCAGCATTTCAATTGCGACCATTTCACAACCAGCTAGAATGTATAACGTGATTGATTTGTTTAAAATACTTGAAGTCAAAAGTCAGTAGTTCGTAGTTTTAATCGATCATCAGTCCACAATTAATTTTTCTTTTTGAAGGTGATTTTTTCACACATTTGAAACCATCAATCAATCATTGTTAGACCACCATTAGAAACCTGGAAGCACTGGACGGCCATTTCGTCCTGGTATGGGCCTCATCAGCAGTGCGCATCCACGACTCCTGCATCTCGGAGGATTCAAACCCGGAACCTTCGGTGTTATACGCGAACGCCTAACCTCTGGACCACTGGGCGGGCACCCATCGGTGTTAATGTCTAACTCTGAATGATCTAGGGATTTAGCGCGACCTCACTCATTTGTCTTCGGTAGTTATTGCCTACACCTGTCAGGGTTGAACTACTCTGATCACGTCTTCTCACTAGAACTCCTAGAATTTCCTCACGAAGCTAGTCACTAGTGAGCACTCAAGCCTGATGAGTCCCATACCAGGACGAAACGGCTCTCCAGTTCTTCCAGGTTTCTAATGGTAGTCTAACAATGACTGATTGATGATTTCAAATGTGTACAAACAATAATGTCCATAACTCTAATTGAACAGGGCAATTCTGTTTTCAAAAGAAAACATTTATTCATTTAAATAGCTGGTTTTGTCTTGTTCGACAAAATGCATGTCTTACTAATATTCTGAAAAAAATGTTTGCTATCTTTTTTAAAGATGACAGACATAATAATGATTAATAATAGTAATAATAGTAGCCAGTTGTATATTTTCTCGTTGTAAAAATCAAATTCACAGCCATTTTTTTTCTTCAACTATGATTATAAACAAAAATTCCCTTGATTTTCATATGTTTATTGTGTGATTATTTTAAGGTGATTCACTTTGATTTTTTTTCTCTCAAAAGTATCGAAATATGAAACTACACCATATGACTCATTTGATTTGTTTTCGTCTTATTTAAACAAAAAAAAACAGGTTTTGTTTATGTTTTAATTTTCTCGTTTATTTCATATAAAATTTTACATTAAAAAAATGAACATTGAATGAATGTTAATGAAAATTTGTCAAATTAGTTATATGAATGAATATAAGGGATGGACAATGTGTTGAATTTCATAGGATACATGATGATTTGACATTAGTTAAACAGCCGTTAAATAGTAGGCAGCATCGGACAATTGTTTTGTTTTGTAATGGGTTGCAATAGGAGACCAAACTGGTGAGTGCATTCTGTAAACAGTGATAGGGAGTGAAGTAGTCGAGCGTGTAGACCGCTTCACTTATCTCAGCAGTCTCATCAGTGCCGATGGCCTGGTGACTGACGAAATCTCAGCACGGATACAGAAGGCTCGATTGGCTTTTTCCAACCTGCGTCATTTATGGCGTAGGCGAGATATCCGTTTGCTGACTAAAGGACGAGTGTACTGTGCAGTGGTTCGCTCCGTCTCACTTTATGGCTGTGAAACATGGCCAGTGAGAGTAGAAGATATTCGTAGGTTACTGGTTTTCGATCGTCAGTGTATCCAGAGCATTGCTCGTATATCTTGGGACACCCGAGTGAGCAACGCTGTTATTAGGAATCGGGTGCTAGGTAAGAATGGCAGATCAATAGACGCAGTAGTGACACTTCATCAGTTGAGGTGGTTGAGACATGTGCTGCGTATGCCCAACCACCGACTGCCTCGTCGAGAAGCTTTGTTTTGTAGTGTAGGAATAGGTTGGAAGAAAGTTAGGTGCGGCCAAACCAAAACATGGCAGAAATCCATGAAGTCATTGACAAGTGGACTGAGTCATGTCGGTAATTGTCGACTATCTGGTTGGGGTCCGCGAAATGATAATTATCGATGGTTAGAGACCTTGAATGACATGGCTCAAAATCGTTCGCAATGGCGCCGGTACATTTATTCTTTATGTTCTCTCAAATCCTAATCTGCTGGATTCTTCAACACCTCTAGTTTTGACTTTCTAAACTTTTCTCACTGAATCATATTTCTTGAATATCTGCTAATCCTAACCTCTCCGATACTTCTAATACCTTTACGACCTGTTCTACTATTGGATTTGAATTGACAATTACATCTCTGTGCTAATGTGGTATGGCAACATGAACTGATGTACTTACGTACGAAGTTCTAAGTTGCATGACTGACTGACTGAAACAGTTTATATATTTAAATATATATATAACGGTGTTTTGTAGAGATTACAAAACATTCGCCACAAATTCAAATCACTGGAAGAGCTATTGAAAACTACTGAGTTCTAGATAGCTAGTTGTTTGTCGTTTATGATGTGTTGGCGGTGTTCATCTACAATTCTTCTACTGTGGTGCGCGCTACTTATAAGTAGTATATGACGCAAGTGAAAACGTAATGTCTGGCAGCAGAAGATGGGGGGAAATCAAGAAAGGAAGAGCGGGAACACAATGGGATTTGTATGAAATGCATGAACAGTGAAATGTCAAACAATGGATTGATGTTTTGCAACAGGAACAGTCCAGTTCGATATGATGGATTGATATTTTGCAAATCAACGATTTACGAGATGGTTTTCCTATTTTACCAATTAACTTTGTAATTTGCGATAAATACAATTCGGTTGCCCTCACCTGTGTTCTCCTTCACTACACTACGAGTATGAAATTACGCTTTTCAGATATGTTTTATGAATGCAATTACTATTGACTATTGATAAACCTGTAAATTTAGAATATTAGCAAAATTAAATCAACAAAAGCTATATGGGCTATTTTAAATAATTACTTAATCGATATTAAAAATTTAAAAATAACTCAAATATGTTTTACCACTACATATTATAAAGAAAGTATTTACGTCAATTCTACTTCCTTTTTGCTCTAATTAGAATCGAAGGCTTAACTAGTTATCCAACTTGAACTGTTGATTGAAGTAACCGCATATAATAATTTGAATTATAAATTGATCTTAACTAGACCACCAATGAAAACCTAGAAGCACTAGACAGTCTCGGGTCCGACTCCTGTGTACGACGGGGTTGTGAATGCGCATTGCTGAAGAGTCCTATACCTAAACGTAAAGTCTGTCCATTACTTTCAGGTTTTTAATGGTGGTTCAGCTTAGATTGATTAGTTTGTGATTTAAAATTCGAAAATAATGCAATCTTCATAAATCTGTTATACTGATCAATTTTCAAATAATTTACACATATACACATTCAAATTTTAATTCTGACTCTGCATATTACAAATTGCATATTTTTTTATATCTACTATCTCACATCAATATACACATTAATTTCTCGTTCACAATCATCTTGGCCAAAAAAAAAACTGTTTACATGATGTTGACCTAATCAGACCTATTTTATAATTGAACCACTTAAACCTATATTAATTTAATCCGTTTAGTTATTTACTCGGAAAAATTAACTGATATAAAGTCATCAAACGTCAGAAATCCAAATTTCTGTTCAATAGGTTAATATAAATATATTATCATTTTATTGGTAACTTTGTATTTAGTGTTCAACTGATTTAAAATTATAAACACTTGGTCAAAATCGAGTGGTTCTAAGTTTTCATATTATACAACCATATTCACTTCATACAAAATAAAAGGAATGTAACTAACAGTGAAATCTAAGATGAACCTTTCGTCCTATTCGACACCCATCGAATGAATCTACCTACTTTTCATAATTGATTTCCTCTTCTTAGTAGGCAACAAGTTGAATTGCTTGAAATAAAAGTTATTGGGCTTGAATTTAGAAATGATCATCAACTTTGAGATGCTAATACATTTGCCAAGTAGGATGAAACTCTTAATCTTGGCTACTTATGTACTAGTTACATTCCATGTTTTCTACAGTAACGATTTAATTTTGAACTTCATCTCATCTACTTTCATTTCATCTGTTAGTTAGTCTCAGTGACACCTGTCATATAAATAAGTATTTTTTTTGATGCCAAATATAACAATAATAGTGACAGTTCATCAGTCGAGGTGGTTGGGACATGTGCTATGTGTGCCCAACCACTGACTGTCTCGACGAGCAGTGTTTTATAGTGTAGGGGTAGGCTGGAAGAAACCTTGGGGCGACCAGACCGAAACATGGCATAAATCTATGAAGTCACTTACAACTGGATTGATCCATCTTAGTAGGTGTAGACTACCTGACTGGTATCCGCCGATGGTTAGAGACTTCGGATGACATGGCTCAAAATCGTGTGCAGTGGTGCACATTCATCCATTCTTTGTCTCCTCTCACAACCTCATGATCTTAGGTGTTTTTCATATCATTTCCTAAATTAATCTCATTAGATTATACTTCTCGAATGACATCTTCGATCCCTAATCCTTTTGATTATCGCAAATACTTCTACGACCTCTACTACTATGGGATTTGTATTAACAATTCTGTACAACTAATGCGGTATGGCAACTTGAAGGGATTTACGTACATGATATGCTCGTCAGTTGATAAGCTTCAACTATTAAGAGTTCACCTTACTCAGTAACGCAACGAAAGCAATGACTCAGTGACACAATAGACTATTCTGATCCGATTGTACCCGGCCGTGGCTAACTATCTCAAGAAGTCTTGATAAGGCCTAGAAAGTGTATTCTACAAGCACCCAGAAAATAAGAGGTTGACAAGCACACAAATCGAGCTTATTTCTATATGATAGAAACGTCCTTGGGAGGGCCACAAAAGTAGCCTACTAAAATAATCCATCAACCAATGAGAGTCAAGGGTTTTCCGAGTGAGAAATGTAAGCTGAGGATCAACTAAGCAGCTTATGCGCGCAAACATAAAAAATTCAAAATTAAGACCTTTTCCAAGCGAATTCTCAGGATCTGCCGTCCCCAACAGTACGTGCTTACGAAGCTCTACGTTGTAGCTCACTGACAGCTCCAAGTTTGTGTTATTACAACACAAATATCTGTTTTTAATACACTTTTAAATCGTAAGTATTTAGAAATAAATATATTATTAGTACTTACTTAACAGTCGAAAATCTTTCACTCATATTCAATTCATCAAAGCTTTGTACAATTATTTTTCAATCCATCATATATATCAATTTGCTTGAATTATGCGCTATATTGGTTTTTCATTTTACCATTAGATAAATGAGAAAAAAGCATAATTTACCAATAGGAATAATGTTACTGTTTGAATTTTTCAGTAATCAATATCGTAATACTTTTTAATCCTTTTCTTTTGTTACATAGCGTGTATATACACAGTTAACATTGATAATTATTCCGTTTATAAAATTTAAGCTAATACAAATAAGTTAATTACAATGTTTGAACAGTTAGATAAAATAGTGAACCTTGAACGTATGAGCAGGCTACTGTTGGATAAACATGCTTCTAACTTATTCTATTATGTTCTATTAAAATATGAAAATGAATTATTTTTTGTAAAAAATTAAACTAACAAATTCTCATGATAGAGTTATGAAGATTGTTAAGTTTCACTGAAATAATGAGTCGATTAGTGTTAGACAACCATTTGAAACCTAGAAGAACTGAATGGCCGTTTCGTCCTAGTAAGGGATTGATCAGCGGTGCACATCCACCACTCCTGCACTTGGCAATGCAACCCTGGATTTTCGGTCTACACCACTGAGCCGGCATCCGAGGGTCTTGATAAGTCTATGGTATTGTGTGACCTCATCCATCGGTAACTGCCTCACACCTGAGACGGTTGAGCTCCATCTGTCAGAGCTTCCAACCAGAACTCTGAGAATTTCCTCACGAAGCTATTCACTAGTGAGCATATGATAATTTTCATGATAAGTTTGTGGAGTTTAGCTGTATCGGGTCAGGCACTTACTCACCAAAGACAATGGATAAGGTCGCTCAATATCGAGTATTGATTGAAGTTGGATAATATTACTGTTGCGTGCTCAGTGCTCCAGAGGATAATTGTCCATACGTGAGACTCAAGTTCCTGGATTGGATTCCTGCAAGCGGACATTGTGGATGCGCAGTACTAATGAGTCGCAAACTAGAGCGATACGGCAGTTCAGTGCTGTCAAATTTCTAATGGTTGTTTAACATTGATTGATTCATGATTTCAACAAACCTTAACAATCTCCACAACCCTATAATCAAATTTTACAATCTAATCTAATCTTATAAAAAATAGTATTTTGATAGAACAGTGAGAAGACGTAACTGACCTATACATTTCGAACAATCTGGTCACACATATTTACTTGTCAAGGCATTTTATATGGACTTTGACAAATTTCTAAGTTCAAACATAAGCGAAAACTAAATCTATCGTATAACATTTATCTGAATATCAGATAAGCTAATAATAACTGTCGCCCATGAATATATTTAAAACATCTTTGAAGGTAGATTGAAAAAATTCCCTAATATAAGATCCATAAGAGTAATGATCTACGTCAAGGACAAATTTGAAAGGTGATACTTTATGGGACTTTACAGGGAACACTATGATTCTTAACTCTAAAGATTTCACTTCACTGATAGATGATTAAATATGAGGAATGTTGATCCTTCATTAAAATAATCATCTTTCATTCAGTTAGTCTTAGTTACACCAGCATCAGCTTAAGTATCCTAGCTGTAACACTAACGCTAAATTTAACTTATCATTAAAAAAATTGATTTTACTTGCACAGTTTACATCATGAACTAATCTTAGTTAACTTACTATTAAAAACTCAGAAGTACTGAACAGCTACTTCATCGTGGAAGTTCAGATTCACGACTTAACCGGGCACTGAGCATAGAACCTTCATATCCTCTTGCTATCATGGAGTCAGCGCCCAATAAGTTGTATTTTTGTCTTCAATCAATTCACAATGTTGTGCAACAGTTTTTCACATTACTAGTCGTGAGTAACTTCCTCTCACTTGATATGTTTGAAATCCACTGGTCACAGCTTTTCACTAGTAATGTTACATTACGAAGTAAGTTGTTTAAATTATCCGACAAATTTTAAACCATCCTGCTCTGATAGCATTGGCTATGAATCGTCGGTTGTCTTCGCAAGTTTTGTTATATTTGGTTGCTACTGTGTCTCATTTCAGAGTCTTATTTGTTCATTTTCTTGTCAAGTTAATATTGAATTATTTCTATACAAATTTGTAAAAATTAGGTTGATGTTAAAATGAGTTGTATTATTAGCAGCTATTCATTTCATTAGAAATTTAAACGAGTTTATTTTGTACAGAAAATAATGTAAATTACTAACTTTTATGTGTTTTCATTTTTCTTCTTTGTAATCCGAGACGATTATTAGGGAATTTACTTCTGATGTATAAAATTTTACTTTTTGAAAATTAATCACGATCTTTTTAGATGAATCATTTTGAATGATGAATCTTTTTGATGTTATCATTGATGTTGTACTTCACATAACTTTGAAATCATGAATCGATCAATAATAGACCACCACTAGAAACCTAGAAGCACTGGATAGCCGTTTCTTCCTGGCCCAGTACTACTCATCCACAACTCCTGCTACTCAAAAGACTTGAACCCAGGATCTTCGGTCTTGTGCGCAAAAGCTTAGCCTCCAGACCACTGAGGTATCATCCAACATCGATCAAAAGAAAAGGCCGTCCAGTGCTCCCGGCTTTCTAATAGTGGTCTGACATTGGTCGATTCGTGATTTCAAGGTAACTTTACAATCTCCATAACTGTATAATGCATATTTCGAATTAGTAGTCATTAAATATAAATGAATGATACACTAAATGAGTGATACACTATGTATAGTAATTTTTCATCGGGATTTTTAGTATTCTATTTCAAAGCATTTTACTAGTGTTAGGACAAGATTTTTGTTTTACTTGGATTCATAGGTGTCCTCTGATGAGGGAAATTTAATTAGGAAGAAATATAGCTGTTCACTATTCACTAGTTTTCAAAAAAGTTATCTTCATGACCTCGGATTGTCAATTATAAAACAGCATATTTTAAGTAGACAATTAAAGGAAAGGATATAAAGTGCTTTCGTAACCATGATCTAATCCTGTACAGTATGATAATAAGATATTTGAGATAATCTTAAGATGTAAATCGTTTATAACTAGGAGAATATTTAATTATTCAATTATCGAAACTTCAAAGTCCTCTTTGATCGTATTGACGATGAAAATAATCTTCACAATTCCTATTGCATTATCACATACAAAATGCTAAGTACATCATCTGATCGAACCCCTTCTGGGGTTGATGCCTGTTCCAAGCCAGGACGAAGGAGTGTTTAAAATGGGGTTAGCAACCCCATCCCGTAGAAAAGTAACTCACTGAAAAAACGATAACCAAAAAAATTAATTTAGTCATTGGATGAAGTAACGTCTCATAAATGCAATATTGATAAGCGATATGCACCGACCATCATCAACTTGAGGTCGAGGAGTTTTATAATCTTAGAACAGTACTATTCTCCTTGATGCACTGTATTACTGACCTTTTACAATCAAGCCAATGTCATGATGAAGCCTATATCGACTCAGATAATTATAACTTACTCCGTCTTCCTTTTACCATAGATCGATACAAAGCATATAAAAGTTTCAATTACTTCAAATGGTTTGGTACCTGTTGCCATACTGAAGTACTGTTCATTTTAATGGTCCAAAGTAGATGCTTTAATAGTAAACGTTTTCGTTGAATGATTAAGTACTGTACGAGTAACGTTGTGCTGTCACAAAATAAGATAATCTCATACACCTAATAAAGGTCAATAAGGGATTTCTGAAAATAAAATACATATTCTCTCAATTTCAGAGATATTTCTACAATGTCTCCGTTTACGAAAACTAAAGAATAATAAAGAGACTTAACAGCCTTTTTTAAACCCCATTGCTGGTTAAGAGTAATAGTAAAAGGTGTTTGTCTATCCTTACTTTCCCTAAGGTGTTTGATAAATAATCTTTGACCTTTCATAAACTGACTGAATAAGATAACATTATCCAGATTTGGATAGTGACTAGCAGTGCGGTCCAGGACTCACACTTCGCCCCTGTTCGAGATTAATCAGCTGAACATATCTCGATCCCAGAGTTAACTTTCATTGTACGACTAAAACCCAGTCTCTTTCTCTTCAAAAGCCAGCACATCCAAATAGTTATTTAGTCCAGATATCCAATAATTTCTTCCTCAGTGAACATCAGTAGTGGAATGTAGATACATTAAGCTGACAAGTCCTATATAAGAAAAAAATGCGAGTCCTATATTTCACTACTAGAAATTATACAACTTCACTTCAAAATGCGTATGACCAATGGATAGTCTGCTTAGTGTACACATAAATTGATCAGTTATAATCGAAAGATTGAAACTTTATAACTTTTCATCCCTTCCAATGGTATTTCTCACTGTTTAATTTGAATTGTTATTGTTTCAAGAACAAGTATGATGTGTTATTGTGTTTAAACTAAGCATTTACAAGCACGCATGAATTTATTTCTCTCTCTCTCTCTGTATATCATCTTGAATCTCTTCATTTTTCTCTCTTCATCTTAAAATATTAATCATATTAGCTTGAAATTACAATCCTAAACATCAATGTCAGTGAGCTACAACGTAGAACTTCGTACGTAAATATGTACGTACGAAGTTCTAATTACCATAACACATCATAATACACAAAGATAGATTTTCCAATTCAAATCCCATAGTAGTAGAAGTATATGCAGTAATCGAAAAGATTAGGGATTCAAAATATGATTTGTGAAGTATCTCCCAATGGAATCAGTTTTTTAAAAAAAAGAGAGAAAAAAACTGTCATGAAGAATTCAGAAGATTAGAATTCGAAAGAAGACAAAGAATGAATCCAACCGCGCCATTCCAAACGATTTTAAGCCATGTCATTCACAGCCTTTAACCATTGGTTACTATTGTCTTGCAGCCCCCATCCACGTCATCTACACCTGTTCGTTAATATGGTTCGGTCCACTTGTCAGTAACGTCATAGAATTATGCAAACATCAGTGAGAAAATTTAAACAACTTATATACTTAATGTAAGATATACAAGTTGATCGTTTAACAACTGTTAGGTTCGTCACTAGGTACACTTGAAGCTATAACGGGATCGAGGATCGAGGATCCGGCGACACAACATGCTACTTTAATCCGATTGTCCCAAACCCCCATTGAGTGAAACAAGAAGACTTGATATGAAGTAGAACATTTATTCTACAAGCATCCAGAAAGTACGAGGTCCGAGTCTAGAAGAGAATCAGGATCCCGGACTAGGGATCCGGGTCCGGGTCATAAAACGTTACAGATAATGCGTGATTATACAGTTAGGTCTAATAGGAAACACCATTGAAGTCTCTGACATTGATAGTCAGGACGACCAATGGGAAACAACACTGAAGTACTTGACATTGATAGCTGGGACGACCATGATATTGACCAGTAGCAACTGACCAATAGAAGTAGACTTACAAATATAATTCTCTTAGGATATTTGATGAATAACCTAACAAATAGCAATAGATTTCGTTAATATTACATGTTTAGTACAATGTTAAAATTCCCAACACGTAATATTTTAACAAGTTTCCTTCCAAAAACAATTAATAATTGGCAATTGGAAATAAGCAGTTCAAGAATCCACGTCTTATTAACATCCATTCTCTAATCAGCACATTGACAGCACTGAAATGTCTCGGAACGTACTTTTATGTACCCTTAGAAACAATGGCTCGTAAACTTTCCATATACACACTTGAAAAGATTAGGTCATTAGTAGACATAATTCACATGTTAAAACAAACAGAAAGCTGTGACTTATTGAAATATTTTGATATTAGGAAACAGGTGGTCCAAATATTCAAGCAAATCAACGCTTTCTAATAAGCAATAAGTGAAAATTAAGTTGTTTCACTCAACTTGAAATTCATTTCCCAGTGGATTCATTAAATTATGGGCGGTCAGACCAAAACATGTCACAAATCCATGCAATAATTAGCAACTGAACTGAGCCATATTGTTAGGTCTAGACTACCAGATTGACGTCCGTGAGACCACAGTTACCTATGGTTAGAGACGTTGAATGACATGACTCGAAATCGTTTGCGCAAGTGTATACATTCTTTGTGTTCTCTTAAATTCTAATATTCTGAATTCCTCACCACCTTTATGTTTCTCGTTTTAAGTTCATTTCAATGGATTATACTCCTTCAAAAATATTTTCAAACCCTAATCTTTTTGATAACGGCTAATACTTCTACTACTTCTACCACTACGGGATTTGAATTGACAGTTGCATCTCTGTGCTCAGATGGTACGGCTACTTTAACTGACAAACGTACGTACGTACCTCGTATCTGACAGACTTGATTCATTCGAATTTTTAGAAGAATAAAATTGATCCAAAGTAAACTACTTGTTTGTTTCACAGTATAATAGCTGATGATGATATTCTGCATGGAATCTAGTTTCCATCTATTTCTCTCTTGCATTCTAGACTCTCTTTTCGAAACTAATTGTACTAAATTCCAAATGGAATTAATTTAACATTCTACTGCAATCCTGTTTTTTCTCCATAATTTGAATCTTAAATCAAAATATTACCAAACTGTTACATCATACTAAATATTACTCAAACACTGGTTAATATTCGTCATCATTGGTTTGTGTAGATAATTGAGTTTCAGTGTAATGCTAAACTTATCAATGTTAGACTACCATTGAAAATCGGAAAATAGTGAATGGCTGTGTCATCATATAATTGGATATCTCTGCAGTAAATAACTTTGTATTTGATAACTTGTTCACACTGAAATTCACTGAATTGTTAATTATAATGAATAATAAATAAATATGTTCATAGTTATTCCTAATACTTTTGAAGGTTGAAGAGCATGACTAGTGTTCATATGTGCAAGATGAAATGAGAATGAGTTGAATTTGTAAACAATAAATGAAAGAACCTGTGAATACAAACAAATTCTCACCATAAGAATGATAATCAACACTCCTATTTAATAAGAAATCAAAGTGAATATGGTGAGTGAATGTCAATGGGATATTTTACTTGAAGTTGTTAAATCATAGTGACTAGAACATGTAACTGACCAGCCTTAAAGTACTATAACAATCTTATTATGATAGTGATAATTTTACTGCACCCCGTAATACAAATTACCTGTGCTCACTAGTGACCAGTTTCATGATGAATCTTCTCCGAGTTCTAGTGGGAAGACGTGACCAGTGAAGTTCAACCTGTTCGGGTGAAGGCAGTGTCTACCGAAGACTGTGTATGAGGTTGCGCAACTCCGTGAATTCGATCAAGTTAGACATTAACACTGTTAGATACCTGCTTGGTGGTCTAACGGTTAGGGCGTTTGCGCACAATGCCGAAGGTCCTGTGTTCGAATCCTGCGTGGTGCAGGAGTCGTGGATGTGCACTGCTGTGGAGTCCCATACCAGGACGAAACGGCCGTCCAGTGCTTCCAGGTTTCTAATGGGGGTCTAACAATGATCGATTCGTGGTTTCAAAAATGTGTAACTTAACAATCTTCACAACCCCGTAAAACAGCCTACTCTTTCATAAATTCATATCTCATTGTGTACAAGTAAACAAAAAAGTTGAATAACAAAATCAATTATGATTAAAACTGAAAACAGTAATGATAATACTAATAATAATAATAACAATAGTCATCATTCGATATTGATTGTGCAATTATGTCAAGGTCTAATTTATATGTTGTTTTGTTTTTTTCTTGCTTAACACTGATTTACAAATGTTTTAATGAATGAATTCATCGATTAAAATTTAACAACACAATATCATTTTCATAAATAATATCAAACCATGAATATGGTGTGATAATAATGTCATTCATTAGTCAATGTGTTCAATGATTCATTGTTCAATATATGTTTCTATAATGAGAGGAGGTGTGTATAGGTGAGTGGGTGGGGGTTAATTGTAATGCTCAAAATAATTGATTTGTTTTTTATAAATTAAATTTGAAATATGAACTAAACAGACGCAGACATCAATGAACTGTCTGAATATATTGAAATTAATGAAGTGAATTTTATTATTTGAATAATCAGATGATGGATGTTAATTGTTAGAAGCATACATATATACCTCGACATATTATGATTTGTACATAATGGGTGGCCTAATCTTTTTTCTTTCTAATAGGAGTCTACATATTTACTGCACTATCAAATTCTAGTCAGCTTGTTTGATTATAATACTGTACGTATTGACTAAATACTCTATTCGCTTATTCTTTTTTATGCCCATGATTTGAATGAATACATTTGTTTCAGGGCAGTAGGATTTCTGGATACCAGTAGTTATCATATTACCAGGTCGGAGCTCAGTTAGCTGCAACGTGTAGAATAATAAGGAGAAAATTCTAATGCTAAGTAGAAGAAGATTTCAGAACTAAGTAAATAATGGATAGTTTATTTTACTAATTGGTAGTAATGATTGTGCGAGAGGACCTAAGTGTAAGCAAGGGAGAGGATAATAAGCGAGATAAGTTAAGTCGGTGCTCTGAGGAAACGACAATAACAACGACTAGCAGTCTCAAGAAATGCATCAGGTGCAGCTTGTCCACGAGGGAGATGATGATCCGTGTGTGAGTACGTGTTTATCAAGTCTCTTCTTAAAGCTGTCCACTGAGGGGGCTCTGGTCACCTCGGCTGGGAGAGCATTACATGATAAATTACATATTAGTATGAAACAGTAAATTTTAACTATGATGTCATTCCTCTGCAAAAGTACTAATAAAATGATCTGTTTTTAACA
Source organism: Schistosoma turkestanicum (assembly GCA_944470395.2). Lineage (NCBI taxonomy): Eukaryota > Metazoa > Platyhelminthes > Trematoda > Strigeidida > Schistosomatidae > Schistosoma > Schistosoma turkestanicum. The sequence continues at coordinate 4,473,581 of OX103979.1, read as the reverse complement.
TTCATTGTCAAATGCTGAAATAAAAAAAAACAGTACTGTAGGATTCTATTTCACTGTAAGTTGATCATAATCACTTAATTGACTAAATCTTATTATCCATATGAGAAGATTTTTGTTCAGATTGGTCATTATTCGACGATTAAAAGTGGTTGCAATGAAACCCTGTTTGACCTAGGTTTCGCGTTATTTGAGACTAGTCAATAAAGTGTACATTTAATCGTGAATACTGACCAATGTCATTTTTGTCTAGTTCTTTTATGCTGACTAAATTTTTATAGATTAAATTGTTCACTATGACCAATAGTCTAAATAACTTGACATCTCATACAGTATGTTTATGTGTTAGGTGTTCGTAATTCCACTGATAAAGGATCAGTTCAATCACTGACCTAATAGCTCGGGGATAATGGCTTAAACTGTTAAGCTAGAATAAATTTGGTTCAAATTCTACAATGAGCATCAGTTCGCTCAAGAGCATGAAACCTAAGTCAGACAGAGCTTCCTGTTGACTAATTTTAGACACCTAGCACCAAACTATGGTAAATGCAATCTCATATCACTCTCAGAATTGGCAACAACATTGCTGCATGATCGGCAGGATTCGTTTACATATTGACTGATTTATTCTCTGACAGAAAAACATTTGTCTTAAACTATGCTACAAAACGTTAGAAATTCAATTTTCTACTTATTATGCCTCTAAATTATTACTATTATTATTATTATAAGTAGAGATATTGAGAGCTCAATGCTGATGAAAGTCTCACCTAACCTGTTTTTTTAATGGATTGTTTGTTAAAAATTAATTTTTCATTCCATCTAAATGGATGGCTTAACAGTTATATATTGTAAATACGTGTTACATTTCTTAAGGTCTATGTTTAAAAACATGTTTTGCTAAAAAAGCTTTCAATAAGATTTTATTTTTTTTAAAATGTTCATTTGGATAGTTTTGTTAATTGTTTTTTATATGTGACTAACTGATTATCTTTTTACAAATTCAAAGTTACTATTTTCCAGTTTAATTAACAGTTTTGTTTTGTCAGTTGTATTTATTTGTCACAGATTGATCTCAATTAAATTACCATTAATATCTAGAGGTCATTAAACAGTTATTTCTGATTAATTTAAGACTTCTCAAAATAGTTTCAATCACTTTTGGTATTTCAAAATTTGCTCAGTCAAAATCATATAATTATTAGATTTCTTTTGTGAATATATTTGAATATTAATTATTAAATCATTTACATTGTGAATTTCCACGTATGTTCCTAGTTTAGCTTAAATCGATCAAATTTAGACATTACAGCGCTGGATGCCGGCTCAGTGGTCTATAGGTTAGGCGTTCACGAACGAGGCCGAAGGTTTTGGGTTCGATTCCCGCGAGTGGGAGTCGTGGATGGGCACTGCTGACGAACCCCATACAAAGACAAAATGGCCGTCCAGTTCTTCCAGGTTTCGAATAGTGATCTAGCAATGACTGGTTCATGATTTCACTGGGAAACAACAATCTGTATAAATTTATGATGAATACATTGTATTCAGTTGATATCCGCTTCTTTGCATGGCATTCTTTTCTCTTGTGCACGTTTCTGAAAAGTCCCATACTAGGACGAAACAGCTATCAAGTTCTTCTTGATTGTCCATGATATTCAAGTCAAGAATAATTCATTAAAAATTCTACTTACAATTTAAAATACTCTCTGTAAAACTCTGCCTAAATCAGGTTTTTAATTGTGTTTTAGTTATTCTAACTTATTTATCTACTCTTTCATTTACAATCTTATTCCTTTTAAAATTATCTCTCTTTGTGTGATTTTTGCGTTGTATTTTAAAAATTGATCATACATAATAATTATTTTCATTAAAGTGTATTAGTGGTAAAAATTTACCCTCACTGGACAAGGTTAGATTTACATCGGTTATCAGGAGAACTAGAAACTATCTAGGTGTTAACACTACAACCTGAACAATACAGCTCAATCATATGGCGCGACCACACAAGTTGCTGACATCCTGATGGACATTCACACCATTTATATACATCAATACATATAATGATTATTTCTGATCCATGTTCGCGTCAGTCAATATGCATAGCATGAATAAGCCAATTTGACCCATCCTACTTACATGACCATCAAATTCATTATTATTAGTAATAGTGATATGCATAACAGCGTCCTAATGACGGTAGCCCTCGTGAATGTTGTAAGACAACCACCAGTATCAATGGAATCGGTCACTCTGCAAACCAAATTTGTATATGAACAATTAGCAAAACTTGCCAAAATAATGCTAAACTGTCCACAATGTTCATAACAAACCTTTGTTTGCATAGGAAACCTTCATCTCTGTATAGCAATATAACTCTGGTATGTATTGCTTGACGCCCAGGTTGAAGCAAATGGGCTCAAACGCACTTATTGCCATTTATCTCATGTAGGGATACATTTTGATCTTAATAGCGAAATTTTCATTTGTTCGACCATACGAGACCTGAATTAGGGGTTCTACTCCTATTATATATATATTCATCATAGACTGAAAAGATTGCAAATCGATGATAATACATATTGAATTCTCATAGGTTCTACCAACTCTAGTTCAAACAATGTTTTAGTACATATTTAAGCTCATATTAATAAGTTCAATTTCCAGCCTAGTATATTTATGGATTTTGTACTTGGTTACTTTTGTGCAATAACATTATTCATTGGTTGTTTGGTCATATCATAGGTCTAAATTACCATACTTGACTTCAATACAACTATCTTGTCTTAGTGACGAGTATCATGGATGTGTACTAACTGATAAGTCCCATACTAGAAATAAACAGCTATTCAGTTATTCTTGTTTTTGAATCGTTATCTAACTAAAAGCTGTTTGTAGTATACATTTTTAAATGACAACATTCTTCGCAATTCTCTGTATTAGTAAAATTAAATTGATCAAGCTTTTGATTTTACTGATGTAAAATTCATGAAAATGTATTTAAATGAGGTGACTGTGAAAACAGACGAAAGAATGGAAATCTTTGTAAGTTATGAATCATCAGTGTACATATTTTCTAACTGTACGTACATATTAAACAATTGACTTGTAATATTTTGACATTATTGTACTTACAATCTACCGTTTACATACATTGTCACAAATCAGTCATTATGACATATTACTCATTTTGTACTATGTCTATATACTAATTGGAATGCATTAAAACTGTGACGAAGCGAGTTAGAATATTATTTTGTGTCTGGTTAATCGATCGTTTTTGCATTAACGGACTCTCACTTTAATCAGATTTAGTGGTGGCCAGACCAGAACATGACATAATAAGTCCATGAAGACATATACTGTTGAACTGAGCCATGTACGTAGGTTGGTGTCATTACTTACCATAACTAGTGGTTTGAGAATTTGGATAACATGACTCAACAAAGTTTGTAGTCACACAAGTGCATTTATTCTTTCTCTTCCTCTTAGATTTCAAGTTTCTGAATTCTTTATAAATCTTTTTCATTATTTCACTAATTTATATTTTCTGAAATTTTATGTTTATGTTCAATCTATTCTATTACTACTAATACTGTTATTACCTCTACTAGTCCTGGATTCGCCCGAACAATTTGATTTTGCTGTGCTAATGAAGTTTTAATAACTTGAATCGATCGATGTACATATTTACCAGGTCCTATGTTGAGTTCAAATAACTGACATATGGAGCAATGGCAGAGAAATATCATAACAGCTGTGAAGAAAACACACTAATTCAGTCTTGTTTGTATATATTCCTTAGAAAAGCAAGACACATCTCAACCAATAGGATGTTTGCATCATTTGGCCAATTTCTCATTGGTCCAACTTATTATCTTTGTTCATCATCATATATTTATTCTAATTCAATTAATAGTAAAATAATATTTTATCTAAATTGATTATCTACACATATATAAACGCATAGATCAGTTTTGTGTCATATGACAGTATAAAATTTGAAATATGTAAGTCGGAATTGTATATATTATCGATTATGTGAGTTATATTCTTTATTCATGATTATTTATGCACATTGTAATGTTTATTTACAGGAAATATTAAACAATTAATGTATCTGATGTACAATGTCGTAAAAGTTATGAAACATTATTATATTTTAGTACTTTCAACTCCTCTTTATTTTGCGCACATACTGTATTTTACAGTAATTTACATATATACGCACACACACACACAGTGAAATCTCACATTGACTATATATCGTCAAATTGCTAAGTAAGCACTCAATTTATACTAACTAGGTTAGTGTACACTTGTGATCATTGTGACTAATAGTTCAAAATATTAAATGATATTATTCGAAATTAATAGTAAAGATGTCGTGTTCACTTTTTTGAGTTTTATTTCATGAACTCCTGTCACTGCTTGAAACACATTTTTTATCGTTTGGGATAATAATGATTGTTTTGCTATAGTAAAGAATTTTAGTCAATTTTTCTTAAACATCTATTCAATGTGTAATTATTTAAAAAGTATATTTTATGAATGTTTTATAATAGTACACAGTATCTGCCCTTCATCTTCAACGACGTGAGAGTTCTATCAGTTTAAATGATACAAATATACTTTTTCATACTCCAGACAGTGGACTAGAGCTCGTGCAGAGTGGACTCGAGAAAATCAGAGTTGTTACTGACTTGTACATGGTCGTTTAGACCATATGTTCGCACTTAGTCAGAACACAGACGCACATTCAGACGTCCTACAATATTGAATCTATCGATCGTGAGGTTCTGTAGCAGTGTCTGTCATTGAAAGAAGTGGCAAAGAAGTACCTTATACCGTTTCTCTACAGGAACACTACTGGTTGAGTCAGACCTAATGGTGAAGTATCATTTGAATTAATTATTTCCAGTGATGTTCGTCAGGGTTATCCACTTTCTCCAGTTTTTATAAAACTTTTTTATTCGCATGCATTTAGGGACGACACTTTCGTCGTCTGACTTTTCAGAAGTTGATCCTCTACCAGGAGACTCGCTTATCGACTTACAAAATGCTGATGACATACTACTAATTGGTGAAGACGTTGAAAAAATGCAGTCTTCTTGTCACTTTAAGCAACAATGCAAGCATGTTCGGGATGTGATTTTCCCTGCCGGATTACGAAATGTTTCTTCAAGTTTGGCTTGCATTAGCATTTGAACTAGTAATAGGGAGTGAAGTAGTTGAGCGTTATCTTAGGAGTTTCAACTGTGCTGATGGCCTGATGTATGACGAAGTCTGTGCACGGATACACAAGTCTCGATTCACTTTTTCTAGCTTGTGTCACTTATGGCGTAGAGAAGATATCTATCTTTCAACCAAACGACAAGTTTGCTGCATAGCAGTTCGCTCCGTCCTACTCTACAGGTGTGAACATGGCCAGTAAGAGTAAAGTATATTCGTAGGTTACTAGTATTCCATCATAGGTGTCTTCAAAGCATTGTTCGGTTATTGTGGAACCACTGAGTTAACGATGCTGATGTTAAGAAAAATGGCACTAGGAAAGAATGCAAATTATTTGGTGAAGTATTGAATTTTCACTAGTTGAAGTGCTTGGGACATGTGCGCTACTTATGCCTTATCATCGACTGTCTCAACCAGCGATGATTTGTAACATGTGGATAGACATGAGGGAAGCTAGAAGTGGCCAAATCCATAAAGTCATCGACAATGGGACTGAGCCATATTAATATTACTAGCTGAAAACTGTTGGTAATGCTACAGATGCATCCTTTCGTTGTCTTCTCACAAATTCTAATCTTCTGAATTCCACATGACATTTTTTTCTTCTTTTGAAAATTCATTTCACTGGATTGAACTTCTAGGATCACATCTTCAAATGCTTACAAGAATGAGATCAATAAGTGGTTATGTTTTGCTTTTTAGATTTCTTCTAGTTAACATCAGTTATAAGCCTCATCATATTATCTAATTTTAATTGGCTAAAATAATCATCATTTTATCCAAGCAATTATCTTCAATGCATTACTGATCCTACTTCTTAATATAGTTTTTATTGTCTTCTACCATATTATTAAATAATACGTAATGATTTATTGTGAAAGAAAAATAACAATAATTAAGTGAAAAAAAAAATAATCTTTTCTATTTTTAACATGATTATTTATGTCTAGGATTTTATTTCACAATAATTCATTACCACTTACCTGTATGATTATTATATTCCAGTTAAATAGTATGAGGTGTTAACCTACCTGTTATATATATATATATATATATATATATATATATATATATATATATATATATATATATAGTAGTGGTAGTAGTAGTAGTAGTAATAGACAAACTAGTTTACTGTTTACCAACATTTTTATACTTGACTGTAAATTTATTGATTCGTTTCTTCCCTTGTCTCTATCTGTCTCTTTCTCTCTCTCTCTCTCTCTCAACGCCTGACATTTTCTGTAAATTCTACTATTTATTTTATGCAATATTTATACATTTTCTGTTAGTTTTTGTATATATGGTTTTACTTTGGAACCCATGAATGAATCATTTTTAGACGACGATTAGAAACCTGACAAAAGTAGACGATCGTTTTGTCCTGGTAAGAGACTCATCAACAGTGTGTAAACACGACCCCTACTACTCGCAAGATTCGAACCGATGACCTTCTAACTTGCGTGCAAATGCTTCATGTTGGGGACGTTAGATATCCCAGAACTCACTTGATACAGGTCTTAATTTTGGATTTTATTCATGGACTGATCAGTTTATGCTGAGATTACATTTCCCCCCAGGAAAATCTTTGGCTGTGATTGGTTGATGTGTTATTTTAGTATGCTATTTTTGTGGCTCTCCCAAGGATGTTTCTATGACGTATAAATTAACTTGATTTGTGTGCATGAGATTATTATATTTTTCTGGGTGCTTGTAGAATACACTTTCTAGGCCATATCAAGACTTTTTCGTTAATACCTTTGGGGCAACGAATCAGAGAAGCATACCATGTCACTGGTTCATTGTCTCGTTCTCATTTATCGACTAAGGTGAACTCGTAATAGTTTCAAGCATAACACTTAACATCTGGACCATTGAGACGGCATCCAACGGTGTTCATGTCTAACTCTGATTAATTTAAGGATTTAGCACATCTTCTCCGATTGTCTTCGGTAGTTACTGCCTACACCTAACATAGGGTTGAACTCCACTAGTCACATCTTGGTTTGTTTAAATTTTTTTTCCTTTGTGAAATTTTTCTCTTGTAGTAAGTATATCATCTACCTTCATTTATCTAGTTTATTTTATATTTTAAAGATTATTGAATCTTATATTTTATCACACCAGATGGTAGATAATAATATTTATTCTCTATTTATGAGAAACCATTTGTTTGTTTACAAAACTATGAATAAAAAAATAATTCCTAATGTAATAATTACTAAACGAAGATAAATAAAAAAAAACCGTATAATTTTACTACTACTTACGGTTTTTCTTTTCTTTTATCAAAATCTTTCAACATGCTTTTTTGCAACTTGTTTACACACTTTTAAAAATGTTGAGTAGGATTATTTATTTCTATTTTTATCTCTATCTCTTTGGACAAGAATCCTGATGGAAAAAATTTTCTTTTAAGTTATTTTAATATATCTCTAATCATGGTTTGTCTAAATCAAGCAGTCGCGGTTTAAAAAAGAATTGATTTTGAAGGTATAATGATATGTTTCACTCCTTGGTTGTTACACTGTAGGACAAAACTACTATTTAGTGCTAAATAGTTTTCAAACACTTTACATGATTTTAGTAATATAACATAGGTTATAATATTATTGGTGGGGATGTTAGATCCTCAGAACTCACATGGAAGAGGTCCTAATTTTGAAATTTCGATTTGATTATGTTTTCGCGCATAGATTGCTTGGTTGACCATCAGCTTACACTTCCTACTCGGAAAATCCTTGACTGTCATTGGTTGTAGGATTATTTTAGCAAGCTATTTTGTGGCTCTCTCACAAGAGCGTTGCTATCATTGTATAAATAAGATTGATTCATGTGCTTAGCAACTTTGTATTTTGTGGGTGCTTGTAGAATACACTTTCTACGCCTTATGAAGACTTCTTGATATAGGTAGCCGGACCAGGGACAACTGATTAGAATAGCCTATCGTGTCATTGGATCATTTGTCTTTGCTCCGTCTACCGAGTAAGTTGAACTTGTAAAAGCATTCAAGCATATCAATTATGATTATTATAAAGTGGTGAATCGATCATTGTTACTCTACAACAAAAATCATAAAAATGCACTCACTAAAAACTAGCTTCATGGGGAAATTCTTGGAGTTTTAGTGAGAATCCGTGATCAGTAGAGTTCAATCGTGCTGGGTATGGGGCAGAAGACAATGGATGAAGTTGTGCGATATCTCGGGTTAGGTGTTTGCGTGCGTGACCGAAGGTCATTGGTTGGAATCCTGTGGACGGCTGTCGTGGATGCGCACTGCTGATGAGTAGCATACTAGGACGAAACAACTGTCCAATAATTCCAGGTTTATAATGTTGGTCTAGCAATTATTGATTCATGATTCCAATCAAAATACTAATATTATAATCACCTTAAACTTCAATACTTTGATTATACTATTGAATAATGATGACCGAATGAAATATGTCTGTATATCTGCAAACAGTTAGATTTATTTAGTAATAAGAATATATTAGTAAAATTAAAGAATAAATATTTTTCTAAACAGAAAATTGAATAATGAATTTAGTGTTTAAATCTAAATAATAGTGATAAATAGTTGACTTCCAATAAATCATCTCATTTTCAAATTGACCTTTATAAGATTTTGACTGTTTATGTATATACCATAAATATTAATATATCAAACTGAAATTATTATAGGAGTTTATGAGTGAAGCATAGTGAATAACAAATTGAAAGCAATATACAGTAATAGAGTGGTTAATATTGTAAAGTTTCATGAAGATCAGATTGCATTTAAAGTACTCAGTAAATTTTCTAATGCCCATCTCATAGAAGCGAAAATGTTCACTAGGATTTATTAATGATTGTATATAAACTGATAGAGATATCTTGAAATATATTTGAAGTCCTGATATCGGAATAGAACCTATGATAGTTCTAGAATGCATAAACGCTGAATACCTAACTAAACAGATTTCTATTTTTAACATGGTTACTTATGTCTAGGATTGTGTTTACCATTATTTCATTAACACTTAATTGTATGATTATTATATTTCAGTTAAATGGTATAGGGTGTCAAGCTACCTTCTTTTCATATTACGTTAATTTTCTCTCTCTCCCTTTTATTTACAATTATCACCTTATGTCTATTTGAACTTGTGTTTAATTGATCTTTTATTCATCTTCATATAAAATGCCTTGACAAGTAAATATATGTGACCAGATTGTTCGAAATGTATAGGGCAAATACATCACATTGTTTCAGATCATGTCTTCTCACTGTTCTATCAAAATTTAAACAGACTGATCTGGAAGCAAATCTTCTACAAAGGAAATCTAAGGCCAAAAACCTACAACTGTAAATAAAATCACAATTTATGGATTATGTTCACAGTGTAACAAGGCGTAAATCCGAAAAATAATTGAGAAAAGAACTAATGAAATCACTCAAATGTCAAGAACCAAGAAGTTCCTTATGCACTTAATGCGGTGCATTCATAACTTATCCCATGTTACTTTTAGATATGGTGTATTTGGAAACCTTGTGCTTTATCTTAAAGTTTGTGATCATGGAAATAGAATAAATCAACTAGATACCGATGTGTAGTTTGAAAATTTATTGTCACAGACAATAGATTTGATCTCCATCTTATTCAAGGGAATTACTGGGTTTAAGACCATGGTAGTTAACATTCGCTAACAACTTAAAAATAGTAAATACACCGTGAAATTTTCAGTTAGCAGAAAATATCAAGATGCTTTACATGAACTTAAAAAAATAGAACACTCTGATAATAAGCAAACCAAATAAAGGAAAAGGGCTATTTCTAATGAATAAAGCAAATTAGACCGATAAATTAAACTGAATTATCCGACTAAATTTCAAAAACTCAGTGACATTAAGGATTTAATTATGAAGACAGAGAAACTAGTGACCATGTTGCCTAAAGAGTTGACTAGTAAGGAGATTATTACTCCTACGATTCATAACTCACTTAAACTTATAGGTACGAACGCTTCACAAAATATGACTTCATCTTCATTCAGTGTCATATATATTATTCTCCATACTCAAAAATCTGAGAAGAGGTTAGTTCGAGTTCGGGATCATTTACACAAATTAGTTGTCAACAGAATCGGTAAAGGTGTCTACAATTTTGTTTCCGAAATAGAATATATTGATTTAACCAGAGAAAGAATTATATCTTTAGATGTTTCTTCTTTGTTTAATATTATTTGCACATTATTTGAGACAATTGATTTTGTGCCAGACAATACTTGAATTTCCGAGGTTAGTCTCAAAGAATCACTTTTGAAATATACAGTGAACGTTTATTTCGCCTTTTTTGACATATATTATAAAAGTAAGTTGATGGGAAAGTGATGAGTTTAACTCTAGCTTGCATCCTATTCTCACAAAAGTTGATAAGCTGGACTTTTATTGCTTATACACTGATGATACTCTCAATACAAACACTTTAAAGGAAAAACTCTCAGGGAAATTTAACAATATACACTCAACAGTCAGATTTACGCGTTAGGAGAAGGTTGATAACAAACTATTTATCCTTTACATTTTGAAAAAACGCAAAAGAAAACGGTTTTATAAATAGAAGTGTGTACAGAAAAAGTTCTTTTTTAAGCTATTATGAACATTTCTTGAGCTTATATCCGTTCCTTGTGCAGAAATTCTTGGAGTTCTGGTGAGAAGCCCTGTCCAGTAGAGTTCAACCTTGTTGGGTGTGAGGCAGTTACCTACCGAAGACTATGGATGTGGTTGTGCAATACCTTGGGATTGACTGAAGTCAGATATTAAGTCCATTGAATGCCGGTCCAACGGTCTAGAGATTAAGCATTCGCGCACCAGACCAAAGATCTTGAGTAGGATTCCCACAAGCAGGAATTGTAAATGCGTACTGCTGATGAGTCCTATACTAAGACGAAACGGCCGTTCAGTGCTTCCAGGTTTCAAATAGTGGTCTAACAATGATTGTTTCGTAATTTTAATTGTATCAAAAGTTAATAATACGGAAGAGTTGAAATTTTTTGTCAAACCTTCGCTCATTTTTAAATTAAATATCTGTTTATTCTAAAAGAGCATGGAAACAAAGAACATTGTCAAAACAAAAATCAGATTATGTAATATAGAATAGTTTGTTATCAATTTTTCTTGTCCTGGTGACCTTAATTTTTTGTAACCTAATTACATAACACTGTCTCTTCTTTCTTCTATAAACTTTAATCAGAATTCTAGTAGTTTAATTCTAACTTCTGAGCTTTACTCAACTTTTCTATATTACGCAATCCAATTTCTGTTCCGAAAATGTTTTGTTTCTACACCCCGTTTAGAATATTCAAATGTTATTTGAATTCAGGTTCTTCTTGATATTTCCGATACAAAGTATGTACACTCGTTTTCTTTTATCGATCAATACTATGATTTTAGATTGTAAGCAACTAATTCGAATTAACGGAAGTTGATAAATAGAAAAAGTACCCTAGAAGATCTAACTTAAAACAATATTGTTCACTTATGTATGTTATTTCGATTCCTAAAATAGTTCGATTAACCAAATACCTTAAATAATCAAAGCATTCATATTTAAACTAACAAGTTGTGAATATGAACCTGCTTTTCCTCTTTTAGTTTAGGTGCCTTGATAATATCTACAAACTGTACATCGAGAGTCATGGGCTTTAAAGCTGAGCACATAAAACTCTATACTTGGCAAATAGGTAATATGTGCATGACTTATTACTGACCTACTTTCGCCCGTTACCCCTAGTGGAGAATAGGTCAACGACCAGCATTCTCTAAACTACTCTATCCTTGGCCTTCCCCTTTTCCTATGGCCTTGAGGATTCCAAATGAGGGCTTGTCTTGTGACGCAGTTGCATTTATGCATATATAATCTGATTGATATAATTTTGTTGTTAAATTGAAAAAAGGTAACATTTCATAGTTTTCTCCATTAATTATTCAGTGGAAATGGGATGTTGACCCTTTTTTTGGCTTCGTCACCCGTGTTTTATCCACCTGAGGGTATTTAATTACTCGTTTCTTTATTAGTGAACAGTTGAAGATTGTATGCTTAAATTTTAATGCAAGATATCTCTAGATATAAGCATTGAGCTCTTAACTCTTCACACTTGAGTACTATTTCACATACATCTGTTTACACAGTCAATTAGTAGTATCTCTAATCTTCGTTCATTAAATTTAGGTTAAACCATTATAGATAAGTACTTGTTTGACTATTCAGTTATATTACTCAAATAATGTTTAGTGTAAACGCTCAAAACACTTGTTTAGGAAATGCTAAGCGATGTGCAGCCCACACCGGGGAACGGTGTTTCTTGACCAACCAGAAAAGCAAGGTAGATTAGTGTTGGTCTTAACGACCTGGGAGCGTGACCGCAGAGCTCAAGGGACAACTGCTTCAGGCCGGTCATGCACGGCCTTTTTATGAAAGATTTTTTGAGTATTAGCTCCGTTCTTTTTAAAAGCCCTTTTTGGGCAGCCCTTATCGCCGGAGACGAAAATCCGGGAGGTGAGTTGTGACATTTTTAGGGTCGACCTTTTCTGACCCCTTTCTTCCTTGTGAGAAGGCAAAATCACTGCAGATGCTGGTTGTTCGAGGGAAACACCTTACTGCTGACACATCTCTCTGCAGTCAGCAGTACGACTTCGCCCTCAGACCTTGAGTAGCCGCTTTTAGTCTCATTGTTCTCCAATCGACTTGCCTCGTATGGTAGAACCTACAGGAACTTATGTTCCAGCCAATATAGCTCGGTTGAGTCATCGCGACAGTCAATCCCTACCACCACGTCAAGGAAGCAGCTACGTTTGGGCTTGGCGATGTATAATTGAATTATCGCGTCTATTCAATGTTCAATTGACTGTTTAGTTTAAGATGATAATTATAATGATACTTTGATCTTTTCAATATTGATTGGATTATTTCAGTAGACAAATTTGCATTGTTTTTAGATTTCTTTAATATTTTCCCATTGTATCAATTACTCTTTAGTATACTTTGCTACCTTTTAAGAAACTCAATAGTCTAATGTAGTTAATTAATATTTCAACTATATTGAAAATGATTGATATTTTTGTCAAATAATTTCAACTAGACTAACTGTTTATTATAAGAATATAACAATTTTCTTTAAATTATTGTAAAATACACACGTTTCTTTAGAAAAAAAGATAGTATTTTATCATTCTAATAGGTAGTGGCTGTCCAAAACGAATTGTTCTTCTTGATTTCCCTTACTAACCACTTTTCAACTTTTCCTTATATGGTTGATGATTTAAGGAATGTACTACTTGTTATTTCTTTCAAAAATAATTTTAAAAAGAAACATATTTCTAACCCATGATTATCGTAATACTATTTATTTCCCAGCTACAGATAATTTTCTCATATTGACTTTGGATTTGTTTAAATGAATGTAGGCTATTGATCGAAATTTTGTCTAGATTACGTCTCTGAGTCTCCTACTTCTTAATTAGAATGCAAGTGAATATGATATATAAGTGAGTGGATATTGATTTCGGTGGCTCGATAACCTATTTGGCACGCCATGCCCAGCTGGGTAAGCCTGGCTTGTCGCCTTTTCCAACTGAGGAGTCGACTGTGTTTTGGATTATGGGATCTAGTTGATGCAAACGTCCCCATGAGGGTACCTGATCTTGTCGCAATTGATATGATATCTGAATATCGCGCGGAAGAAACTAGTCGATATGTGCGTTCCTGCCTGTCAGAGAATTCGCTCGTAATTGGCGAACCGCGAGTCTCCTTGTGTTGTGCAAAAAACAGCACATAGGCACGTGTGCTGTGACTGTCGGTTAACCTTGTCCTTAGTAGATACTGACCATTAAAAAATCTCTTCTTGATAGTTAGACTACTTAGTATTTTATGAACGCGAAACTTCACCCACCTACTCCTGAGTCGGAATACAAATAGAAAACGAATATATATACATATATATATATATATATATATATATATATATAACGTTTAGTAGGAAGTTAACATTTATCTTCAGACTTTACAAGTTAGTTCTACTTAATTAGTTACAATGAACAAAATTCAATTTCTTCAAACTTTTACATCGTTTAAATTTTGTTCCATTTTGTGTCCCTAAAAACTTACAATTTCCCATGTTCAGATATCGATCTATCAACATCGAAATATTCATTTATTCATTATCGTGTACTTCTTTTTTTAGCAATCATCATTCGAGATATTTTTACCATGTAACATTTATTGAAATTGCTATTTCCTCCTTTAGAAGAAGAATTTCTGCGTTATTAATTTGACTAAGAATATGATTATGTCAGCCAGTCATAATGGTATACATGTACATGGCGTATGTATATTATATACTTGTTGGCCAAAGTCTCTATACTGCATGACATGAAGTTAGTAAGAGGAAAGAATCAAGATAATTTGGTAATAGTGATAATAAAGAGGACTAAAGGTTGGGAATGTAGTTTAAAGAAACAAGATGAAGATTATATATGGAGTGAAGCGTTTAAGTTTATTGACCGCTCCACTTAATTCGGTAGTCTCATCACTGTTGCCGTTAGGAAACGGATCCTAGGTAGGGATGGTAGATCAATTGATGATGTATTGAAACTTCATTATTTGAGGTGTTATGGACATGTATTACGTATGCCTAACCACCGACTGCCTCGTCGAGCTATATTTTGCAGTGTAGTAATCGGTTGGACGAAAGTTAGGGGTGGCCAGATCAAAACATAGGATAAATCCGTGAAGTCACTGACAAGCGGACTGAGTCATGTTGGTGTATGTAGACAACCTGGTTGGGGCCCGCAAGATGATAGTAAACGATGGTTAGAGACGCTGAGTGACATGTCTCAGAATCGTTCGCAATGGCGCAGGTACATTCATTAATTCTTTGTGTTCTTTGAAATTCTAATCTTCAGAATTCCTCATCACCTTATCTTTCTTTTTAAGTTTATTTCACTAGATTCTACTTCTCGAATAACATCTTCGAATCCTAATCTCTCCGATTACTGCTAATACTTGGGATTTGAAGTGACAATTGCATCTCTATACTAATGTGGTATGGTAACCTGAACTGATGTGCTTGCGTACGAAATTCTACGTTGTAACTGATGACTGATCAAATACTGGAACTTATGATCTAGAAGATGATAGAATGTAAATGTATCTGTGTCGATATGGTAGATTATGAGCTGTCTTATCTGAGATCTCCAATCACTAACAGTGATTATCATATGAACCTTAACTATGAAGTCAAGTGAACTCTTCTTTCCATAATCCAAACAACTAGGAAGTGATAACTATTCTTTTATTTCTAACAGGGTCGTATTCACAATTAGTCTATGCATTTAGCTTTAGCATACATTTTCCAATTACAAAGTCTAGTGATAATAATATTATTATCATTACTATTCGGTTACAGAATGAAATATGTAGCGCAGGATTCAAACCTGTATCGTCGTACCTGTTAAAAGTTAAATTTTATTTTATTCTTGTTTTTTGTTCATTGTTCTTGTTTGACTACGATCTTTATATCACTTTTCTCTAAATATCACAAAATAGACATCACAGTCATAAAATACAACTATTCTATACTACTTTCTAGGTTTTCCTAATGAAAATTGTTGACAATAAAAGGAAAATGCATTAGTGCATATTATTTAAGCTACCTTGTTAAGAAAAACTAATACTATTTTAAAGCCAAGAACCAACAAACGCCTGAATATGGTAATGAAATGATTTTTCTTCCATGCAGTTCAAATTCTTTTCTACAAACAATGAACTAAGAAATCCAATGGGTGAGTGAGTGAATGAATGAAATAGGTCAATGACATGATTATTTAAAGAGGAAATATGTGTACATTGTTAGTTGTAATACATATATGGTTAAGTTTATTAATGATAATTATATGACAAACCAACTATAATTATACGTATGAATTGCCAAATTAAAATAAACTAATGATTTTATATTAATTAAGCAAAAATACTGTTAAGAGAAGTTGAATAATTCTTTTGTACTGGTTGTTTGAATGCTCTCATTCATCCATTCATTCATTCACTCAGTCAGCTTCAATGTAGAACTCCGTACGTACGTACATTGTTTCAAGTTGCCATACCGTATTTGCACATAGAGAACGAATTATCGATTTAAATCCCATAGTAGTAGAGGTAGTAGAAGAAGTATTAGCGGTAATCACTAACATGAGTGATCGAAGATTGCAATCGAGAAGTATATCCCATAGGAATCAATTTAAAAAATACAGAGGGATATGCAAAAGATGGTCATGAGGAATTCGGAAGATTAGAACTTGAGAGAAGACAAAGAATGAATACACCTGCACCATTGCAAACGATTTTGAGCCATGTCACTCAACGTCTCGCACCATCGGTTACTGTGATCACATGGATCCCAATTAGGTAGTCTACAGCCACTAACATGGTTCAGTCAACTGATCAGTCTTTCTGCCATATAGAGATCCTAGACGGATTGCCTCGATATTACCCTTCGGTTACAAGCATTATTAGCAGAGGTGTAAAGTGGTTAGCAGTGGAATCCAGTATGCTCATTTCGTCTCTTATCTAGGACTCGTCAGTTGAATGTACTAACTTGCATCTCAGAGTTGATATTTAGTCGGAAATCAAGTCTGAGATGCAGGTACTTAAAGTTGACTAGTCCCAAATAGGACGAAACTCACGTCATGTAATTCATTGTTAACTACTATCCACCTACGCTAATGAAGTTGAAGAAGGTTTTTAAAACTTATTGTGAATGCAAAAACATTACTGAATGAAGACTTGAAAGACAAACTTACGTTCATCAAAACAATAGATTATTGGATTGTATTTCGTATACAAAGATCCAGAAATTAATTTAAAACAAGAGAATATAAAATTATCATATAAATGGATGTACTTATAAATATGGTGATTAGAGATAAACATGTGTGGCGAAGATTCCAATGTTGGAGGGAAATTTGCAGATCTCCGTGAATGCAATTAAAAACCATAAAGTTCACTAACTTAAAATCATGAACCAGTCTACGTTAGACCATCATTCAAAACCTAGAAGCACTAAACGACTGTTACTCCCTATTATGGGACCCCTCAGTAGTGCGCATCCACAACCCCGGACGTAAGAATCAAACCTAGAATCTCAGGAAATGCTTATTCTCTAAACCATTCAGCTAGGATCAAGCAGTGTTTATGTCTAACTTCAGTAATATCTCTGACTGGTGCTTCCAGATTTTCAATGTTAGTCCAACGTAGATGGGCTCATGACTACAATGAAACTCAACCTTTTGTTTAGACTTTAGATAGTTGTGCAATGATGTTATTAAGAATAGATTAGTTCCTTTTCTAATGTATCGACAGTACGTATTCTTTCTGTTCTGTGAAATAATGTTTTCACTAGTGCCTTTATGTAAGTGAAGAAATAAAAGCGATTGCAATTCAGATAAATTTTTATTCCATGTATCTTTTCTATAAACTGAATGTTGGATAATATCATTCTTTCTCTGTTTTATTGCCACGTCAAGACGGTGGAACTTGTTTTCATTATCATGTTCTATAGTATACTGGATATTTTTATGAGATCCATTTCAACAGGTCTGTTGCATGATATTGATTATTGTATACAATGAAAATGTCGTCAGCATACCTCGAATTACACACCATTTCATCGATCGCTTCTTTAAGCATGGTTCCTTCAAGATTAGCCATGATAATATCTATTAGGACAGGAATTAACTGACATCTAATTGCTACATTATCAGTTTGACGCTATGTGACGTTATTGAACTGAAACTGAACATCTTTTGTACACAAGATTAACAGTTGTTTGAGTCCCGATACTGGTAGTGGTAGGATTTCAGAATATTGGTAAATTGTGTTGATTGTTTTCAAGAAAGGGTATTTCAATAGGTAATCATGTTACATCAAACAAAAACAACGATTTAGAGACAATATTTATGTGATACATACTATCGGCAAATTCTAATGAGTCTTTTAATGTATATTTAATTAGTCACCGGCGAACTGGTTTTAAATTATCCGCTAGACAGTGTACAACTTTAAGGTAAGATCGATTGATCACTGACAGAATAGGTTTAAGTGGAGCATATTGTTTGTGTATTTTTGATAAACTATACATATTAGTAGAATATGACGCACAAGGCACTAAGTTATTGTAAGTAGATTTATGAACTCTTACTACGATCATGATTCTTTTCTCGGTTCATACTTTGTTAAATCTTTGTCACTTTTGTCTACTTTGAATCTCATATAGTCGCTTGATATAACGTTTCTTTTTAGCAACATAATCAGCTATGTTCATTAGAACCTGAAACGTAAACATCATTTGGTTTAAGATTTCTGAAGGCTATTAGATTGTTTCTTTAGCGCTGTGTATCCACAACCCTACCAGAAGAACTTCCAGGTTCATACTGAGTACTTCACCATCAAAATCCATCTTGAATGTTCACACAGTAACTAGAATGGTTTTTCTGTTTCTGATTACTTTACCAACAATTACATTGTGTTGTAGATCATTAAGGACACTCAGTGCGAAATAGTTCTTGAAATAAATTAGTTCAACTCGGTGAGAAAATCACAAAAATAAGGCTGTATATGTAATATAACTTGGTTATTTTCTTTTTCTGTTTGTAAAAAAAGTAGTTGCAAATAGATGAGATTAGAAATATTCAATAAACTGTTATCGAATGATAAGATGAATATGTTAGACTACCATTAAAAACTGGACGGCCTTCAAGTCCTGACATGAGACTCATCAGCAGTGCTCGTTTAATACCCCCCACCCGCGGGAATCGAACCTAGGAACACCGGTCTCCAGCGCGAATGTTTAACCTCTGGACCACTGTGCCGGTATCCAACGTTGCTAATATCTAACTCCGAGCAATTTAAGGATTCTGCACAACCTCACCAACTGTCTTCAGCAGTTACTGCGTACTGGTCAGTAGAACTCTGAGAACTTCACGAAGTTAGTCACTAGTGATCAATGATCCATCCATAATTTCCAGGTAAAACAACCATCTCCATAATACTACAATGCAAAATGAATAGGATTCATCAAAGTAATTGCTTAATTAAATGATAATTTCTATAATTAATAACAGTAGGACTATTTTAAACAATGAAACATTGAAAAACTGTTTCATCTCACTCAGTCCAAGACTTTTGAACACCGAAAGAATCCAGAAACTTCAAATATCATGACTATCAAGGCAATCTTGTATTAATCACTAAGTTTAAATCTTTTGGGCCACACTTTTTCCCAACTATACAATCTCATTGACAGTTAACACACTATCTTCATCTAAACACCAAAGATTAGTTAACTGTATCACTTTCTGCATGGTTGTTCATAACTTCACCTCACTCTAATATTTAAAAACTAGTCATTAGTAAACTAAATATTATTATTTAGAATAAGTCAAAGAGGCCGAGAGTTTGTAACTGATCGTTTAATTTTTCTACTAACTGGGTGATTCTTTTTGAAAATTGAAAAGTAGTACTGAGTAGTTTAGTTAATTCATTCAATTTGGTTAGATGTTAATTGTACAACTGATTTATTATTATTATTATTATTATTATTATTATTATTATTATTATTATTATTATTATTCAAACCTAATAACAATGTTATGTAGGTATAATTTGCATGAATTATCGTCATTTGCGCCTTCACTATTATTATTATTATTATTATTATTATCATATTAGTCCATTTTGTGGTAGAAATTTCTCTATTTACGTACTTACTTATTTCTCTAAATTATTCATTCATTTTTGAATTAAGTAAAACTACCTCCTTTTATTTTTTTTATTTTTTTCTCTATTTGGAATATTATTTTTATGCGTGTACAATTTACACGTATAAAATATATAATCGTACGCATACGATAATATAAACGACGACATATTTTATCACATAGGTGTGTTTGTTTGCACGCAAGCAATTTGTATGTGTGTTATGTCTGTATTACTCTCTTACATTTAAAAGTCTACATTTTTATTTCATTCATTCATTTAAAATTCATTAGAAGACAGACATGTATAAATGTTATCGATCTATTGTGTGACTATGTATCGTTTAGACGCACTGGCACATGTGTACACAATAACATAGCCGAGATTATGATGTTTTGGCTTTTTTGATATCATTCATTTTGGTTAATGCTGCTGATAGTAGTAGTTTTGTGTTTCACTGATTTGTTGTAATTTATTTCAATAATCATTATCATGAGGATTGTATAATACACATTATTTGATATTATTCAGTAAGTTGTATTGATTTGCTTATATTATATTCATTTTAATATTTATTTTGAAGTAGTTTATACATAGTCATTTCTGTTAGGAAGAGTGTTATCTCTACTATTTTTTTTCTTTTGGACTGACTATTCTAACTTTTATTCATTTAAACACAATCAAAAATGAAGTGTTATTGAACAGTTATTGAACGATCCGATCAATTATTATTGTATTTAAAAACAAACATTGATTAAGTCATAGTGTAGTGAAGGAGAACACAGGTGAGGGCAACCGAATTGTATTAAACGAAAATTACAGAGTTACTCTGCAATATAGGAAAACTATATCGTAAACGGTTAATTTGCAAATCTTCAATCCATCATCAATCCATTGTTTGACATTTCACTGTTCATGCGTTTCATACAAATTCCATTGTGTTCCCACTCTTCCTTTCTTGATTTTCCCCCATCTTCTGCTGCCAGACATTACGTTTTTATTCGCGTCATATACTACTTATAAGTAGCGCGGACCACAATAGAATTAAATTGTCCAAAGGATGATATGTATTGCATATAAATGATCGAGGTATAAATTAAGTATTGGAATCAAGAATTCAAAGCAACCGCTTATTTTTAACCTAATTTTTAGTTACAAAAAGGGGTTGATCATTTATTTACCTCCAGTTTTTAGTAAACTGGAAAAAGAAAATACTCGTCTGTATAGTTTTATGTGAAACCAAAAAAAAATATCATAAATTTTAAAAACGCAAATGTTGACATAAAAAACAAGCAGAAAAAAAATTTATGTATTACTCAGTTTCTTTTTTAATCACGAAATTAATTCATTAATTTAATATAGAACAGTTAATGTTAATATTTACTGAAAGTAGATTTGATCAAGTTTCAATTGTTGGATAACTTAATGATCAGTTGTTTTGATCAACAATATTCAATTGAAACATACATTTACTATTTTTTATTGGTCTGGTTTCTTTTTTAAATTAATTTCTATTCTAAATTGTTTTCTATAAATATTTTGGTTCAATCAATGTTTAGTTTTTATCACTTATATTCTAACTTTAAAAATTCTCTTTACCAACTTTGATCATAGTTTTGATGAATTGAAATCATTTTGATGAATTATTCAACATTAAATCTACTAGAAATTCTTATAATATCATACATAGTAAACTGTAGATTTTTATAATAAAATAATCGAAATTATCATGTTAACTGTGTTAAGATTCAGTGAGTTTACAATATGATCTATATCATATACATATTTGGTAATGTTTATTGTTCTATTAAAATCATGAATCAGTCAGTGTTAGACACAACCATTAGAAATTTGAACGGCCGTCTCGTCCTAGTATGCAGTTCATTAGCAGTACAGTACCCATCCACAACCTTTAATCGCGGGAATCTCCAACCCATCACCATCCGACTCACATGCGAACGCTTAACTTTTTGACCACTTAGTCGGCGTCATCCAACGGTGTTAATGCTTAACTCTGATCAATCTAAGGTATTGCTCAACCTCACCTATTGTCTTCGGTTGAACTCTACTAGTTATAGCTAGCTGCATAACTCTGCATAATTCCTTCTCAATTTCGTGTTTGGAATATTTTAGTACATTTTTTTTATGAAACGTAATCATTAATTACAATTGTGTTTGATGTTGTTGAATTTTTTTTTGTAGTGATCATTCATATAAAATTTTGCGAAATTCTTTAAATCCTAATCGCTCGCTATACACTTATGAATTATTATATAATTTTGATTGTTACATCACATTCATTATTAAAATTTCTCTGAGATTATTATAAATCAAGCATGATATCTCATATAGTATAATAGATGTTAATGAACTAAACAATTTGGGTTGCATAATTCCAACTAGACAGATGTTAATGATTATTATTATTATTATTATGAACAAAATGAAAATAAGTTTGTTTCAATTTGTTTGTTTAATTTTGTTATGTTATCTATCATACGTGGCATATTTTCTAAATATAAATTAATTATAAAGTTTTTTTATTTATTTCTAAGAATAAATTGACTAAGTAGTATTTTATGCTTACTTTCCTTCCTTCCTTCCATTCTGATACATTGTGATGACAATTTAACATCAATCAGTACACAGTACTTACTAATGAGTCACATACTAGAATGACGAAACAGTCATCCATTGCTTCCAGCTTTCTAATGAGCGGTCTAACTATTGATCAATTCATGATTTCAACAAATAACTCAATAATCTTCACATTGAAAAATTATAAAATAGGTAGAGATACTTGAAACACTTGAAACAATGTGATAATGAAAAATGCATTAGTTGAGAAATTAATGGTAATATTAATCATAATCATATTGATTGTGTAGGTGCTGTATCAGTGTTTTTCATGGTTTATTCGAAAAAAAACACATTGTAAATGTGAATGTGGAAATGTGATCGAAAATAAAAAGTGAATAGATCATCGGTAAATTGTGTACAGAACTTGTGTATTATGTGAAATAAGAATACACAGAGGTGGTAGTGTTTATAATTCCTTGAATCAGTTAAAATATGAATGATATGGTTTTGGTTGGTTGGAGAATTGAAGAAGGATAGAGATTTTTTGAATATATCTTTAGTACCGCCTAATAATTCCACTACATCTACCACTATGGGATTTGAATTGACAATTGAATCTCTATGCTAATGTGGTATATGAGCTTGAACTGATATACGTACGTAAGTACCGTAATAAGTTGAACTTTGTAGCTGCCTGATGTAAATAATTTTCGTACGTTTAATTTATTAAGTAGAGTAGCAGTAGATACTTTGAAAGCTACATTAGGACACTTTATATAATATTGAATGATTGAAGATTTGAACGGATATTTTGATTGTGACCAATGCGGTCTCGTGTGGTGTTATAGGTATGAGGGTGGTTGTCACTTCCCGGCAACCTACACCGTGGAAGGGTGTTTCTTGAGGAACCTGAAAAAGAAGTTGGATTAGTGTTGATCCTAGATACCTGGGAGCGTGAACGCAGAGCACAAAGGACAACTGCTTGAGATCGGTCACGCACAGCCTTGTTGTGAGAAGTTTTTAAAGTGTTGGCTCTGCTATTTTTAAAAGGTCTTACCACCGGAGACAGAAATGAACTAACAGTTCAATTCAAACACTATTGTATTTTCTATTAAGCTATTGATTTCAGATAACCACTATTCACTTGTGCAACTGGGTATGAAATTTAATTCAATTTGAAATGGTTTGAATTATCTTGTTGCAAAAGTGACGGACTATATGTATGTACTCAGTAGATAAGCGGAACAATGAAATGGGTATTTTGAAGCGAATAGCACCGAGGTACAGTCCCAGAGTGAACATCAACTCTAAGGTACAGGTATATCTGTCCAGCTGACGAGTCTTATATACAGTGAAACAAACGTCTTGAATTCCATTACTAATAAAATTCTATCTATCCTAAGTATTGTCACAAGGTTATATATTCTTATCAATTTCTGTTTATATATATATTCTAAAAATTATGTTTTGTAGTGTAGGAATAGGTTGGAAGAAAGTTAGGGGCGGCCAAACCAAAACATGGCAGAAATCAACGAAGTCATTGACAAGTGGACTGAGTCGTGTCGGTAGGTGTAGGCTACGTGGTTGGGGTCCGCGAGATGATAATAATCGATGATTAGAGACTCTGAATGACATGGCTCAAAATCGTTCGCAATGGCGACGGTGCATTTATTCTTTGTGTTCTCTCAAATCCTAATCTGCTGGATTCTTCAACCCCTCTAGTTTTGACTTTCTAAACTTTTCTCATTTAATCATACTTCTTGAATAATATCTTCTAATCCTAACCTCTCCGATTACTTCTAATTCCTTTACTACCTCTACTACTATTGGATTTGAATTGACAATTACATCTCTGTGTTGATGTGGTATGGCAACATGAACTGATGTACTTACGTACGAAGTTCTACGTTGCAACTGACTGACTGACTTTATGACTGATTGTAGACAAACAAATTTTACTCTTAGTTAATTAAATGAGTTTTTATGATTCAAGAAAAAAAAAACTGTACTCCGATTTTAAGATAATAAATATTGATTTTAAATTTTTGAAAAACAACAACAATTCATAAATGATGTGAATTTACCAAGTATGTTTTAATGTAGTTAATTTTTTGGACGACTAATTTAAAAGATTTGTGTATTTGTCGGCAAAGGACAAATAGTTCAAGGTCATTCATCCTTCGCCTCCGTTAATTTCGTCGGTATAATACGTAGACTTACTGAACATTCCATTGAAATGAGAAGGATTTTAATTTTCATTATATGGTTGTGGAAATTGTTGAGTTTTGCTTTGAAACAATGAACTGATTAATGTTAGACTACTATTAGAAACCTGGAAGCACTGGATGGCTGTTTCGTTTTAGTATAGGACTCATCAGCATTGCGCATTCACGACTCCTGTTCGCGGGAATAGAACCTAGGACTTTCGGTTTTGCGCGCGAATGTATTATTGTAAACTTTTATCAGATGGATAACTATCTTTGTCTAAAACTACTCATTTGTATGTGCTTATTAAGTTGTACAAGGTTAAAACCTAGGACTTTCATTAGTTCGTAGTGAAAATTAATTTGATAACTATTATCTACAAAATATACTTACTTAATTACTTACTTACCCCTGTTAACTCTAATAGAGCGTAGGTCTCCAATCAGGGAGTTATTTTTTTGGTTAGCGTTTTTTTCTAGCGAGTTTGATTTCTACGAGAACCATCTTCCTTTATCCGGGCTTCGGACCGGCAATCAGCCAAGCGGAATTATCTGTAATATATATACTACTATTATTATGAAGCTTGATTTATCTTTTATTTTTTTATATTGTAGATAATTTCTCTCAATCTACTAATTCAATGGAAGTACAATATTTTTCCAAAAGTCAAACTAAATCAAATGGTTGGTCTAATAAAACACCTCATCACCATCATCATCATCATTATTCTTCACCTTTGAATTCCCATTCACTTATTCATCATCCTTTGAATTTAGAAGAAGAAGAAGGAGAAGACGACGATGATGATGACGATGATGATGATGAAGATGAAGATGAAATAGAAACTTCACAATACAAATCGATCAATGTAAATGGTGTACATGAAAGTCAACAATACAAAACTATGAATACTACTATTACTACTACTACTACTACTACTACTACTACTAATAATAATAATAATAATAATAATAATCATATTTCAACAATGACAGATAATCATATCAATTCAAAAACTACTTTATTATCAATAAATAATTCCTGTATGTCGGATGAAGTATTGCCTACACAGGATATATCTGATAATAATAATAATAATAATAATAATAATAATAATATTAATAATAATAATAATAATAACAATAATAGCAGAATCGATAATGATGTTGTAGATGAATACTTCCCACCAATATTAACTGAACAAAAATCATTCAGTGTAAATGTTGCAGTACAAACTGATCATCAACCAATTTCATCATGTTGTAATGAAGCATTAACATTGACTGAGAGTTTACCGAATTTATTGTATTCCGATCATTCAACGGATACGAATATTCACACTACTTATGATAATCATAACATGGAGAGTTTAATTGATGCTATCAAATGTGTTTATGCTGAAATGAAAATTGAACAAGCTGAAATGATTGTGAATAATTTAATTGAAAAATTTGCTGAACCATCTGATATGTATACATCTGTAGAGAATCTTCCTAAAGATAATTTATTATTTTATAATATTTATAATACTAACAATACTACTGATAATACTACTGATATTGATGATGTTAGTAATAAGAAGAAAAATGCATCATCCAATCATCAAACAGCCACATCATTTTTCTCACCGATATTTAAATTACTTTTAACTCAATCAGAAACACAAATATTCCCGGATTTATATAAATTAAGTCCATCAGGACGTAAACTCTATGATTTATGCCATCGACTTGCATTTGATATTAGACGAACTAAAAATAAGGTAAGTTTCATAGAGTTTCATAGAGTTCTCTTGTTTATCTTTGTCTAAACTATATTATTCATGTCATTTTAAAACGTATGCTCAATCACTAGCTGATTCGAATAGTGATTTTGTTTGATCTAGGGGTAAGGTTGGAAGAAAGCTAGTGGCGGCTAAACCGAAAAGCATGCCACAAATCGATGAAGTTATTGACAAATGTACTGAGCCATGTTTATAGGTACCAACTACCTGGTTGGGGTCTGCGAGACAATAATAACCGATGGTTAGAGACCTTGAATGACATGGATCAAAATCGTTTTGCAATGGCTCAGGTGCATTCATTGTTTGTATTCTGTAAAATTTTAATCTTCTGAATTCCTCATGACCATCATCTTTAACTTCTTGTATTTATTCTACTGTATTATATTTCTCGAATTGTATTTTTATCCCTAATCTCTCCGATTATCGCTTATGCTTCTACTACCTCTACTAGTATGGAATTTGAATTGACAATTCCATCTCTGTGCTGACGTGGCATGAAAACGTGAACTGATTTACGTACGTTCACACGAAGTTCTACGTTGTAGCTAACTAACTAACTAACTAAGTCTCAATATAAAATCATATCATACATATTTGTATATCTATGAGAACGTGATAATTACTTTTTTCTACAAATAATTGATATAGAGAAATGTGAGTAGATGAGAAAATGAAGTCTTTTAAATAAAAACATTAAAAAAAAATATTTGTCAGATATATTCATTAGAAATTATAGTTTTAAATGATAATTTTTAAAGAAATTGATTCGTTTTTTTTCTGTCTTAATTTTATTGATTATTTACATCATTATCGTGTATATTTTTTTTAGTTTAGTTAAAATTTTCTATGTTCTTCAATCGAATTCATTTTAAATGTTAATTTTTCGAAATTGTAACTAGTGTAGTTCAGACCTATTGAGTGTAGACAGACAGTAAGTAACTGCTGAAGACAATTGGTGAGGTTACTCAAAATTCTTAGATTGTTCAGAGTTATACATTAACGCCGTTAGATGCTGGCTTTGCGGTTAAGCGCTCGCACCAAAGGCCGAATGTCCTGGATTCAAATTTTGCGAGTAGCAAAGGTAGTGGATGTCCTCTGCTGATGAGTAGTCACACACCAGGAGGAAACGGTCGTTCAGTGCTTCCAGGTTTCTCTAGTGATCTAAAAATGACGTCTTCATGAATTGATTTTTATCACTGAAAATTCGAAAACACTAAATGCCCATTCTGGTAGTCAGTTAGACTAGAAGTTAAAAAATGTTTTAGATTGACGTAATTGAAATTCAATAGTAGGAAATTTTCAGTCAGTCAGTCAGTACGTAAAACTTCGTACGTACATACATCCCTTCAAGTGGCCATACCACATTAGCACAGAGATGCAATTATCAATTCAAATCTAATAGTGGTAGATATAGTAGAAGTATTAGGGGTTATGGAGAACATTAGGCTTCGAAGATATTATTCAAGAAGTATATTTCAGTGGAATCAGTTTAACAAGACAAAAAGTGTCATGAGGAATTCAGAAGATTAGAATTTAAAGGATGATAAAGAATGGATGTACCTGAATTATTGTAAACGATTTTCAGCCATATCATTCAAGGTATCCAACCGTCTGTTACTATCGTCTCGCTTACGCCACCAGTAGTAACTGATGGGGGGAATCTTACGACGTATTTATGAGTGTGTCTGTACTTTTGTATTCTATTGTAAATCTTCTGTGTTTATTTCTCTAAAATTTTAATTTATTGACAACTTTCTTGTCTTGAAGTACAAAGTAAAATTGTTGTACTCAAAGTATGTTTTCATGTTTAAGCATAGATATATACATTAGGTATTTAGTCAGAGTGGTCAACTAAACCTTGGCCATGAGATTATCATTTATTCTTAATTATGCACTTTCAGTCTATAGATAATGAATGAATTGCTTTATTCATGGAATTTGATAAAAAAAAAAAATTAAGACCTTTGGAAAACATGAAATTAGTTACTACCACCACTATTATGTTGTTGTTGTTTTTGTTGGCATACATCAACAAAGTGTTTCTTCTTCATAGCCTTGACACACAAAAAAAATCAGATTATTATTGAATTCAAGTTAGTTTATACTCTCTCTTCATATTATAGAACAAACGTGTTACAGTTTACTTGTGCATTATTTAGTTAATAAATAAAAATTGTTATTTGAACACATAAATTTTTTTGTAACCAAATAAATTCTCAAATTGTTGATTAGATTAAAAAGACAATTTAATCACAAAATTTGTGAGATAATAAATAATAAACACTTGATTTGTTTTATGATTTTAAAACCGTTAACAATCATTCATAATTTGAATTCAGTGTTATATACCATCCAGTATAAATCATCATTACGATATCGTATTTGGTTATAAAATTATTTATCTGGTAAATAATAAACATGTTGTACAGAATTCAGCTAAGAAAACAAGCGCTGTAATACAACATTTAAGTGAATATCATTTTTGATTGATTATCAATTGGAATAATAATTCATTTTACTGGATATTTTTTGTGAAATATTTATTGTTTAGATACTTGTTCTGCAAAATCGTTCGTTTTCTTTGTTAAGCCGTTGAATTTCATTGAAATCATGAAGTGATCTATGTTAGATCACGGTTCAGAAGCTGAGTGCGCTAAACGGCTGTTTCTTCCTAGTACGGGCCGCCTTAGCAGTGCACATCCACAACTCCGCACGCGGGGGCCAAGATCAGTCCCACCGGAATGGTGCTACAACGCTTAGCCTCTGAATCACTGAGTCAGCATCCAGCGGTCTCTGTGTCTAGCACCAGTAATGACGTGGATTGATTGTAGTTAGACACTGTTGGATGCTGACTCAATGCTCTAGAGTTTAAGCATTCACGCAAGATTCCTTAGGTTCTGCGTTCGATTCTTGATATGTGGAGTCGTGAATGTGAATTGCCAAGGAGCCTCTTACTAGGAAGAAACAACCTTTTAGAGTATTCAGATTTTCAACGATGGTCTAACTAACATAAATCAGCTCATGATTCTAATGAAATCTTTTTTAATCTAATGTTACCTTTAAAGATAATAGTCACTTAGTGGTTTACAGAGTGTTTTCAGCAATAGAAAGATTGTATTATCTGGTAATTATCTAAGCTGATTACGTAAGAATATAAATGGAAGCTCAGAAATGTCAAACGTAACTGGTAAGAGTTTATATTATTATATTCTATGGTTTTATTGACTGTAGTTTTTCAGTTGCGATTGATCTTTTAAACAAAATGTTAAGTTTGGAATCATGAATCGATCATTGTTAAACCACTATCAGAAATCTGTAAGCTCTGAATAGCCATCATCATGTATATGAACATGCATTGTTGGCTAACATATATGCAGGTTGAAAAAGTGTTAGGGTTTGACAAATTATGATATGACATTAGTCCATAGAGATAGTGACTGCTGATCTGAGATTTATCGAATTGTACATGGTCCCTGGTTTGATATACAAGTTATAAAGGGCAACAGAAACCAATCTACTTAGTTTTCAACTGTGAATATGTAATTTTGATCTTTTTCCGCTGGAATAAGTTCGTTAATAATTTTAGTCGACCAATCAGTCTTACTTTTCATATCACTACATCATTGTGTCAATATGATATTTGTTTGTTTAGTTCTACATCAACAGTCTTTCTCAACTCATAAGAAACTATGTAAAGAAAATAAATGTATTGATGTTACATGGTTCTACAGTGTGGTTTCAACATGTTTTATAAATATCATCCTTAAAGATTTTATACTTTGTGTTATTTGATAATTTATGCTTTAGATAGAAAAAGCAAAGAACTGGTTAGATTATGATATGCTAACATGTAATGAAAGATTTTTTTATGGAAGTAGCTCATATTGATACTTTGAATCTCTCTAGGTGATTTCGTAGAGTTTGTGCCACTCGGTGACTGAAGACGTCATTAGATATCTTCCTAAATAAAAAACCAGTACTGATTCTTTTGTAGTTTTTTGTTACTACACTCTTCATAGAAAGAACAAATGAAACGTTTTTAACTGAACGAGTCTCTTTCTTAAATAAACTGGATCGTTCAGGAAATACCAATGATATTATCTAGTGATTGATTACACGAACTTTTTATCGTCTATTTTATTTGCTTAAAAGAAAAACAAACCGACTACATGCATTATAGGTTTGTGGAGATTGTTGAGCTACTCTTTGAAATCATGAACTGATCAATTTTAGACCACTACTAGAAATCTGAAAGCACCGGACGGCCGTTTCGTCTTGGTTTGGGACTTATGAACAGTGCGCATCTACAGCTCCTGCCACTCACATAATTCGAACTCAGGACATCCGATCTCGTGCGCTAATGCTTAACCTCTGGACTACTGAGCTGTCATCTAACGGTGTTAATGTCTGACTCTGATCAATCTACGGTCTTGCTCATCCTCATCTACTGTCTTCAGTAAGCACCGCTTCTCACTAGTGGGCACATGATAATTTTCATGAAAGGGTTGTTGATATTTTTGAGTTACTTTAAGACCAAGCCTTACAGGTTCCTAATGGTGGTCTAACATTGACTGATTCATCATTTCAATGAAACTCAACAATCTTCATAACTTTATAATAAAATGCAAAAGATATATTATACAGATTGTAAATGTAGTAAAATCAATTACTCAGATAAATACTAATTTCAACTTATAAAATAAAAAAAATTATGTTTAATTTTTTTCATCATTAATAAAGTAGGCATAATATTATTGTTGAAGGGTTTGAGAAAATTAACGAATTGCATAGTTCACAACGTAGACTAACGTTCGTTAGACAACAACTGTTTCAACATGGCATGGGCATATCTATATCGGAGAGTGTGATAATGTACGAAATGTATCATCAAATGGCTTATGAAGATGGGTGAGTAGTGTTTCAGATCTGTTGAAAATAATTATTGGATGACAGCTCAGTGGTCTAAACGTGTTAAACATTACCTAGTAAGCCTGAGGGTTTTAGATTTAATCCTCTATGCAATTGTAAATGTGCAATTTTTAATGATCTTGTGTTGATTAGTTCCAGTCCTTGATATGGACTATATAAGAAATAAATAGTATTCACTTTCATCATAATTTTATGGAAATTTTATTTAATTTAAGCATGATTTTTGTTATAGATAAGGAATCTGTCTGAGAGTTGAAGATATTCATAGGTTGCTTGTTTTTGATCATAGGTGTCTCCGAAACATTGTTCGTGTATCATGGGACAACTGAGTAAGCGATGCTGTTGTTAGGAAAAGTGTGCTAGGTAAGTATGGCAGATCAGCGGATGAAGTATTGAAACCTCATCAGCTGAGTTGGCTGGGGCGTATGCCTAACCGCTAACATAAATTTTATTTGTTTGGACTACAAACATTTTAACGTGATGTAATTCAGTAAGTCATGTATCAATCAGTCTTTGGGAAGACATTTTAGGTACTTTTGAAAATCACTCGTTTCTGATTACTTACTTACTTACTTAAGCCTGTTAACCCCAATGGAGCATAGGCCGCCCACCAGTTTTCTCCAACCAACTCTGTCCTGGGCTTCCCGCTCCAGTTCTGTCCAATGTTTGTTCATTCTTCTCATATCTTTCTCTATTTCTCGGTGTAGTGTGTTCCTTGGCCTTCATCTTTTCCTTTTGCCTTGAGGGTTCCATGTGAGGGCTCGTCTCGTGACGTAGTTAGGTGCTTTTCGCAATGTGTGTCCTATCCACTTCCACCGCTTCTTCCTGATTTCTTCCTCCACTGGAATCTGGTTTGTTCTTTCACACAGTAGGTTGTTGCTGATAGTGTCTCGCCAACGTATCCGAAGTATTTTGCGTAGAGAACTGTTAATAAACACTTGTATCTTCTGGATGATGGCTTTAGTAGTTCTCCATGTTTCCGTTCCATACAGTAGAACTGTATTGACATTTGCATTGAAAATGCTGATTTTGGTTTTGGTTGATATTTGTTTGGGGTTCCAGATAGTTTTCAATTGTAGAAATGCGGCCTTTTCTTTGCCGAACCTCACCCTCATATCTGCATCGGATCCACCTTGGTTGTTGATGATGCTGCCCAGATATGTAAAGGTGTTAATGTCCTCCAAGGCATCTCCATCAAGAGTGATTTGGTTGGTGCATGTTGTGTTGCATCGGAGAATTTAGCTTTTCCTTTATGTGTGTTGAGACCTACTGCTGCAGAGGCTGCTGCTACACTGGTCGTGTTTTCTTGCATTTGTTGTTGCGTGTGAGATAGAAGAGCCAAGTCATCTGCGAAGTCCAGATCGTCCAGCTGCGTCCTAACTGTCCAGTTGATACCGTGCTTCCCTCCAGATGTCGACGTCTTCATAATCCAGTCGATGACCAGGAGAAAGAGAAAGGGTGAGAATAAGCAACCTTGCCTGACACCGGTCTTCACCTCGAAAGAGTCTGTTAGCTGTCCTCCGTGTACGATTTTGCAGTTGAATCCATCATAAGAATTCCGTATGATGTTGACTATTTTCTCAGGCACGCCGTGGTGTCGAAGAAGCCTCCACAGTGTTTTCCTATCCACGCTATCGAATGCTTTCTCGCAGTCGGATGAAGTTTATGTAGAGTAGTGAGTTCCATTCAATTGATTATTCCACAATGATCCCTTAATGTAGCAATTTGTTCAGTACACGATCGATCTAGCCTGTTAATCTCGAAGTTGGGCGTCTACGAAGTCCTTCATTCTGTTTAACAATACCCTGTTGAAGACTTTGCCTGGTATTGAAAGAAGAGTGATGCCTCTGTAGTTCTCACACTTGCTGAGATCGCCTTTCTTTGGTATTTTGATGAGATATCCTTCTTTCCAATTTGATACATTCACTGTTTATATTCATTAGGTATTTGTCATCACTTTAATTATGATAATAGGAAATGAAGACAAAGTGCTAATTAATAATAATAATAATAATTTGAAATCTATTAGATATCTAGGTGCTTTCTGTTCAGATTACAATTTTTTCGATATAATTACTGTTCTAACATGGATTGTCTGAAGAAAATACCCTCACTAACATGTTATTTGATCTCAATAGTTCGGTGGATAAACACGTTAACATTTGAACCAAATACGCACTAAGTATTAGTCTCACTGTAAATAATTTATATGATATGGTTTAAAATCAATGATATAATTATCGAATACAAATGAGAATCCAATAGTTATTTTACAAACTTATCAACGATGGTCTAACTTATTTAACTGGAAGACAATGAAAAGCAAAGTGGTATTGCTCAATACTGGTCAAGATTAAATAAAAGGTCTCATATGTTGAGTAAAATGATAATTTGTAAATCCATACAGATTTTTCAGTCAATATTGCAATTGTGAAACTGTAAGTCAATGAAACAAAGGAAACTATATACATTACTCAAATTTAATGAGTTTTAACTAAATTTCGTTCTTATGATCGATATTGACGAAAGGGATGAAAAAGGCTAAGAATGGCCATAACGTGATACTATGTCTATATATATATATATATATATATATATATATATATATATATATATATCAAATAGAGGACTGAATTTTGTATCTTAATAAATAATGCTTAGCATTAAACGTAATAATAAACACTGAATTCCAGTGTGAATTGTAAACATTAACACTGGAGAATATAGAATACATGTAGTTAACACATTCCTCAACTATTCTATTCTATTGTTCTACTGTTTGCCAAAGTCGATTTATTTGATGTTTTCACACACACACACACACACACACACAATTATTTATGTAAATGCACTCTCAATAGACAATGGGAATTTTACATTGGTTTACCTCGAGGAACCAAACACTGTCCACATGTTAACACCACTACTACAACAACTTGAACAATACAGCTCAATCGTGTGTGTGTGTGTGTGTGTTTGTAAAGATGATATGATAACATATAATGTAGTTTTATAAAATTATCTAAATAACATCAGTTATTAGCAAAATATTTATCAAGATTATATGAGTTTTTTTGTAATTTATCTAACTGTCGATGTGATTATTTTAGAATGGAAAAAAAGGTAAAAAAAAAATCACTTATTACACTACTTATACATAAATGAATATTTTATCACTGAGACATTTTTTTTAAAATCTATCTAAATTACATACATAAAACAATGAGAAATCATCATCAACTAAGCATTGATTATTGATTTAGAAATTATCTATTTGATGTGAAGTGTTAGATAATTAAAAAGAAATTTTTTTTTATTCTAGTATAATTCAAAGTGCATTACGGAGTTGTGAAGATTGTTAAGTTATACATTTTTGAAGAGTCCCATACCTGGACGAAACAGGCCGTCCAGTGCTTCCAGGTTTCTAATAGTGGTCTAACATTGATCGATTCATGGTTTCAAAAATGTATAATTCAAAGTGTATATTACACTTTTTATAATCGGCTAGCTATTACTAAGGTTATTTTCAATGTTCTTTTCCTATAGAATATGAATAATTCTCCACTAGGTAAATTAGGACAGCATGAAAAAGAAAATTTACGTGAACATTATAATTTAGAGTTAATTGTTGGTCAGGTTTTCTTTGTTTTTAAAAAAAATATGAAATGTACAGTAATATTTATTTACATAAAAGAAAACTTTCTGTTGGATTTGAGCCACTTTGGTACTACTTATTCTAGGTGGTCACATAAAAATTCAATGATGTGTGTATTTTTGGTAGCCCTTTGAACCAGTGGTTTATGAGTGCATAAATGAAATATATGTTTAACCAGTCAAGACAGTTGATATATCAATGATAATAAATACAGCACTTAACCTCTAGACACCACTCTGTCGGCATACGACGATGTTAACGTATATCTTTAATCAATCCACTACAATGTACGATTATTTTCCTACTGTTTCCAGTGGTTAACTGTCTCACAGCTCGACACGGTTGAACTTCCTACTATTCATTGCTTTTGACTAGAACTCTGTGAATTTTCTTGTCGAAGCCAGTCATCAGTGAGCTACATGATAATTATCAAATAAATGGTTAAGACGACCATCATTTCAATGATGATCTAACTTAGATCGGTCCGTGAAAT
The DNA here is from genome assembly GCA_944470395.2 of Schistosoma turkestanicum. Classification (NCBI taxonomy): domain Eukaryota; kingdom Metazoa; phylum Platyhelminthes; class Trematoda; order Strigeidida; family Schistosomatidae; genus Schistosoma; species Schistosoma turkestanicum. Next base: position 4,437,915 of record OX103979.1, on the reverse strand, counting down.
CGAACAATATCCACTATTATTTTACTGACAATAATAGTACTTTTGAGATCATGAATCGACCAAAGTTAGACCACCATTAGAAACCTGGAAGCACCGGACGGCCGTTTCGTCCTGGTATTAGACTTATCAGCAGTGCACACCCACAACGTCTGCGCCTCGCAGGATTCGAACTCAGGACCTTCGGTATTGTGTGCTAACGTCTAACCTCTGGACCAATGAGCCTTCATCTGACTGTGTTAATGTCTAACTTCGATCAATTCACGGAGTTACGCAACCTCATATATTGTCTTCAGTAGTTACTGTCTACATCCGAATAGGTTGAACTTCACTGGTCACGACTTCCCACTAGAACTCGGAGAAGATTCCTCAAGGAGCTAGTGACCAGTGAGCACAGCTAATTACGGGGTTGTGATTTCAAATGTGTAACTTGACAATCTTCACATAACATTAATAATTATTATTAACAAACATATTATGTGAAATATGAAGGATGAGTGTACGATTAGGAATAAGAAAAATGTCTTGGAAAGCAGTGCATATCATAGTAAAGAGAACGGCATAAAACTGGTACTAAGAAATCAGGAAGATTTTCACTTATTCATTCATTAAGTTGACGTATCCAGTATATCAACATGGATGGTAAGAGTAGAGGACATTTGTAGGTTATTAGTATTCGATTATAGATGTCTACGAAGCATTGCCCATATATCCTGGGACAGACGAGTAAACAATGCAGTTGTTAGGAGACGGGTACTAGGTAAGGATGACAGGTCAACAGATGAAGTATTCATTTGATGTGGTTGGGACATGCCCGACCACCGACTGTCTCGAAGAGCGGTGTTTTGTGGTCTAAGAGTAGGTTGGAAGAAAGCTAGGAGCGGTCAAACCAAAACATGGCCTAAATTCCTTAAGTCACTGACAAGTGGTCTAAGTCATGTTGGTATGTCGACTACCTGCTTGGGTTCTATGAGACGAAAGTCACCGATGGTTATGGGCCTTGAACGACATGGCTCAGAATCGTTTGCAACGACGCAGGTGCATTCATTCATTGTGTTTTCTCAAATTCTGAGCTCCTGAATTCCTCATCATCTCTTTCTTTCTCTTTCTAAAGTTATCTCACTGAATTATACTTGTCGAATCATATCTTCGAACCCTAAGCTTCTCCATTATTGCTGATACTTCTACTATCGCTACTACTATGGGATTTGAACTGACAGTTGCGTCTCTGTGCTGATGCCGTATAGCAACCTGAACTTGTGTATTCATGTACGAAGTTCTACGGTGTAGCTGACTGACTGACTGACTGACTTTCCATTATATCATTCTTCATAGAAGCAATTGAATTTTTTATGTATGCATCAAAAAGGCAAAATCATATAGCTTATTCTATTAAATAGGTGTGATTTTATCTTCATGTATTTTGTAAACTTTCAATTTGAATCCATTTCTTTCTTGTACTTTTCTTTTTACAGTTACGTATATTGTATTGCAAAAAATGCGAACTAAACAATCCAATCATATTAATACAACTACAGCTACAACTTCTGCTACTACTTTGAATACAATAACAACAACAGCAAATACCGCCAATGCTAAAACAATCAGTAACGCACAAAATAATAATATTCCGTTGAATTGTCACAAATCTTTCAATAATTCATTACAAATCTCTCAACAGAATCGTCGTAATGCTTTCATTCATTATTTACAAGATATATGCAAAACTTGTGAAATGCCTAAATCCACGACAACAACGACAACACCACCAACAGCTACGCCAACGACAACAGCTACAACAACCGTTGATTGTGATGATCTTGGTCAATGTCAACAATATGCTAAAAATGCTCATTGTCATCACTGTGAACATAATGATAATAATAATAATAATAATATTAATCAATCGGAAAAATATGAAAAATATTTAGAACAGCTACTTATCACATCGAATAATAGTCTCAATCATGCTGCTTCTACTATTACTACTGTGAATAATAACAATAATGTCAATCGTCAATGTCCAGCACCAACTTATACAAATCCATTAAATTGTCCATTATCTATGCTATCTTTTGTAAGTAATTTAAATAAAATCGATAATACAGGAAGAGTAAATGAGAATAATAATGATTGTGATTATGATGATGATGATGATCAAAACGAAAACCTAGTAGAAGTAGTTCCTACAGAGGTGGAGAAAACTGATCAACGCCGAAGACGACCACGACGTCAACGACAATGTCGACGACAGCCACAACAACCGAAACAACAGCATCGCTATCGACATCGACCACAGAAACAAGCACAAGGAAGCGAGAAATGTCAACAGAATAAACAACAATGCCCATCTTTACCTAATAATCACGATAATGATAAAATAGACTGTGAAATTTTGTCCATTCCATTCTCTTCTTTTGTATCATCCACGTCGCCTTCATCACCATCATCATCATTATATACTATCACTATCGAAATTAGTAAGTTATTCTATAAATGTATGTATATATTTTCTAAATGATTACAACTTCATGTGGACAGTTTTTCTGAAGTTATAAAGTTGTCTAGTCAATATTACTAATAATAATAAACATGTAATTTGTTAATAGATTTCCAATTCACTAAGTATATCAGTCAGTCAGTCAGATGCAACGTAGAACTTCGTACGTAAGTACATCAGTTCATGTCTCCATACCAGACCACCACGACCACCACGTCAAGGTAGCAGCTACGGTCGGGTTCACTAAGTTTATATGTACATGTTGTATGGTAGAAGGGTAGTAATAGACATGAAAAAGTAGGGGCCTTGATGTTACGCTTATTGGTATTTGTTAATAAGGTATACAATGTAATCTGAATTGAACTGATTCTCATTAGAATGCAGGTACATACACTGATTGATTATTGACGAATGGCTAATTAAAGGCATGCCATGTGACTTTAACTCAGAAATTTAAATATATCATATTTCCGTGGAGAAATGATCGTCTTTCTTTTGACCATAAACTATACATTGTGGGAAAATGTCAACTATCCAACTTTTTTCTAGCTTGCTCAATTTAACTCAGTCTGTAGTAAAAATTATGTGTTAGTGTATATTTAACAAATAAACAATCTAGAGATTGGGAACCAACACCTACTGGAGAATCAACGTTACTATATGAAAAAAACTGTGGATTCTAACCCCAGCGGTAGTATGATAATAGATAGATTGTTTTTGGACGGTATTGGGGACGTAAGATCACGAGAATTCACTTGGAAAAAGGTCCTAATTTTCGATTTTTAATGTTTCGTGCATAAGCTGCCTAGCTGACCTTCAGATTACATTTCTCACTCGGAAAATCCTTGACTGTCTTCGGTTGATGGATCATTTTAGTAGGCTATTTTTGTGGCTCTCGTAATAGTTCAAACTTATCAATTGACGAGCATATCGGACAGATAGAAAAAATATGAAAAGATTTATCGATCTAACTTTATTGTTAACTAATAGCATCGAAACAGACCATAAGGTTGATTATAATTCAGACTTTATATTTTCGTACAAACGTTATCCGGAGTGCAGAATAAGGTTTATTGAAGACTTATCTGTAGGAAAATTTCAACTCATTTTTGTTCTTTTCCTAAACTTTTTCTTCATAATATTGTTTGATTAATTTTTTTGCACACTGCAGTCATCAATCAGTCATTGTTAGACCACCACTGATTGATGAAATCAATGTTAAAAAAACACTAATCTCCATAACTCTGCTTGAAGAAAAATGGTAAAATGTGCTCACTAGTGATTAGCTTCGTGAGGAAATTTCCGGAGTTTTAGTGAGCAGCCGTGACCAGTAGAGTTCAAACCTGTCGGATGTATGCAGTAACTACCAAAGACCAATGGGTGAGGTCAGGCAAAATCTATAGATTGATCAGGGTTAGACATTAACAGCGTTGGATGCTGGCTCAGTGGTCCAGAGATTAGGTGTTGGCGCCGAAGGTCCTGGGTTCGAATCATGCCAGGTGCTGGAGTCGTGGATGCGCAGTGCCACTGATGAGTCCCATACCAGGACGAAACGGCAGTCTTAACAGTGCTTCCAGGTTCCTAATGGTGGTCTAACAATGATTGATTGATGACTTCAATGTGCAAAAAGCACTAGTCTCCATTACTTTAATATTGAAAAACTGTTTTAATTATCCAGTGTGATAAGTTTCACAATCTTTTCATTTGTTATCTGTTACATTTCAGTTTGTCTTAGTTGACCTTTTATTATTATTATTTTTTATATCTAAATAGTTCTATAACAGGTATGTGTGTGTATGATAAGTTTATTTAAAATGTACTACATTATTACATCACATTGATTGATTGAATAGTCATCTTTTTATTGCATTGTCCAAATTTTTTAAACCTAATTAATTGTTTTAAAATTCAGCATTTGTTTGATTAAAGTTTAAACTTTAATTCCAAAATAGAATCATCCAACTCTTTTATCTATTCTTGATTTCCAATAATCCTTACAAATTCGTTAAAAAAATACGTTTTTTCTAAAAACAAATGTCGGTTTTTACATATATGATAAATTGTATTTGAATGATATAATTGTTAGGATATTCATCCAAGATCCTAAGAGAATTGTCGGTAAATTCCTACTGGTCAATTTTACGGTCGTCCTAGATATCGATGTCACGTGCTCCAATGTTGTTTCGTATTGGTCGTCTTAACTGTCAATGTCACAGACTTCGATACTCTTTCCTATTCGACCTAAGTGGATAAATACGCATTATCTGTAACGTATTATGACCCGGACCGGATCCCTAGTCCGGGATCCTGATTCTCTTCCTCGTACTTTCTGGATGATTGTAGAATACATGTTCTACTTCATATCAAGTCTTCTTCTTTTATTCAATGGGGGTTGGGACACTCGGATTAGAGTAGCATGTCGTGTCACCGGATCCTCGATCCTCGCTCTCGTTTTCCAACTAAGGCAAACTCGTAATACTGGTTCAAGCATATCAAGTTGACGTGTTTACGTGCATGCGTAACAATAACCAATCATTAATGTTTGTCACTTCACAACTGTATAGTGAAAAATTATAAAAATGTACTCATTAGTGACTCGATTCGCGGGGAAATTCTCGGAGTTCTAGTAAGAAGACATAACCAGTGGTGTTGAACTCTTTTAGGTGTAGTCGCAGTTACCCATCGAATACAATGGGTGAGGTTGCGAAATACCTTGGATTGATTAAATTTAGACATTGACACCGTTGAATACCGGCTCAGTGGTCTAGATGTTAGCTGTTCGAGTACAAGATATTAGGTCCTGAGTGCAAATCCTGCAAGTGGTGGTCTCGTATGCGCACTGCTGATGAGTAGTTACATACTAGGACGAAACAGCCGTCCAGTACTTGTAGGATTTCTAATGGTGGTCTTACAATGATCGATTCATGATTTCAATGTAAGTTTAGATAGTGTGAATCAATCATACATTCAAGTTTTACTTTACTTATCTGAATATGAAATTTTATAGTAATCATTATAAATTACCTGAACCTATTTAACAACAAATAAACTACATATTTATTAGCTATTTCTCTCTATTAAATGATTTTATTTTATAAAAGTACTAAACTTTTTAAATACTAAAACTGATTACCCTAAAATCCATTTAATTTATTGATCCTGTATTTAAAATGTTTAAATGGAGATCAATAAATCTTTTTTCTAAATTTGTCTGTTCGTTCATGATATTTTTTCTTACAAGATTAATTATTCTGTCCATTATGATCAAATATGGTTAGACAATATTACACAAAGAAACATTTATGATCTATGATAGATAAGTACATAAATAGTGTTTTATTGACTGACGACTGGTAAACTTACTGTCTAGTGTATTTATATAAGTTTCATTGAAATTTCGAACCGATCATTGCTGGACTACAACTAGAAACTTAGAAGCTCTGGACGGCCGTTTTGTCCTATCCAGTGCGCATCCATGGCCACCGCTCACGTGAATCGAACTCAGCACCTTTGGTGCTACACACGAATGCCTAACGTTTTAATCACTGAGCTGATGTTAACGTCAATCCAAGTTCGTGAATGTGCACTATTGATGGGTTACATATTAGGACGAAACAACGTTACACTGCTTCCAGGTTTCCAATGCTGGTCTAATATTGATTGACTCAAGATCACAATGAAACATCAGTTTTGTTTGGTTTCAATAGAAGAATAGGTGAATTAGCTTATTTACATATTGAATTGAATTACCGTCCAATCTAAACTAAATGTAACTGAATGTCATTATGCAGTGGTTTTCATATATGTGATATGTAATACCTCTTGTCTTTCTGTTTCGTTAGTGTTCATAGATAAAATTCAATAATTGACTTCTTAAAATCAAATCTCAATCGGCACTATTGGGTTTATTTCATGCCTTAAGGATAGTTAACTATCTATTATATGCTTTAGATGAATTTATATTTTCCTCAAATAAGTTATTTTATTTACATGAATTATCTTTTATCTGAATTAATTTACTGAATTATCGAATATGGTTCATTTTCCAAATTATATCAACTTGTCACACAATAACTTGTTTATCAATTAATTCTGACTGTTTATCAATTCAGACGTCAGTAGACTATGTTCAAACCATTCTTAAATTCAATTATTGGATGGCAGATTTGAATGTACCTGCATTAATTATCATAGTCTATTGGTAGTATTCACTTTTGTACAAACACTTTGATTCATATCTAAGTATATAACCTAATCAATGAGTTGGATTCATTTTTTTCCGTTATTTAACCATTCAATGATTGATTAATTTATTTACCTCATTTACTAGGTACATATTAGTATACTAAGTTAAAAACCGCACTTCAATTATTGAAAGCTGATGATGCTTCCTGATTGTTTGAATCAATGTAAATAGGTAGATTGGTGTTTTAACCTGAGGTTCTATAGCTAACTAAAATTGGAAAACTTTAGCTACTGATCGATCTCTCCAAGGTATTAAGAATTATGTGGCAATACTTTTCAGTACAAATTATTGTTTGTACTGCTAGTGGTAGGGAGTGAAGTAGTCGAGCGTGTTGACCGCTTCACTTATCTTGGGAGTCTCATCAGTGCCGATGGCCTGGTGACTGACGAAATCTCAGCACGGATACAGAAGGCTCGATTGGCTTTTGCCAACCTGCGTCACTTATGGCGTAGGCGAGATATCCGTTTGCTGACTAAAGGACGAGTGTACTGCGCAGTAGTTTGCTCCGTTCTCCTATATGGCTGTGAAACAAGGCCAGTGAGAGTAGAAGATATTCGTAGGTTACTGGTTTTCGATCGTCAGTGTATCCAGAGCATTGCTCGTTTATCTTGGGAGACCCGAGTTAGCAGCGCTGTGATTGGGAAAGGGGTACTAGGTAAGAATGGCAGATCAATAGATGAAGTAGTGATACTTCATCAGTTGAAGTGGTTGGGACGTGTGTTGCGCGTGACTAATCACCGACTGCCTCATCAAGCTATATTTTGCGGTGTAGGAATAGGTTGGAAGAAAGCTAAAGGCGGCCAAACCAAAACATGGCAGAAATGCATGAAGTCACTGACAACTGGACTAATTCATGTCGGTAGTTGTCGACTACCTGGTTGGGATCCACGAGGTGATAATAATCAATGGTTAGAGACTCTGAATAACATGGCTCAAAACCGTCTACAATTGTGCCGGTGCATTTATTCTTTGTGTTCTCTGCAATCCTAATGTTCTGCATTTGTCAACACCTCTACCTTTCTCTTTCTAAAGTCATCTCACTGAATCATACTTCTTGAATAATATCTGCTAATCCAAACCTCTCCGATTACTTCTAATACCTTTACTACCTCTTCTACTATTGGATTTGAATTGACAATTATAGCTCTGTGCTGATGTGGTATGGCAACATGAACTGATGTACTTACGTACGAAGTTCTACGTTGCATCTGACTGACTGACTGAGTACAAATTATTGTACATTTAAAAATTAAGATGTCATAAAGATACAAAAGTATTACATCACTTTCATATGATTTTCATTTACATGAAATCCTATAATTCCAAGGATTTATGATAAAAATGTTAATTTTTAAGTTGATTTTATTAAGAGTTTTGAATATCAAGAAAGACACATCGAACTAACAAGTCATAAATAGGATTAGTGTGTTTTGAATTTCTCTGTTAGCGATAATTATCTATCGATTAATTTTTAATTGCTTCCTAGAACTGTCTCATTTTAAGTTTCCTTTCTATATTTCTATTTTATTTATTAGTAGAGAGTAATAAAAATATAATAATTGTAATGGTTCTCAAGCAGAGTTTATCATAGACCAACATCAGCTACAGGAAATATATATATATATATATATATATATATATATATATTACCATTCGTACGACTGGATTTAGCAACTTAAAATTCGATAGAGTAAACAAAACACCAAACCACAATATGCGAATCTAATGGTTCACATTTCCAACTTCATTCTATTTGTTATCTGTGAATTTACCATCATAGGGATGTATTTAATTTTTTATTCTTCCTTATTTCACACTTTTTATTCCTTTTTTATGAAGTATTCCTATGAAACCGATAGAAACATGTTTCGGTACTCTGTGTTTATGGGGAGTTGTTAGGAGTCGGCGGAAAGTTCATGTATCTATGTAGCTATCAGCAGTTCGCTCTGTTCTCCTATATGGTTGTGAAACATGACCGGTAAGAATAGAAGATATTCGTAGGTTACTAGTTTTCAATCATAGTTGTCTTGGAAGCATTGCTCGTGTATCATGGAACAACCGAGTGAGCAATGCTGTCGTTAGGAAACGAGTTCTAGGTAAGGATGGAAGATCAGTAAATGAAGTGGTGAAACTTCAGCAGTTGAGGTGGTCGGGACATGTGTTACGTGTGTCTAACCACCGACTGCCGCGACGAGCTATGTTTTATGATGTAGAAGTAGGTTGGAATAAAGCTAGGGGCAGTCAAAGCAAAACATGGCACAATTCCATGTAGTCACTGACAAGTGGACTGAGTCATTTTGGTAGGTGCAGGCTACCTGATTGAGATCCGCGAGACGATGATTAGAGACCTTGAAATGGCTCAAAAAATCGTTTGCAATGAATCAGGTGCATTCATTCTTTGTGTTCTCCCAAATTGTAATCTTATGAATTCCTCAACACCTGTACCTTTGTCCTTTCAAACTTACCTCATTAAATTATACTTCTAAAATAAAACCTTCAAATCCTAATCTTCTCCTTTACCAGTAGTACTTCTACTATCTCTACCACTATGGGATTTGAATTGACAATTGCGTCTCTGTGCTAATGTGGTATGGCAACATGAACTGATGTACTTACGTACGAAGTTCTACGTTGCAGCTGACTGACTGACTATGTAGCTGTGTGATTGCTGGCGGCTACGTGGTTGATGTCATCAGTGTACATAGATTGAAAGCTAGAGTGGAGTATTTCCAATCTAAGCCATCTGATATGCCGTTTTGACGTTAGTCTATGTATAAACAATAAATGTTTTCGGGACCTGACCAGCCATTTAGTCTGTAACAACGTAGAACTTCGTACATACGCACATCACTTCAAGTTGCCATACCACTATAGGACAGAGACGCAATTGTCGATTGAAATCCCACAGTAGTAGAGATAGTAGAAGTATGAACACTAATCGGAAAGATTAGTGTTTTGAAGATGTTAGTCAAGGAGTATGATTCGGTTAAATAAATTTGAGAACAGAAATATGAGGATTATGATTAATTAAGATTAGAATCTAACCTCTTCAAGTTGAAGACGTTTGACGACTCTATGCATTCGACCACTGTTGTCTACAAACGATTGCCGACGTCATATAGCAACATCGTATTAGTAATATTAAGATTTAACGTACGTTCTGAAATCAAGCAAAGAATTCAACGAGTGTCACCATCTTTGAACCTGGTTTTGATATGTAGGACGTGTATTACAAATGAAACCTTAGAATCTTCCATATCATGTACTGATTCCCGACGCCTGAATGAGGTGGAAAAAACTTAAAGGTGACCAGTTTTTTGGCATAACACCACAGATGCACAGGATTGCAGTTTATCGGTCGATCACCATTCTCTAGCTGAGGTTTAAGGCACAATCTAACTCAATCGTTTGAAGTGTTATCTGATATGATTCAGAATTTCAGATTCTTTCTTAAGAATTCTTCATATGAATAAACGGAATTCCTTTAACTAAAAAAGTTCCCAGTTGTATTTGTTTAACTATGAAACCTTCCTCTATGTCTGTTCATAATTTCTTTTCCATACTTATATGGCGTATATTTATTTCTCTTTAGTGCCCAAATCTACCTGTTGTGTTCATGTATGTTAAATAAATAAAAATATTTTTATTCTTTGTTTTAAATATTTTTTTTAAACCGCCACTAGTTTTCTGGTATAATTCTAATTCTCTTTAATATTTACTTATTTCGTTATTTATTATTCTAACTGTACGCATATTGTTCTGATAAAACAATTTGATCAAATTCACATTGTTCATATTAATTTTCATGTTTCAAGAAAAATCTTGATTACAATTCAATCGGGTTCTCTTTTGTTTATTTTTTTTTGATTCATTTGTATTTATAGTTTGAATTTTCACATTCACACTTCAGTTGATCAGTCTGTTTGTTTGTTTTTTCGGTACAAATAGGCATCCTGTAAAAATTACCTTAATATCGTCATTATATTACTGCTTAAATTATGAGTCAAAATCATTGACAAACCACTGTCATAAACCTGGAAGCACTGAACAGGCGTTTCATTCCTAGTATTGTAACTCAATGGTCTGAAAGTTGAGCATTCTTGTGTGTGATACCAATAGTCTTTGGTTCAATTCCCTTGAGCAGGTTATATGGTTGTACATTGTGGATGAGTTGCATATTAAGACAAAATGGGCTGTTCAATGCTTCTAGGAAGATTTTTTTAATGATAGCCTAACAATGATCACTTTATCGTATTCCGTTAAAGTTCATTATTTACTTTTTTTTGTTAAAATTAAAAAAAATTCATTTAACCATTGGTGGTTCATTTTTTTTTTTTAAATTTTTAAAACAAAATTCAATCATTCATGTTATAAGTAGAGCAAAAACATAATTCCAATTGATACAAATAATTATCATGTCATTCATTCTTTTACTCTTAACTTTTTTTTCATAGAAGAAACAATACAGAAAAAAATGAGAGAGACACACAAAGAGACAGAGAGAAAGAGAGTGTGTACTAACTACATTGTGACATAATTTTTTTTCTCTTTCAATCTAATGCTAAAATAGTTTTTTCCTTAATGAACACTTTTTCTCTCTCTAATAAATTCCATAGATTCTCTCTTTTATTCTTATTCTTATTTTCTCTTTGTTAAATAATGACTGGATTTTTAGAATTCTTCAATTAAGAAATATATATATATATATATAATCTCTGATTTAATTAATTATCTATTGTTTAGTCTAATTTAAAAAATAATATTAATGATATTTTAACATTAAATATAGAGATCACTAGTGAAGAACAAAGAAAACTATTATGACTCGTTAATCGATAGGCTTGAATGCTAATACGAGTTCATCTTTGTCGGTAAACGCGAACGAAGACAAATGGTCCAATGACATGATAGGCTAATCTAATCCGAGCGTCCCAAGCCCTCACTAATGGTATCCAAAAGTCTTGATATGAAGTAGGGAGTATATTCTACAAGTACCCACAAAATATGAGGTTTTGTACAGAAGTAAAAGAAGTAGGCTCATAAAACTTTACAGACAATGTATAAATATACATTGTCTGTAAAGTTTTATGAGCCTACTTCTTTTACTTCTGTACAAAACCTCATATTTTGTGGGTACTTGTAGAATATACTCCCTACTTCATATCAAGACTTTTGGATACCATTAGTGAGGGCTTGGGACGCTCGGATTAGATTAGCCTATCATGTCATTGGACCATTTGTCTTCGTTCGCGTTTACCGACAAAGATGAACTCGTATTAGCATTCAAGCCTATCGATTAACGAGTCATAATAGTTTTCTTTGTTCTTCACTAGTGATCTCTATATTTAATGTTAAAATATCATTAATATTATTTTTTAAATTAGACTAAACAATAGATAATTAATTAAATCAGAGATTATATATATATATATATATTTCTTAATTGAAGAATTCTAAAAATCCAGTCATTATTTAACAAAGAGAAAATAAGAATAAGAATAAAAGAGAGAATCTATGGAATTTATTAGAGAGAGAAAAAGTGTTCATTAAGGAAAAAACTATTTTAGCATTAGATTGAAAGAGAAAAAAAATTATGTCACAATGTAGTTAGTACACACTCTCTTTCTCTCTGTCTCTTTGTGTGTCTCTCTCATTTTTTTTCTGTATTGTTTCTTCTATGAAAAAAAAGTTAAGAGTAAAAGAATGAATGACATGATAATTATTTGTATCAATTGGAATTATGTTTTTGCTCTACTTATAACATGAATGATTGAATTTTGTTTTAAAAATTTAAAAAAAAAAATGAACCACCAATGGTTAAATGAATTTTTTTAATTTTAACAAAAAAAAGTAAATAATGAACTTTAACGGAATACGATAAAGTGATCATTGTTAGGCTATCATTAAAAAAATCTTCCTAGAAGCATTGAACAGCCCATTTTGTCTTAATATGCAACTCATCCACAATGTACAACCATATAACCTGCTCAAGGGAATTGAACCAAAGACTATTGGTATCACACACAAGAATGCTCAACTTTCAGACCATTGAGTTACAATACTAGGAATGAAACGCCTGTTCAGTGCTTCCAGGTTTATGACAGTGGTTTGTCAATGATTTTGACTCATAATTTAAGCAGTAATATAATGACGATATTAAGGTAATTTTTACAGGATGCCTATTTGTACCGAAAAAACAAACAAACAGACTGATCAACTGAAGTGTGAATGTGAAAATTCAAACTATAAATACAAATGAATCAAAAAAAAAATAAACAAAAGAGAACCCGATTGAATTGTAATCAAGATTTTTCTTGAAACATGAAAATTAATATGAACAATGTGAATTTGATCAAATTGTTTTATCAGAACAATATGCGTACAGTTAGAATAATAAATAACGAAATAAGTAAATATTAAAGAGATTAGAATTATACCAGAAAACTAGTGGCGGTTTAAAAAAAAATATTTAAAACAAAGAATAAAAATAATTTTATTTATTTAACATACATGAACACAACAGGTAGATTTGGGCACTAAAGAGAAATAAATATACGCCATATAAGTATGGAAAAGAAATTATGAACAGACATAGAGGAAGGTTTCATAGTTAAACAAATACAACTGGGAACTTTTTTAGTTAAAGGAATTCCGTTTATTCATATGAAGAATTCTTAAGAAAGAATCTGAAATTCTGAATCATATCAGATAACACTTCAAACGATTGAGTTAGATTGTGCCTTAAACCTCAGCTAGAGAATGGTGATCGACCGATAAACTGCAATCCTGTGCATCTGTGGTGTTATGCCAAAAAACTGGTCACCTTTAAGTTTTTTCCACCTCATTCAGGCGTCGGGAATCAGTACATGATATGGAAGATTCTAAGGTTTCATTTGTAATACACGTCCTATATATCAAAACCAGGTTCAAAGATGGTGACACTCGTTGAATTCTTTGCTTGATATCTGAACGTACGTTAAACCTTAATATTACTAATACGATGTTGCTATATGACGTCGGCAATCGTTTGTAGACAACGGTGGTCGAATGCATAGAGTTGTCGAACGTCTTCAACTTGAAGAGGTCAGATTTGAATCTTAATTAATCATAATCCTCATATTTCTGTTCTCAAATTTATTTAACCGAATCATACTCCTTGACTAACATCTTCAAAACGCTAATCTTTCCGATTACTCTTCATACTTCTACTATCTCCACTACTATGGGATTTCAATCGACAATTGCGTCTCTGTGCTATAGTGGTATGGCAACTTGAAGTTATGTGCGTATGTACGAAAATCTACATTGTTACAGACTAAATGGCTGGTCGGGTCCCGAAAACATTTATCGTTTATACATAGAATAACGTCAAAACGGCATATCAGATGGCTTAGATAGGAAATACTCCACTCTAGCTTTCAATCTATGTACACTGACCACATTAACCAATTAGCCGCCATCACTCACATAGCTACATAGTCAGTCAGTCAGCTGCAACGTAAGTAAGTACATCAGTTCATGTTGTCATACCACATTAGCACAGAGACGCAATTGTCAATTCAAATCCCATAGTGGTAGAGATAGTAGAAGTACTACTGGTAAAGGAGAAGATTAGGATTTGAAGGTTTTATTCTAGAAGTATAATTCAATGAGATAAGTTTAAAAGAACTCCGCCAGTAGAACCTTCGGGGCTACTGTCGGTCCCAAGCCCGGGTAAAGGAGGAGGGTTGGACATGGGGTTGGCGACCCCATTCCGTCGAAATCTAACTTGCCACAAAAACGCTAACCAGAAAAGTTTAGAAAGATGAAGGTAGAGGTGTTGACGGATTCAGAAGATTAGGATTTTGGAGAACATAAAGAGTGGATGCACCTGCACGATCGCAAACGATTTTGAGCCATGTCGTTCAAGGTCTCTAACAATCACTCACTTTCGTCTCGCGGACCTCAACCAGGTTGCCTACATCTACCAAAATGACTCAGTCCACTTGTCAGTGTCTTCTTGGATTTGTGCCATGTTTTGGTTTGGCCACCCCTAACTTTCTTCCAACCTACTCCACTCCTACACCACAAAACAAGGCTCGTCGAGGCAGTCGGTGGTCGGGCATTCGTAACACATATCCCAACCACCTCAACTGATGAAGATTCAATAATTCATCTATTGGCCTACCACTCTTACCTATTACTCGTTTTCTAACGGCAGCATTGCTTATTCAGTTGTCCCACAATACACAAGCAATGCTTCGGAGACAACTCTGATTGAAAACCAATAACCTACGAAGATCTTCTATTCTTACCGGTCATGTTTTACAATCATATAGGAGAACAGAGCGAACTGCTGACAGCTACATAGATACATGAACTTTCCGGCAACTTCTAACAACTCCCCATAAAAAAAGAGTACCGAAACATGTTTCAATAGGTTTCATAAGAATACTTCACAAAAAAGGAATAAAAAGTGTGAAATAAGGAAGAATAAAAAATAAATACATCCCTATGATGGTAAATTCACAGATAACAAATAGAATGAAGTTGGAAATGTGAATCATTAGATTCTCATATTGTGGTTTGGTGTTTTGTTTACTCTATCGAATTTTAAGATGCTAAATCCAGTCGTACGAATGGTAATGTACATACATATATATATATATATATATATATATATATATATATATCCTCCAGCTGATGTTATTCTGTGATAAACTCTGCTTGAGAACCATTACAATTATTATATTTTTATTACTCTCTACTGATAAATAAAATAGAAATATAGAAAGGAAACTTAAAATGAGACAGTTCTAGGAAGCAATTAAAAATTAATCGATAGATAATTATAACTAACAGAGAAATTCAAAACACACTTATCCTATTTATGACTTGTTAGTTCGATGTGTCTTTCTTGATATTCAAAACTCTTAATAAAATCAACTTAAAAATTAACATTTTTATCATAAATCCCTGGAATTATAGGATTTCATGTAAATGAAAATCAAATGAAAGTGGTGTAAGATTTTTGTAACTTTATGACATCTTAATTTTTAAATGTACAATAATTTGTACTCAGTCAGTCAGTCAGATGCAACGTAGAACTTCGTACGTAAGTACATCAGTTCATGTTGCCATACCACATCAGCACAGAGATGTAATTGTCAATTCAAATCCAATAGTAGAAGAGGTAGTAAAGGTATTAGAAGTAATCGGAGAGGTTAGGATTAGAAGATATTATTCAAGAAGTATAATTCAGTGAGATAACTTTAGAAAGAGAAAGATGAAGGTGTTGACGAATGCAGAAGATTAGGATTTGAGAGAACACAAAGAATAAATGTACCGGCGCCACTGCAAACGGTTTTGAGCCATGTCATTCAGGGTCTCTAACCATCGATTATTATCATCTCGCGGACCCCAACCAGGTAGTCGACAACTACCAACATGATTCAGTCCACTTGTCAGTGACTTCATGCATTTCTGTCATGTTTTGGTTTGGCCGCCCCTAGCTTTCTTCCAACCTATTCCCATACTACAAAACAAAGCTCGACGAGGCAGTCGGTGGTTAGACATTCGTAACACATGTCCTAACCACCTCAACTGATGAAGTTTCACCACTTCATCTATTGACCGGCCATTCTTACCTAGCACCCGTTTCCTAATAACAGCGTTGCTCACTCAGGTGTCCCAAGATATACGAGCAATGCTTCGAAGACACGTATGATCGAAAACCAGTAACCTACGAATATCTTCTACTCTCACTGGCCATGTTTCACAGCCATTAAGTAAGACGGAGCGAACTACTGCACAGTACACTCGTCCTTTAATCAGCAAACGGATATCTCACCTACGCCATAAGTGACGCAGGTTGGCAAAAGCCAATCGAGCCTTCTGTATCTGAGCTGAGATTTCGTCAGTCACCAGGCCATCGGCACTGATGAGACTCCTCAGATAAATGAAGCGGTCAACACGCTCGACTACTTCACTCCCTATCACTATCAGTACAAACAATAATTTGTACTGAAAAGTATTGCCACATAATTCTTAATACCTTGGAAAGATCGATCAGTAGTTAAAGTTTTCCAATTTTAGCTAAGCTAATAAATCTCAAGTTGAAACCCCAATCTACCTACTTACATTGATTCAAATAATCAGCTAGTATCATCAGTTTTCAATAATTGAAGTGCGATTTGAAACTTAGCATACTAATATGTACCTAGTAAATGAGGTAAATAAATTAATCAATCATTGGATGGTTAAATAACGGAAAAAAAAATGAATCCAACTCATTGATTAGGTTATATACTTAGATATGAATCAAAGTGTTTGTACAAAAGTGAATACTACCAATAGACTGCATTCAAACGTGCCATCGAATAATTGAATTTAAGAATAGTTTGAACATAGTTTCCTGACGTCTGAATTGATAAACAGGTTATTTTGTGACAAGTTGATATAATTTGGAAAATGAACCATATTCGATAATTTAGTAAAGTAATTCAGATAAAAGATAATTCATGTAAATAAAATAGCTTATTTGAGGAAAATATAAATTCATCTAAAGCATATAATAGATAGTTAACTATCCTTGAGGCATGAAATAAACCCAATAGCGCCGATTGAGATTTGATTTTAAGAAGTCAGTTATTGAATTTTATCTATGAACACTAACGAAACAGAAAGACAAGAGGTATTACATATCACATACATGAAAACCACTACATAATGACATTCAGTTACATTTAGTTTAGATTGGACGGTAATTTGTTTCAATATGTAAAAGAGCCTATTCACTTGTTCTTCTAACGAAACCAAACAAAACTGATATTTCATTGTGATCTTGAGTCAGTCAATATTAGACCACCATTGGAAACCTGGAAGCAGTGTAACGTTGTTTCGTCCTAATATGTAACCCATCAATAGTGCTCATTCACGAACTTGGATTGACGTTAAAATTAGCTCAGTGATTAAGACGTTAGGCATTCGTGTGGAACACCAAAGGTGCTGAGTTCGATTCTCGTGAGCGGTGGCCATGGATGCGCACTGCTGATGAATTACATACTAGGACAAAACGGCCGTCCAGAGCTTCTAGGTTTCTAGTTGTTTGTCCAGTAATGATCGATTCGAAATTTCAATGAAACTTATATACATACACTAGACAGTACGTTTACTAATCGTCAGTCAATAAAACACTATTTATGTACTTGTCTATCATAGATCATAAATGTTTCTTTGTGTAATATTGTCTAACGATATTTTATCATAATGGACAAAATAATTAATCTTGTAAGAAAAAATATCGTGAACAAACAAACAAATTTAGAATAAGATTTATTGATCTCCATTTAAACATTTTAAATACAGGATCAATAAATTAAATGGATTTAAGGATAATCACTTTTAGTATTTAAAAAGTTTAGTACTTTTATAAAATAAAATCACTAAATAGAGAGAAATAGCTAATAAATATGTAGTTTATTTGTTGTTAAATAGGTTCAGGTAATTTATAATGATTACTATAAAATTTCATATTAAGATAAGTAAAGTAAAACTTGAATGTATGATTGATTCATACTATCTAAACTTACATTGAAATCATGAATCGATCAAAGTTGGACCAACATTAGAAACCTGACAGTACTGGACGGCTGTTTGGTCCTAGTGTGTAACTCGAATACGCGACCACCACTTGCAGGATTTGCACTCAGGACCTAATATCTTGTACGCGAACAGCTAACATCTAGACTACCGAGCCGGCATCCAACAGTGTTAATGTCTGAATTTAATCAATCTAAGGTATTGCACAACCTCACCCATTGTATTCGATGAGTAACTGCGACTACACCTAAAAGAGTTCAACACCACTGGTTATGTCCTCTTACTAGAACTCCGACAATCGAGTCACTAATGAGTACATTTTTATAATTTTTCATTATACAGTTGTGAAGTGACAAACATCAATGATTTGTTGTTGTTACGCATGCATGTAAACACGTCAACTTGATATACTTGAACTATTACGAGTTTGCCTTAGTCAGAAAACGAGAGCGAGGATCGAGGATCCGGTGACACAACAGGCTACTCTAATCCGAGTGTCCCAACCCCCACTGAGTGAAACAAGAAGACTTGATATGAAGTAGAACGTGTATTCTACAATCATCCAGAAAGTACGAGGAAGAGAATCAGGATCCCGGACTAGGGATCCGGTTCGGGTCATAATACGTTACAGATAATGCGTATTTATACATTTAGGTCGAACATGAAACAGCATCAAAGTCTGTGACATTGACAGTTAAGACGACCAATACGAAACAACATTGGAGCACATGACAATGATATCTAGGACGACCGTAAAATTGACCAGTAGGAATTGACCAATAATTCTCTTAGGATATTGGATGAATATCCTAACAGTTGTATCATTCAAATACAATTTATCATATGTGTAAAAATCGACATTTGTTTTTAGAAAAAACGTGTTTTTTAACGAATTTGTAAGGATTATTGAAAATCAAGAATAGATAAAAGAGTTGGATAATTTCATTTTGGAATCAAAGTTTAAACTTTAATCAAACAAGTGCTGAATTTTAAAACAATTAATTAGGTCTAATAAGTTTGGATAATGCAATAAAAAGATGACTATTCAATCAATCAATGTGATTTAATAATGTAGTACATTTTAAATAAACTAATCATACACACATACCTGTTATAGAACTATTTAGATATGAAAAAAATAATAATAAAAGGTCAACTAAGACAAACTGAAATGTAACAGAAAACTGTGAAACTTATCACACTGGATAATTAAAACAATTTTTCAATATTAAAGTAGTGGAGACTAGTGTTTTTTGCACAATGAAATCATAAATCCATCATTGTTAGGCCGTCAATAGAAACCTGAAAGCACTGGACGGCCGTTCTGTCTTGGTTTGGGACTCATCAACACTGAGCATCTACAGCTCCTACCAATCTCAGGATTCGAACTCAGGATATACGATCTTGTGCGATAACGCTTAACCTCTGAGCTGGCATCTAACGGTGTTAATGTTTGACTCTGATCAATTTACAGATTTGCGCGAACTCACTCATTTGTCTTTGGCAGTTACTGCCTACACCCGGTCGGGTTGAACTTTACTGGCCACATCTTCTCACTAGAACTAGAAGAATTTCTTCATGAAGCTAGTCACTAGTGAGCATATTTTAGCATTGATTTCATCAAGCAATAGTGGTCTAACAATGATTGATTGATGACTGCAGTGTGCAAAAAAATTAATCAAACAATATTATGAAGAAAAAGTTAAGAAAAAGAACAAAAAGGAGTTGAGATTTTCCTACAGATAAGTCTTCAATAAACCTTCTTCTACACTCCGGATAACGTTTGTACAAAAATATAAAGTCTGAATTATAATCAACCTTATGATATGTTTCAATGCGATTAGTTAAGAATAGAGGAAAGTGCATGTTTCTAATCATCTGGTCTTGTTGTGTCATTTGTTTCTGTGATTAGATCGATAAATCTTTTCATATTTTTTCTATCTGTCCGATATGCTCGTCAATTGATAAGTTTGAACTATTACGAGAGCCACAAAAATAGCCTACTAAAATGATCCATCAACCGAAGACAGTCAAGGATTTTCCGAGTGAGAAATGTAATCTGAAGGTCAGCTAGGCAGCTTATGCACGAAACATTAAAAATCGAAAATTAGGACCTTTTTCCAAGTGAATTCTCGTGATCTTACGTCCCCAATACCGTCCAAAAACAATCTATCTATTATCATACTACCGCTGGGGTTAGAATCCACAGTTTTTTTCATATAGTAACGTTGATTCTCCAGTAGGTGTTGGTTCCCAATCTCTAGATTGTTTATTTGTTAAATATACACTAACACATAATTTTTACTACAGACTGAGTTAAATTGAGCAAGCTAGAAAAAAGTTGGATAGTTGACATTTTCCCACAATGTATAGTTTATGGTCAAAAGAAAGACGATCATTTCTCCACGGAAATATGATATATTTAAATTTCTGAGTTAAAGTCACATGGCATGCCTTTAATTAGCCATTCGTCAATAATCAATCAGTGTATGTACCTGCATTCTATCGAGAATCAGTTCAATTCAGATTACATTGTATACCTTATTAACAAATACCAATAAGCACAACATCAAGGCCTACTTTTTCCCATCTATTACTACCCTTCAACCATACAACATGTACATATATACTTAGTGAATTGGAAATCTATTGACAAATTACATGTTTTGTCATTAGTAATGTTGACTAGACAACTTTATAACTTCAAAAAAACTGTTCACATGAAGTTGTAATCATTTAAAAAATATATATATATTTATAGAATAACTTACTAATTTAGATGATAAATCATTTATATTCAATGTATTCATTGTTGATTCATTCATAGATAGTTTAGGCATATTGAAATTATAAAATCCTCCAGTAGAAGAAGTTGTAATCAAATCATGTTTTAAATTGGAACAATTATTAGTGATAGTATATAATGATGATGATGGCGATGAAGGCGACGTGGATGATACAAAAGAAGAGAATGGAATGGACAAAATTTCACAGTCTATTTTATCATTATCGCGATTATTAGATACAGATGGGCATTGTTGTTTATTCTGTTGACATTTCTCGCTTCCTTGTGCTTGTTTCTGTGGTCGATGTCGATAGCGATGCTGTTGTTTCGGTTGTTGTGGCTGTCGTCGACATTGTCGTTGACGTCGTGGTCGTCTTCGGCGTTGATCAGTTTTCTCCACCTCTGTAGGAACTACTTCTACTAGGTTTTCGTTTTGATCATCATCATCATCATCATAATCACAATCATTATTATTCTCATTTACTCTTCCTGTATTATCGATTTTATTTAAATTACTTACAAACGATAGCATAGATAATGGACAATTTAATGGATTTGTATAAGTTGGTGCTGGACATTGACGATTGACATTATTGTTATTATTCACAGTAGTAATAGTAGAAGCATGATTGAGACTATTATTCGATGTGATAAGTAGCTGTTCTAAATATTTTTCATATTTTTCCGATTGATTAATATTATTATTATTATTATTATTATTATTATTATTATTATTATCATTATGTTCACAGTGATGACAATGAGCATTTTTAGCATATTGATGACATTGACCGAGATCAACACAATCAACGGTTGTTGTAGCTGTTGTCGTTGGCGTAGCTGTTGGTGGTGTTGTCGTTGTTGTCGTGGATTTAGGCATTTCACAAGTTTTGCATATATCTTGTAAATAATGAATGAAAGCATTACGACGATTCTGTTGAGATATTTGTAATGAATTATTGAAAGATTTATGACAATTCAATGGAATATTATTATTTTGTGCGTTGCTGATTGTTTTAGCATTGGCGGTATTTGCTGTTGTTGTTATTGTATTCAAAGTAGTAGCAGAAGTTGTAGCCGTAGTCGTATTAATATGATTGGATTGTTTAGTTCGCATTTTTTGCAATATACGTAACTTTAAAAAGAAAAGTACAGGAAAGAAATGGATTCAAATTGAAAGTTTACAAAATACATGAAGATAAAATCACACCTATTTAATAGAATAAGCTACATGATTTTGCCTTTTTGATGCATACATAAAAAATTCAATTGCTCCTATGAAGAATGATATAATGGATAGTCAGTCAGTCAGTCAGTTACAACTTAGAACTTCGTACATGAGTACACAATTTCAGGTTGCAAGACCGCATCAGCACAGAGACTCAACTGTCAGTTCAAATCGCATAGTAGTAGCGATAATAGAAGTATTAGCAGTGATAGAGTAGATTAGGGTTCGAATATATGATTCAAGAAGTATAATTGAGTGAGATAACTTTACAAAGAGAAAGACAGAGATGATGAGGAATTCGGAAGGTTAGAATTTGAGAAAACACAATGAATGAATGCACCTGCGCCATTGCAAACGATTTTGAGCCATGTCGTTCAAGGCCCATAACCATCGGTGACTTTCGTCTCATAGAACCCAGGCAGGTAGTCGACATACCAACATGACTTAGACCACTACTTGTCAGTGACTTAAGGAATTTCTGCCATGTTTCGGTTTGACCGCTCCTAGCTTTCTTCCAACCTACTACTCTTAGACCACAAAACATCGCTCGTCGAGACAGCCGGTGGTCGGGCATTCGTAATACATGTCCCAACCACCTCAAATGATGAAGTTTGAATACTTCATCTGTTGACCTGCCATCCTTACCTAGTACCCGTTTCCTAACAACTGCATTGTTTACTCGTCTGTCCCAGGATATATGGGCAATGCTTCGTAGACATCTATAATCGAATACTAATAACCTACAAATGTCCTCTACTCTTACCATCCATGTTGATATACTGGACACGTCAACTTAATGAATGAATAAGTGAGAATCTTCCTGATTGGTCCGTAAAAAGAGCTAAAAAAGGAAAGAAAAGACGTTTTGTTGAGCCACTTTATCACACTTGGTCATCAATGGTCATGTGAAATAGAGTGATTTACCGTATACCTCTGCTGTCTTGCAATGGGGTTCAATCTCCTTTATAAAGCAAAGGCTATGCGGATTCGAACCTAAAGCTCTGGTATATCTATTTAGGAAAAGTTCATATGATCTCTGTCTATGTTTTAGTTTGATGAAACTTAATAAACGGTCTTATTAAATTTTTCATGTCTGATTTCTCCACCTTCCTGTGCACAGTTTCTTCATTGTCTGATTATTTGAGATTTTTTGTTACGTAATTGAAATAATATTTAGTGATTGTTATGCAAATGTTGATTTTCCTATGGTTAGACTTAATCTATAAGTTAAAACACTAATTCAATCTTTTAGTATTCTCATCACTACTAGTACACTTGTTATCATCATCTTATAATCAGTTTGTATGTTCTTAGAACCAATTTGATGCCGCTCTCTTCACTATGATATGCACTGCTTTCCAAGACATTTTTCTTATTCCTAATCGTACACTCATCCTTCATATTTCACATAATATGTTTGTTAATAATAATTATTAATGTTATGTGAAGATTGTCAAGTTACACATTTGAAATCACAACCCCGTAATTAGCTGTGCTCACTGGTCACTAGCTCCTTGAGGAATCTTCTCCGAGTTCTAGTGGGAAGTCGTGACCAGTGAAGTTCAACCTATTCGGATGTAGACAGTAACTACTGAAGACAATATATGAGGTTGCGTAACTCCGTGAATTGATCGAAGTTAGACATTAACACAGTCAGATGAAGGCTCATTGGTCCAGAGGTTAGACGTTAGCACACAATACCGAAGGTCCTGAGTTCGAATCCTGCGAGGCGCAGACGTTGTGGGTGTGCACTGCTGATAAGTCTAATACCAGGACGAAACGGCCGTCCGGTGCTTCCAGGTTTCTAATGGTGGTCTAACTTTGGTCGATTCATGATCTCAAAAGTACTATTATTGTCAGTAAAATAATAGTGGATATTGTTCGATTTCACGGACCGATCTAAGTTAGATCATCATTGAAATGATGGTCGTCTTAACCATTTATTTGATAATTATCATGTGCTCACTGATGACTGGCTTCGACAAGAAATTCACAGAGTTCTAGTCAAAAGCAATGAATAGTGGAGTTCAACCGTGTCGAGCGTGAGACAGTTAACCACTGGAAACAGTGGAAAATAATCGTACATTGTAGTGGATTGATTAAAGATATACGTTAACATCGTCGTATGCCGACAGAGTGGTGTCTAGAGGTTAAGTGCTGTTTTATTATCATTGATATATCAACTGTCTTGACTGGTTAAACATATATTTCATTTATGCACTCATAAACCACTGGTTCAAAGGGCTACCAAAAATACACACATCATTGAATTTTTATGTGACCACCTAGAATAAGTAGTACCAAAGTGGCCAAATCCAAACAGAAAGTTTTCTTTTATGTAAATAAATATTACTGTACATTTCATATTTTTTTTAAAAACAAAGAAAACCTGACCAACAATTAACTCTAAATTATAATGTTCACGTAAATTTTCTTTTTCATGCTGTCCTAATTTACCTAGTGGAGAATTATTCATATTCTATAGGAAAAGAACATTGAAAATAACCTTAGTAATAGCTAGCCGATTATAAAAAGTGTAATATACACTTTGAATTATACATTTTTGAAACCATGAATCGATCAATGTTAGACCACTATTAGAAACCTGGAAGCACTGGACGGCTGTTTCGTCCAGGTATGGGACTCTTCAAAAATGTGTAACTTAACAATCTTCACAACCCCGTAATGCACTTTGAATTATACTAGAATAAAAAAAAATTTCTTTTTAATTATCTAACACTTCACATCAAATAGATAATTTCTAAATCAATAATCAATGCTTAGTTGATGATGATTTCTCATTGTTTTATGTATGTAATTTAGATAGATTTAAAAAAAAATGTCTCAGTGATAAAATATTCATTTATGTATAAGTAGTGTAATAAGTGATTTTTTTTTTCCTTTTTTCCATTCTAAAATAATCACATCGACAGTTAGATAAATTACAAAAAAACTCATATAATCTTGATAAATATTTTGCTAATAACTGATGTTATTTAGATAATTTTATAAAACTACATTATATGTTATCATATCATCTTTACAAACACACACACACACACACACGATTGAGCTGTATTGTTCAAGTTGTTGTAGTAGTGGTGTTAACATGTGGACAGTGTTTGGTCCTCGAGGTAAACCAATGTAAAATTCCCATTGTCTATTGAGAGTGCATTTACATAAATAATTGTGTGTGTGTGTGTGTGTGTGTGTGAAAACATCAAATAAATCGACTTTGGCAAACAGTAGAACAATAGAATAGAATAGTTGAGGAATGTGTTAACTACATGTATTCTATATTCTCCAGTGTTAATGTTTACAATTCACACTGGAATTCAGTGTTTATTATTACGTTTAATGCTAAGCATTATTTATTAAGATACAAAATTCAGTCCTCTATTTTGATATATATATATATATATATATATATATATATATATATATATATATATAGACATAGTATCACGTTATGGCCATTCTTAGCCTTTTTCATCCCTTTCGTCAATGTCGATCATAAGAACGAAATTTAGTTAAAACTCATTAAATTTGAGTAATGTATATAGTTTCCTTTGTTTTATTGATTACAGTTTCACAATTGCAATATTGACTGGAAAATCTGTATGGATTTACAAATTATCATTTTACTCAACATAT
Organism: Schistosoma turkestanicum; assembly: GCA_944470395.2. Taxonomy (NCBI): domain Eukaryota; kingdom Metazoa; phylum Platyhelminthes; class Trematoda; order Strigeidida; family Schistosomatidae; genus Schistosoma; species Schistosoma turkestanicum. The sequence continues at coordinate 4,411,925 of OX103979.1, read as the reverse complement.
GAGACCTTTTATTTAATCTTGACCATATTGAGCAATACCACTTGCTTTTCATTGTCTTCCAGTTAAATAAGTTAGACCATCGTTGATAAGTTTGTAAAATAACTATTGGATTCTCATTTGTATTCGATAATTATATCATTGATTTTAAACCATATCATATAAATTATTTACAGTGAGACAAATACTTAGTGCGTATTTGGTTCAAATGTTAACGTGTTTATCCACCGAACTATTGAGATCAAATAACATGTTAGTGAGGGTATTTTCTTCAGACAATCCATGTTAGAACAGTAATTATATCGAAAAAATTGTAATCTGAACAGAAAGCACCTAGATATCTAATAGATTTCAAATTATTATTATTATTATTAATTAGCACTTTGTCTTCATTTCCTATTATCATAATTAAATTGATGACAAATACCTAATGAATATAAACAGTGAATGTATCAAATTGGAAAGAAGGATATCTCATCAAAATACCAAAGAAAGGCGATCTCAGCAAGTGTGAGAACTACAGAGGCATCACTCTTCTTTCAATACCAGGCAAAGTCTTCAACAGGGTATTGTTAAACAGAATGAAGGACTTCGTAGACGTCCAACTTCGAGATCAACAGGCCGGATTTCGTAAGGATCGATCGTGTACTGACCAAATTGCTACATTACGGATCATTGTGGAACAATCAATTGAATGGAACTCACCACTCTACATAAACTTCATCCACTACGAGAAAGCATTCGATAGCGTGGATAGGAAAACACTGTGGAGGCTTCTTCGACACCACGGCGTGCCTGAGAAAATAGTCAACATCATACGGAATTCTTATGATGGATTCAACTGCAAAATCGTACACGGAGGACAGCTAACAGACTCTTTCGAGGTGAAGACCGGTGTCAGGCAAGGTTGCTTATTCTCACCCTTTCTCTTTCTCCTGGTCATCGACTGGATTATGAAGACGTCGACATCTGGAGGGAAGCACGGTATCAACTGGACAGTTAGGACGCAGCTGGACGATCTGGACTTCGCAGATGACTTGGCTCTTCTATCTCACACGCAACAACAAATGCAAGAAAACACGACCAGTGTAGCAGCAGCCTCTGCAGCAGTAGGTCTCAACACACATAAAGGAAAAGCTAAATTCTCCGATGCAACACAACATGCACCAACCAAATCACTCTTGATGGAGATGCCTTGGAGGACATTAACACCTTTACATATCTGGGCAGCATCATCAACAACCAAGGTGGATCCGATGCAGATATGAGGGTGAGGTTCGGCAAAGAAAAGGCCGCATTTCTACAATTGAAAACTATCTGGAACCCCAAACAAATATCAACCAAAACCAAAATCAGCATTTTCAATGCAAATGTCAATACAGTTCTACTGTATGGAACGGAAACATGGAGAACTACTAAAGCCATCATCCAGAAGATACAAGTGTTTATTAACAGTTCTCTACGCAAAATACTTCGGATACGTTGGCGAGACACTATCAGCAACAACCTACTGTGTGAAAGAACAAACCAGATTCCAGTGGAGGAAGAAATCAGGAAGAAGCGGTGGAAGTGGATAGGACACACATTGCGAAAAGCACCTAACTACGTCACGAGACGAGCCCTCACATGGAACCCTCAAGGCAAAAGGAAAAGATGAAGGCCAAGGAACACACTACACCGAGAAATAGAGAAAGATATGAGAAGAATGAACAAACATTGGACAGAACTGGAGCGGGAAGCCCAGGACAGAGTTGGTTGGAGAAAACTGGTGGGCGGCCTATGCTCCATTGGGGTTAACAGGCTTAAGTAAGTAAGTAAGTAATCAGAAACGAGTGATTTTCAAAAGTACCTAAAATGTCTTCCCAAAGACTGATTGATACATGACTTACTGAATTACATCACGTTAAAATGTTTGTAGTCCAAACAAATAAAATTTATGTTAGCGGTTAGGCATACGCCCCAGCCAACTCAGCTGATGAGGTTTCAATACTTCATCCGCTGATCTGCCATACTTACCTAGCACACTTTTCCTAACAACAGCATCGCTTACTCAGTTGTCCCATGATACACGAACAATGTTTCGGAGACACCTATGATCAAAAACAAGCAACCTATGAATATCTTCAACTCTCAGACAGATTCCTTATCTATAACAAAAATCATTGCTTAAATTAAATAAAATTTCCATAAAATTATGATGAAAGTGAATACTATTTATTTCTTATATAGTGCCATATCAAGGACTGGAAACTAATCAACACAAGATCATTAAAAATTGCACATTTACAATTGCATAGAGGATTAAATCTAAAACCCTCAGGCTTACTAGGGTAATGTTTAACACGTTTAGACCACTGAGCTGTCATCCAATAATTATTTTCAACAGATCTGAAACACTACTCACCCATCTTCATAAGCCATTTGATGATACATTTCGTACATTATCACACTCTCCGATATAGATATGCCCATGCCATGTTGAAACAGTTGTTGTCTAACGAACGTTAGTCTACGTTGTGAACTATGCAATTCGTTAATTTTCTCAAACCCTTCAACAATAATATTATGCCTACTTTATTAATGATGAAAAAAATTAAACATAATTTTTTTTTATTTTATAAGTTGAAATTAGTATTTATCTGAGTAATTGATTTTACTACATTTACAATCTGTATAATATATCTTTTGCATTTTATTATAAAGTTATGAAGATTGTTGAGTTTCATTGAAATGATGAATCAGTCAATGTTAGACCACCATTAGGAACCTGTAAGGCTTGGATCTTAAAGTAACTCAAAAATATCAACAACCCTTTCATGAAAATTATCATGTGCCCACTAGTGAGAAGCGGTGCTTACTGAAGACAGTAGATGAGGATGAGCAAGACCGTAGATTGATCAGAGTCAGACATTAACACCGTTAGATGACAGCTCAGTAGTCCAGAGGTTAAGCATTAGCGCACGAGATCGGATGTCCTGAGTTCGAATTATGTGAGTGGCAGGAGCTGTAGATGCGCACTGTTCATAAGTCCCATACCAAGACGAAACGTGCCGTCCGGTGCTTTCAGATTTCTAGTAGTGGTCTAAAATTGATCAGGTTCATGATTTCAAAGCAGTAGTCTCAACAATCTCCACAAACCTATAATGCATGTAGTCGGTTTGTTTTTCTTTTAAGTCAAATAAAATAGACGATAAAAAGTTCGTGTAATCAATCACTAGATAATATCATTGGTATTTCTCTGAACGATCCAGTTTATTTAAGAAGAGAGACTCGTTCAGTTAAAAACGTTTCATTTGTTCTTTCTATGAAGGAGTGTAGTAACATAAAACTACAAAAGAATCAGTACTGGTTTTTTATTTAGGAAGATATCTAATGACGATCTTCAGTCATCCGAAGTGGCACAACTCTACGAAATCACCTAGTAGAGATTCAAAGTATCAATATGAGCTACTTCCATAAAAAATCTTTCATTATCATGTTAGCATATCATAATCTAACCAGTTCTTTGCTTTTTCTACTATCTAAAGCATAAATTATCAAATAACACAAAGTATAAAATCTTTAAGGATGATATTTATAAAACATGTTGAAACCACACTGTAGAACCATGTAACATCAATACATTTATTTTCTTTACATAGTTTCTTATGAGTTGAGAAAGACTGTTGATGTAGAACTAAACAAACAAATATCATATTGACACAATGATGTAGTGATATGAAAAGTAAGACTGATTGGTCGACTAAAATTATTAACGAACTTATTCCAGCGGAAAAAGATCAAAATTACATATTCACAGTTGAAAACTAAGTAGATTGGTTTCTGTTGCCCTTTATAACTTGTATATCAAACCAGGGACCATGTACAATTCGATAAATCTCAGATCAGCAGTCACTATCTCTATGGACTAATGTCATATCATAATTTGTCAAACCCTAACACTTTTTCAACCTGCATATATGTTAGCCAACAATGCATGTTCATATACATGATGATGGCTATTCAGAGCTTACAGATTTCTGATAGTGGTTTAACAATGATCGATTCATGATTCCAAACTTAACATTTTGTTTAAAAGATCAATCGCAACTGAAAAACTACAGTCAATAAAACCATAGAATATAATAATATAAACTCTTACCAGTTACGTTTGACATTTCTGAGCTTCCATTTATATTCTTACGTAATCAGCTTAGATAATTACCAGATAATACAATCTTTCTATTGCTGAAAACACTCTGTAAACCACTAAGTGACTATTATCTTTAAAGGTAACATTAGATTAAAAAAGATTTCATTAGAATCATGAGCTGATTTATGTTAGTTAGACCATCGTTGAAAATCTGAATACTCTAAACGGTTGTTT